>NW_010588300.1:334979-365640 GCF_000705375.1 Tinamus guttatus | reverse complement strand
GAATCAATTTATAATTTGTTGTGACTTTGTAACAGTTTGGAATCATCTATGATACCTCCTAAAGATAAGATTAGTATCACTTTTATTAACTGCTTGAGGTCATTAATTAAGGAAAAATATGTTCCTATTATTTAACAAGTCATGTGAAGGTTCACTTTAGCTTTATCCTAGATCTGAGAGACTGTCTTATGTTATCCTACAGCCAGAAGGGTGAAATATGAAATGAAAGGGCAATGTCTGAACCAAGCCTTGTGCACTTGCTCTGTGACTTTATGGAAATTTCTGTAACTTTATTTGCCTGCATATGTAACAATTATCAAACTGAAAAGCGGCAGAATGGAGGTAGTTACATATTGCTTCTAAGCAAGCGTGCAGAAAACTAGACAGGAACAATTTGCAGAAAAGAACACTGTTTGCCTTTTTTATTGCTTGCAAAATGCCAAGAGAGTTTCAAAGTAATAGCATTTACTAAAAAAGAGAATACGAAATAAAAGAAATGTATTGCCTCAGAAAAGGACCAATTTAGAAAGTCTGCACCTTTTCATCCTGATACATGAGCCTGCTCTACACTTTAGTACTGCAATTTTTATTTATTTATTTACTTACAATAGATGGGGTGTGTTGGAGTTTTCAAAAGTTGTATGAAAAAGTTTTCAGCTTTGTTTTCTTTTCAAAATTATTCTGACTTTTCACATCCACCAGAAATGTACTATGTTACGCATACATTCAAGGTTATTTTTGATGGATGTGTCTGCAATACATTAAACTTTTTTTTGCCTGTGTTTCACTGTTCTCTTTGCTGTTACTTGCCCCAAAAGCTCATTTTCCTTTAAATGCTCCCTCTAGTTTACCAGGGGATGCAAACAGGGTTTCTAAATGTAAACAACCTAAAGGAAAAAAAAAGTACACTCAAGGTTTCTTTGTTTCCTCGGAAACAACTTTTAAGTTCATCTTTTAAAAGTTACAGTACATTCATTAGTGCATTTTCCAGCTTGTGGGTTTTGAAGAAACTGGAGTTTCAATACATTGCAAATTCCATTTATTATGATACTGTCTGCAAATACTGAACTTTCTCACCTTAAAGAAATGAAAGTTTCTGAGATTTGCTTTGCTTTTAATGTAAGAGTAACTCATGTTTCCTGAAAGCAGGGACTAAATGAAGTGATATTGTGTCTGCTGGAAAGGAGATACTAAGGGAGTAATGATTGTGTTCCACCTGGGAGTAAAGTAGCCTTCAAGTAGAGGACCTTGGATTCATATTTCTGAAAATTTTTGTGGTATTTCCACTCTTGAGTATCTATACTGCTGATGGCTAAATGTCTAAATTTAGGGAGCTTTGTCCCATCTTTGCAGCACAGGAAATGGCGCAGCACTGCAACCCCTGAAGACTTCGCACAACAGACGTCCTGCACCCCTAAGCCAACAGCAGCATCTGCCACCGCCTGCTCTTCCTGCTCCCATCCTTCGACTCCTCTTCCTGCTGGAGATCCAAGGCACCTCTGCTCCGCTTGGCCTGCTGGCACTGGCAGCCATGGAGCTGGGAGCTCGGGCCCCTCCTCAGCTCCTTTGATCCCGCTCGCTCCCCGGCTCTCCGCACCAGCCCCAGCTTGCGGCTGGGCTCGCAGCCGCCTGCACCTGGACCGCGAGGAGGAGGAGGAGATGCCGCAGTGCTAGGCCGCACATGGGGAAGGGCCTCCCTGTGGAGCAGTGGGGAAGAGCCCGTCCCCGGGGGGCTGCAGCTTTGAACCTCCTCCCACACGTGGAGCCTGAGGTGAAGGCAGATGAAAGCGGAGCAGCCGGGGAGCGTGCACCGTCTGCGCCCCACGCTCTGGATTTGGCACGTCCCCCAATCTAGGTAATTAGAGCTTGTGTTTGGAAGAGATAGTCCTTGAGCAGATGCCTCGCGCATTGCTAGGATGCATTTGATGTTTGCTGCAGTGTTTGTGCATAAACTTACAGCTGCTAATGGGTGCCTTACAGCCTTAATTGCTGCAGAGCATCTCATAGTATTTAAGGACCATTCCCTGTGTCAAGCTGGACAGTTTTCACAGCTACTGACTGTGCCCAAATGCTGTAAGAGTCAAAGGCATTTAACATTCCCAATCCTCATTTGATAAACTACTTACTGTATGTTCCTATTGACTTCAGCAAGCTTTGAATCAAGCCTTAAAACATGAAAAGGAAATAAAAAAGGAGGAAAATTTCCAACAAAAACTGCCTTCCAATTCTGCTAGGCTTTGTAACAAATCTGTTAAAAAAAAGGGCAGGTCAATGTGAAATGCACCACCTAGCCTGTTCCACTGAAGACTTGACTGATTTCTGCAGCTCAGGCAAGCTTATAAGCTTAGGCATCAGCATAATTGTGTTCAGCACAACTTAAGCACTTGTTGAACCACTCTTTCTAAATAGTTTTCTGAATGGGAGCCTTCAGGTGCAATGTACATTTGTATTAAAGCATAAATTTCAAGGTGTATTTTTCCTGACCTGTGAATTTTATTGCCTTTATGGTTTGTGACATTGTAATGTTCTCTGAATGTTGGTGTTAAAGGAGGCAGAGGAAACAGCTTTTGCAAATATATTATCATGTAAATCGTGCTCTCCTCAGTCTTCTTAGAGTAGCAAACAACTATACATAATTAATTGCAATTTTGCTAGAGGAAGTGACATGATCACCATGCTCATAAATACCCACAAGGCAGGGAGTGTCCCCAGGGGAGAAAACTTTCTTTCGATGCTGTCATAAAATGTTCTCTTCGTGGATGGTATTTATTGCCCATGCCTCTCGAGAGGTGATTAAAACAGGAGAAGAGCAAATAACAGGCGCAAAGCATCCCCACCGTGCTTGTTTCATAAGCTTGCTTTCATTATTTTAAAATACAGTGCATTAATATGGGATCTGAGAATTAATATTTTTCCAGGTTCTGCTTACTGTTTTTTTGTTTTTGTTGCTGTTTTATTTATTTATTTATTTTTGTGTACAAGAAACTCCTTGTACACTAAAGCTACCCTTTCAATAAGCTGTTCGCAGCCTCATCAGTTATCACTTGGTTGCCTTTAGCCAGCTTCCCTGCTCCTTTCCTTGGGAACTAAAACTGAAAGGAGCTTCCCTGCACTCTGACTAAAACAACTGAAATTAAAGCAAAAGAATGACAATGAAAAATTTCATACTGTATTTACTTAGCTTGATAAATAAAGAATAAAAATTGTACTCCAGTCATTCTTTTAGATGAACAAAACTCCTTTTTGATTTATTGTTAGTTTTTCAGAGGGGCAGGTGACATTTCCTGCAACACTAAGTTCAATTCATAATCCCCTTTTGGCAAGCCAAGGAGAATTACAGTTTGGACAATTTTCACAGCTAGGTGCTCTGCTAGGATGAAACACTGTTTCACTTCAGCCAAACTGGTGAAAACCTCCCATTGCCAATTTTTTCCTTTGTGTTTTAAAGTTGGCCTCGGAGCGTAGATTTGATTCACACCACCTAAATATAAATCTGGTGTCTGCAAAGCAGAAAATTCAGCTGTGTTGCCATGGTATCAGTATTTCCATTTTTATGTTCAGTGATAACTCAAGATCCTAAAATGAGCTCCAGCTTCTCACTTCTTTATTAAAAGGCCCTGGTTTCCTCGCCCCCTTTTTAAATGGAGACACCTTTTTACATCCATGACATAAGGAATTGTTCAATATATCTTTTTATGATACTGTTTAAGACTTTCAGCAGTAATGCCAGCTACTTGCTTCAGGGAATGTAATACAAAGTTGTATGGAAAAAATGCCACTGGCCATGAATGTCTGACAGCCCACTAAAGATTCATTAGGGTTCAGTTTCGACATAAATTAAATGGACCCAGAAAATAAAATAATGCTATGCTGTACTATTCCTTACGCTATTACAATATCACAGAAAGTGTAACATCCAGCTACATGATGTTGAAAGCTGAAATTTGATCTTTAGTTTACCAAAGTTAGAGTTGCAACCTTATTTTGTTGTGTCATTTTTTATATATATCAGTTAATTTCAAGTCAATGTAGATATCATTAAGAAACAATTTCCAGTAGTAGTAATAGATGGTAGCAAGATATATGATCTGGAAAACAAAACAGTAAAAAGATCTTTTTCCAGTTAACTTCTCTGGTTAAGATAATCTTGGTATTGGAGAAAAGTTGTTAAACACCTAAAATGTCCAGGTTCACATCAAATTAACTCACCAAAGTTCAGATGAGTGTCTTAAAAGATCTTTGTCCTACATATTTTGGTAAATAGAATCACATCAGGATCATTTTGCCTTCAAAGTATCAGCCAGCAATGAAGAGATACATGGTGATCGACTTTCGGAAAAAGAAGACATCAGATGCAGTGTCAGAATACACAAAAGAAAGACATTTGGTTTCAGTTAACAATTCTCTTTGCACTGAAGGCCTTAGATTTTGAGTTAGTTTTTGAATTTGTTGTCTCAACAATTTGGATGATTTTCTAAAACAGACAATGCAGTGACCATTTCCTGTTCTCCGTTTCTTCCCATGATTATGCTAGAGTAAGTGGTGTCTCCACAAAACACAGTTCATTGGAATTTGCTTTTCACAGCAAATTCTTTAATTTGTGCAGTCATTCATGGCAATAGTTTCATTAACTGAATTTGTGCCATGGTTTCATACAGTGTTTTTTACAAAATGTCTTGCTGTTTCTCTACAATATACTGCACTATATATCGCATGGTAACGATTATACATATCATGACTCTTAATACACTTGAATTTAAATATTAAGCTGAAATATTTCTTAAGGTAGACCTTTGATGAAGCTACCAACAAGGAAGGTAGTTGAGTTGCTAGTCATGCTCCCAGTTTAAAAAATAATTTCATTTCACATGCAAAATTTGTTGAATATGAGTGGTCCTGTAAATACTTAATGGAAACTGAATTCCAGAATGAGCTAACATCTGTTTAATCTTAGGTGAAAGAAATAATGGATTCATGCCCCTTTTCCTTCTTGTTTCTTTTTTTTTTTTTAATCTAAACATCAAGGAGCTTTCACTGTAAAGTCTCATCTTTCCCTTAAGTGCAGTAATACTTTCGCTACTCAGCAAGTATTTGAAGGAAAAAATTATTATAAATTTGTTCAAGATATTCTGTTTTTTTATTAGGCTTTGATTTCAAGCTATAATTGAGCTTAACTTGTGATATCTGTGCAAATGTATTATGACATCGCTAATCTGGGTACCTTTGGATTAAAAAGAAACTCTCGGATTGTATTATATAAAATAAGATGAAAGTTTGATTGTTAGCAGGAAAAAAGCCCACAATTAACACTTCAAACTTTAAAAATGCCTATCTATTCAAAATAAGTGTTTTAAGCAGGCCTGTAGTTATTCTGGTTTTAGTGTCTCTGTTGATAGACAGTGCATACAACAAAACACTTAATTAAATAATTATTTAAATTAATTGTAATGTTTAATTCAAAATAATTCCTAAATCCTAATGTTTGTGAATTAGTATATATCTATACATTCTCTTCATCTAATAACCAGTGTGCACTGACTGGTTTATGGCTAGACGGTAATGAGAATTGAACTCAGTGACTCAGTTAAGAAAATTATGAAGATTTTTTGACTTCTGAGAGAAGAATGTGTCTTATATGATATGAAACATCTATAAAATGTGAAAGCTGTGGAAAAGCAAGTCATTATCCTTATACTAATATTGGAAATGAATCTAGACTATAAAACTTAACTCTTACATAAAGCTGGGTTTTGAACCTTATACCCAAATTGCAAATATCTTGAATTTTAAGGTTTAATTCAGTCTTTTGCTTTTAATTTTGAATTATTTATTTGATAAGCAAGTTTTTCAAGTGTCCTGGAGCCTTACAATACAAACTGAATCAAAATTAGTTGTATCATATTATATTCCAAATATAATACTGGTCTGATGTTAACAGCACATTAACCCATACTCTGTATCTCCCATCAACTAGAAAAACACAGACAAATCACAGTCCTACCAGAACAGGCAGGTGGCACATACTATTTGATATTCTTGAATTGTTCCTGGTTATTTTCCTGAACATGTTAACAGTGCTGAATTTGATTTGTGAGGAGCAGGAAAGTTTCAAAAATAATAAATTTGCTACAAGTTCAAGAGGACATTCACTGTCTAATTATATCTTAAACACCTTTTTATTAAACCTAATTCAAGAGTTAAAATGCAATGTTTAATTCTTCATTAAGCAGTTGATCAAAACAGATTCCTTTGCAGAGAAAATGAGGAACAATATCAAACACAATATAAAAACTTTCAATGAAGTATTCAGGAACTTTTAGGAACCTTTTTTTTCCCCCTAAACTACTCTTTCTCAATAAACTTTATGTTAGTGAGGCTATCTGATTTCTACACACTTTTGAGCACAGCCTTTCGCATGGGAAAGCTGTAGATAGACATAGGAGGGCTTCCTAGGTAAAAAGGGGTTGATACAAAGGCTGGATACTGCAGCCGAGACCTAATGGGAACCAAGACAATGCAAAATGTCACTAAGCAGATGCAAGACTCATATTCATGTAGTCATGGTCATGCGAAGGACCATATCAAACAGACAGAATAATTCAACTGAAATAAGGAATAAGTAGATTCTTAAAAAAATCTAAAGGAAATTCTTTCAAGAGAGTCAACTTTTTCTCTCTCTTTCTTCCCATTCTCCTTTTTTTTCCCTGAGATTCACGGTCTTAATAGCCATTTTTTCAAGAGTAAACATTACATTATTGTTTTAGAGCCATGTGGCATCCATACTACACATTACAATTTTTGTTTCTCCTTATGGTGTCACAAACTTGCTGCACAGGCAGAAGGTTTTGACCTTTTCTGTTCCCCTTCTTGTAAATAGTATTTTAATGTTCAAGCATGTTTTCAGCTTTTTTTCATTGTTAAATTGGTCTTGAGGTAACTATAAAACAGAAGTCCCAGTGAACTGGGAGTTCACTTCTAAGTATATTTTATATATAAGTATATTAAAAATACTCTATGTTATTATAAGAACTTTTATGCCAGGTTCCAGTCTGGGGAGAATTTTACAACTAAATTCTAAACTCCAGAAAATACGACTTTAGAATGGAAATGCTGACAGAAAGCTAACTCTGCCCACAAAAGTACTGCTGGAAGTACTGCTGCCTTACAAAGGCCAAATGAAAGTTTTCTTTTGAAATTTTCCTCCTGTAAAGATAAGAGGTCTCATTTCAGAAGGTGGACAGACATATTCTTACAGTGTACAGTGTAGCCTGAAATTAAATTCAATTTAGTCAGCTATTAATATCTTCCTTGTAAGGTGTATGTCGCCTTTCTTATAGATCACATTTTACCTGTTGAAAATGGCTATAGGGAATGAAAGGGTTATGGGACAGAATATTAGTTAGTGGGCTAGCAATGTCTTTCCTAAGGCACCGATGTGCTCTGTGACCCCAAAGTATGTCGGTGTTCCTTTCCTAGCTAGTCTGACAAGACCACCTTGCAGCAGTTCTGTATTTATCATTTGTTTGAGTGCAGAAGGACACTGATTTATCAGATTTGATGTTGTATTTTGCACTTTTTCTAAGAGAAAGAATGAGGTATATACAGTTGAGGAATCTGTGACAACAATAGCACCATACTCCACAACAATAAATTTAACTCATTTCAAGAATATTCAGCAAATATCTTGGGGTTCTTTTTAATTTATTTTTATCTTTTCCTACACATAAAGTATTATAAAGAGCTTGCAGTGGTTTAATGAGCAAGCCCCATAAATTTTCGGTTTTGCACTATTTCCACTGATCTAAGAATTCATTTAATACCTAAACTCCGTAGCTTGTTTCTGACTACAGTAGTTATCAATTCTAATCTTCTAGAGCATTGTATGCACTACACAAACGAGCACTAGAGATAATAAATCAAAACAGAACACCCTGGAATGTAATTTTCCAAACCACTTATTAAAATCTATCTGCTTTATGAAATATATAGAAGATACAATTTCTAAAGACTCAGACTGATCTCATAGTAATTCTAGCTTTTTCTGTTTGCCCACAGATTAATCTTTATATTTTTGCATAAAATGGCTACAAATATAGATTTTATGGAACAGATGCAGATTACAGCAATCCCTTTCATTAAAGAAGAATCTAGAAAAAAAATTATTACCAGATCAATATCCATAATCACCTTACATGCATATATGTTGCTTATAAATAGCAAATAATACAAAGTTAGGATATGTATTTACTATTTGATAAGACTACTGTTTTTACTTTAGATGATTGAAACACTTTTCTGCACATCTGTTAACACCCAACATTATTTAGCAAGTCAAGTTTGTAAAATACATTCATGCTGGATGAATATATTGTAGTACATCACCAGTGTTCAACCAGTGATGAAAATATGTAACATTTGCAGAAAGTGTCTGCTGCTCTGATTGAAATTGGCAAGTGATTTAACAATGAGATTAATAATCATTTTAACATTAGATTTGAAAGGAGCACAGATAGGTAGGCTTGTGGTGAATACTTTTAAAAATGTTTCTCAACATCCTTTTACTTAATAATAGGGGTGGAAGTTATTTTTCTTCTTTTTCTTTTTTTTTGTCACATACATCCTATGTAAATAATCTCATGGGATTGCAGCATTCACCACACTAAATTTCAACATCTAAAAGTCTGGTAAATAATGTAGCCTGGCCATCTACACTATTTCTAGGATGCACAATTTCAGTTGGCTTTCAAGTATATGTCTGCTTAATTTGTGATGTTTCTTCTAATTTAATTGCAATTTAGTTTCAGTATATTTTCAGGCTTTGCACAATCAAGGATAAAGAAAAAGTCACCAGACTCTTCAGTTGCAAGAAACTCTGCATCTTGGTTGTCTTTGTGCTAAATGTTATAATTCTACCAAAATCAGTAGGGGGAGGATGAACCTCCTCTTTAGTTTGATAATTAAGAGTTTAGTAAGCACAGATAGAAAACAACATAGACAAGTGTTATACTTGCATTAATGTTAGTCTCAGATTTAATACTAAACTAAAGGAAGTACTTCTTTCTGTTGAAACACTACACTAGTTAGCAAAAATGCCTCAGAGAGACATGAAAATATGGAGCAGTATGGACAGAAGGATTTTGTGCTTGCATTATTTCTTCAAGTGATCATGTTATAGGTGCAATTCTGTTGCACCTTGTGAAGAAACAGACTCAGTCTGGAGTGCAGAGTGAGACAACTTTATTTCCAAACCAACTTCTTTTTATACTTTCTTAACACAAGTGTTGCAAAGCTTACAACCAAACAGCATCTGGCCACCTGCGCGGTTGTGTGGCTTTGTTTCTTTTCTTCTGACAAGACACTCCTCACACAGGGCAGGGGAAGGTGTTCTGCAGTCCTCCTCTTTCTCAGCTCTGTCCCCCATCTGCTGCAAAGACTGACATCCTTGTGGTTATCTATCTGCTAATAAGGTACTATTGTCTTTGAATAAGCCTCCACACAATTCAGATTTCCAGCAGTGTGTAACTTCCACAAAATCTGTACAGTGTTTTGATCCTCAGGAGGTGTTCACTTTTTGCATGAGCAAAAAGATTGTATGCAATAATTATGATCATTTTAATTTGTGCAAACTCTCAGTTTTTTTGTAATTGATTCCTTATTTCTAGAACCTGTGCTTGTTTCATACATATGAAAAAATACAGAGACAAATTTTCTGTGGGATAGGGAGAGCAGAACCTTTGCTTCCTGATTAACACCATCCAGAAAGCCATGTTCCCTGCCACATTTGTGAGGGAGCTGCTACCTCAATGTTCACACCTTGACAGCATCCTCGGCTACCAGCAATTTTGCACTTATCACTGCTGTCTTTATATTTAATGTATAGAATATACTTCATAGCCATACCTTAGCCTGCATGTCTTTTAGTTTGATTATGAAGATTACTATTATACTGTTATTGTTATTACTATTTTTATACAATTAAACTATCAATAATTGTTTCAACTGCCATACCAAATAAGGAGAGAGAAAGCTTGTTTCACACCTCTCTGTGATTTAAACATCTGAATAAAGAGTTTTCATGTTACACTGTACCTTGGAAAGATTTGCCCTGTAGAGCCTTATATAAGTAAACATTACACAATATTCTCTACCTTTTAATTACTGTCAGCCAAAGGCCAGTTTGGTACCTGGGACATGTTATGTATTTCATCTGTCCTGTTTTGGACCCTTTCCTTCATGTGAAATGACTGCTAGCTGTAATGTCTATTTGATTCGTGTTAATGAGCTCTTCCAATGGTTGTTCTAATCACTTTCTGTATATATATTTATATGTATATGTATGTGTTTTCTATTAATAGAACGAGGTAAATGTTTAAAAGAGGAGCTGGTCTGCACTAACCACACAGCCCATTCTTCTAAAACACAAGAAAATGTGGCAGTTTGCCAGGAACTGGAAAGCTGTTCTATTAATATTTCTTCGGGGATTTCTTTCATGACTATGGGCAAATTTTCCTCTAAACTCCTTAGAGTTTCCCTTCACAAACTACCAGGCTTGAGCATAGCTGTTTGCAGTGCTTATCTTAAACTGTACAGGCACACATCTGTGGCAAGGTGCAGAAGATCATGTACCTGTTTTGTGAATCAGGCTCCTGACCTTTTAGGTGTTGCAGGTGAAGGAGAACATCTTTGGAGAAGACTAAACCTATATAAATGTAGTTTGAGGACCTAGGCTGGTCTGTGTTCCACAGAAAGTGAGCCAGGGCACATCAGTTTTTCTCTTGCAACAGGCAAATATTTCAGCTTGCAAAAGGAAGGTCAGTGATGAGCTTGATGGTCCTGGTCCCCTGTTTAAAAGACAATTGACATAAGTAGTCCAGATTATTAGGTAACGTGTTGATTACTTCTACTGCCAATTCATTTTCCTTGTTTCCTTCTATAGTTCCTAAGAGGAAAGAAACTATGGTGAACTTGCTCTATCTCTAATAGAAGTCAGCTCACCTTATAAAAATCCCTCAAAAATTAACATAAGTGGTATTCCTTGTGCCAAAATCCATAGTTAAGTTATGGATTATATGTTACCCTTGGTCATGAAAATGGTAAAAAAAAAATCTCCAACTTAAGAGGAGAGGAGTAACAAGCAAATTAATTGAACTCGGTCTGCGTATTTGAGGAGATAATTACGGTGCCTGTAGCTGCTGTACTTCATTGCCCTACAGAGTTTCAGGGGCAAAAAAAGCTCCACATGACTTTGTCACATAGTTTTTAGTTTGCTTTAGTTCTTGTTTTACAGGACATTCAAGATAACTGTTTTCTGTTAATAGTCTCTTTCATTTTATGCCGTTTCTTTTCCATGTGACGAGTAAATACATCTCGATTGGTAACACTGCATCCAACTCTTCATCAAAAACTCTCAGAATGTTTTATATGAAACTAAAGCTCTATTTTGTTTAATAGACCAGATTAGCATTGTCTTTTAGATATAGATGCCAAGGATAAGCAATTCTTCTAGTCCTCTTCGCACTTTTTATCTGATAGCATGAAAGTGGTAGTATTGATTTGACCAGCATTAGCTGTGCAGAAATCAACCATCTGTGAGCACTTTGTCAAAGCCACCAGTACAATCAAGCCGGAGACAACTCAGGAGAATGCACAGAATTGTCATAAAAAACCTCATTTGCACCGTCATCATCCCAGGGCTCTGCTCTGAACATCTTCCATTATGCATAGTGCTCAAATAGCTCCGGGGCTCTTCTAAATTGCTCTGGCTTATGTTAACAATAAAGTTCTGGAAATCTAGCCTTGCTGCCATGTACTTCCTAAGTATATACTTCATTTTTTTTCTAATAACTTTACCCATTATTTGAGCCATCTGAACATTCGACTTAGATCTTGCTGTTCAAAGATCTGGGTTTTTTTTTGTCATAAACATGATGTGAGGGCCATACAGCCTCAGAACACTTGAAAATTTAGCACCAGACTTTCATGTAAAAAGACCCCTAATTTGAATATTGGGTTTGAAGTTTCTCTCCTTTACTTTAAATCCTCCCTGCTGCACATTTGTCACTGTTAACTAAACTTCTTGTTCACTGAACTTCTTGCAATATCAGGCAAATGATTCAAATACCAAAACTACTTTCATATTAGTGTGTTCCCAGAATGCTGTGTGACACTTTTTGGAAAGCACTGCTGAGTAGTGCCAGGTAGAGGGCCTACACTACTGCCTTCCATTAAGATTACAGAGTCATTAAGGCTTTCATTTTTCAAGGAAAAAAGAAAGAAAAAAAGAAAGAAAGAAAACCTGCAAAATGAACTGAGATTCTCCATGTAATAATTACCATTTTCTTCACATCTTTGTCACTTAAGATGGCATACACAGCTTTCTCAGGGTGTATGAGCAAATCACATTACTGGTGTATACCTGTCTATCAGAGTGTGTGGAGGGACTGTCAAGGGAGAAAAAGGAGACAGTAACACACTCTGCTCTTGTCATGGGGGTCCCCTCGTGCTTTCACAGGATGTGTGGCACTCCTCAACGGTAACCTGGAGTGTCACTAGTCAAAAGATATTGATTGGCAAAAAGGTAAGGTGTACTGCTTGCTGAGAATCCCAGGGAAAAAGTATTTCTACTGAGCTGTTAGGAATTGCACTTCTAATGCAGAGATTAAATTGCTATGCTTTCCAACAGATTCCTTGTCACCCATTCCCCATGTCTTCCCACAGTGATGTGTTTCTGTATACGCTTCTCTGTCGTCATACTTGCTTCCTTACGTAGAGTTCTGTCACGCAAAACCAAAGTGTACAACTTCCATGTTCTCAGGGCCCTGGCTTTGGGCTGGAACCATGGGCCAGTGACCCCGGAATCTGTGGCTGGATCAGGCTGGGGCTCCTGGTGTGCCATCTATCCCACTTATGCATACACGTACAAAATGCTCTTCCTGTGCTCCAGCTGTCATCCAGCCCTAGCTACTTTCCTGTTCCTTCACATCAGCACTTCTATACCTGCTGTTCTTTATATACATGGAACAAGTAACCAGTCATCGTGCTTTTCCGCTAAACGCATGGATCAAATGGAGATAGGTTTTGTGTTCTGGCTGCTAACACATACTGCTTTTTTGACTTCTTGTAACTTCTATAGCCTAAAGCACTCTGCGTTTTCTCCAGTTATTTCCTGTGTATCCAGGGTAGCCTAAGATATTGGCCTTAAGGAGTTATTCTGCATTACATTGATATGTTGTTGTTTATTTCCACAAACTCTGGGAACTCTACTCCAGGTCATAACAAAGGCCAAATGCACAGGCTAGCAGTGATCGTTGGAGCTCAGATAAAGAGGACATGAATGCTGCTATTTAATGCACAACTGTTTTTTTTTTGTTGTTGTTGTTGTTTGTTTTTTGTTTTAAGTTTGATCTTTGCATGAAGATTTGCAAGAGATTAGACTGCAGAGACTAGCCCCTTATTAGGATGCTTCAGGATGTATCTGCCCAGTTCACACCAGACAGCAATTGAATGAGGTCTGTCAAATTATGTAAAGGTCTAGTAATTTGAATTTACATTAAATGAGTTCTTTTAAATAACTAAGGGCAAATTAAACTCTGTTCTATTAATTGCTCTATCTACTGATGTTGATAATGTTGCAGTCTTCATTTAACCAAACAAGTTGTCACGTGTCTCCTTCTTGGTGCATACCAGTGTGAATAACTGATACCTTTCCTTCACATAAATTCTTTTCTTCCACTGATGCATTTCTTGTGAGAAATTATCACATTGCACAGATTGCATATACTGATTGCAAGAAATGGAATACTAAAATTTCAGGACTCTTCTTAAAGCTGGCCTGATATGATCAAAAAAAAATCCCTGTAAAATGCGTTTGATTTCTGAGCAGCTGTCAATGTGACCATGTCCATACCTCTTTTCATTATTCCAGAACATTTTCATAAGCATTATTTATTTACAACACTTCCCACAGGCAGCAAAGGAATGTCTGCTGCTCATAGGGGTTTCTCTCTTTACAAGTGCACAGAAATTCGGAAATTTGTTACCATTGGAATATTCTTTATGCTTCCATGTAACAAATTGCACTAATTTGATAAAGAAATATGTGTGATTATCTGTCCCATCAGAAGTATTACAAGGCCAATAAAAATTGTTTGGATGCAATTCTGTACTGCCAGCTTTATTAGCCTACATATTGCTGTAAGTGAACAAGAACCATAGAAGATGTTTCTCAGGCAGGAAAGGGTTGCATTCATTATTTATTGAGAATGCCAAATAATCCAACAATTTTATAATCCTGGCTGATGACCTAAATGTACATGGTGGGCAATGTAAGCTGGAGAACATAAAAGAAAAGGAGAAATATACTGGTATATCTGTGCTCACAGATATAGAAGAGGAATACTAAAATAGTATTTTTTTTTCCTTTACAGTATCAACTGATAATTTGGAAAATGGAAAACACATACCTAATCTCCTGAGACATCAAACTTGGAGGCATAATATGAGCAACACAGCTATAGACAAATAGCAGATATCATTTTTGAAAAAGAAAGACATAAAAGAGAAAAAAGAAAATTTGTGATTTAAGCTTTTCATGTTTGCAGCTTCATGAAGTTAGACTCACAGCAAGACACACTAGAAATTCTAAAATCCCTAATACAGCACTGAAAAAAGAAGTCACTTTGGAATTCAGACTCCGGAGTATTATTTTTATAAATTCAATCTATGAAATAAGATGCGGGATTTTTTTTCTTTTAAAAGTACTGAGCTGAAGAACATACTCCATAATTCTCCATTTTATAGTCACCAAGAGAAAATATTATAGTGGTTTAACATGACAGGTAGATGAATGGTACAGAGAATTTCATTATATCTTCCTTAATTCATTGACAAAAGAGCATATTAGAAATCATTGTTCTTGCTCTAAAATTTTCCTGTGCATAAATGACTGAGCACTAAACTTCACTAAGAGAAGCAGGGACAGAGATTTTTGCTTTTGAGCCTAACTTCTCAGCCTGCTAGACAAGCATGACCATAAGAGCAAGGAGTATGAAAAACACATATTTAATATAATACTTAATACTGTGCAGGGATTTGATATGGGTATCACATCAGTTTCAAGCTTTGTTTGCACTTCCTGTCTACAACATATATTATTTGTACTACACACTTCATTTAAATTACAATTCTCAAAAACACAGAAGTAACTATCATTTTCTCAACTTTTAATCAAGCACCAGAACAGGCAACATTAGCAGATTGCAGCATAAGAAATTTACATTTACATTTACTAATTGCCTGCTGTTTTAATTTCTACTATTCTGAAATTAGCCACATGTGCAAAGAAAAAGAGAAAGCTGTTACAGAAAATTTATATTCATCACATTCAGTTTTCTAGAGTGCTGGTAAGGCTTTCCATCAGTTGTGGACTAATATGCATGAAAGACTAGATTTCAGGACTCTCTATCAATGTTGTGGGAAAAGCAAAGGCAGAGTGATTTTTTTAGATCTGTGTTCATTTTCACAAGCATTATTTACTTACTATAAAATGCTGGGACCTCCAAGCTGCATGCATACAAATCACAAGAGCTGAAGATCCATGTACATGCACACCCATATACCATTTTCAAACTAAATGATGAATCTGAGCATTTAATTTGGGTTGTGGATTGGGTTTCATCACTCTACTGTGAATTAGAGTGTAGTGTATTAACTAGTATATTGATAGTCAATAAATCTTTCAATATTTGTGAAAATGTCAGAAGTCTCATCAAACTCAGAAGTCACGAACATTCACAAATATAGATACATAGTTTAAAAAATCCTTTGTTTTGTAATTAATATTTAAGTCATTTATTCAGAAAGAGCAACCTATGCAGTGTGACTGAAGTGATAAACATAATTCAGATTTGGAGGTAACAGATATGAGCAAATTACTTATTTTATAAAAGGACTTTATCTATACCCAATATAAATTACAAATAATGAATACAGTCAAATAAAAACAAGCTTGAATGCAGGAACAGTTTACAAACACAAATGGACGTTTTTTAGATTTAACTGTGTGCCCAGACATAGCAGTATGTATGATTTTCTCTTTCTATTGAGTATGTAATTTTCATTCCTTCATCTTTACTCAACTATCTTCAAGTAAAAACCTTGGGGATTCTGTGATTCTGCAGGAGAAAATGGTCATTTTCATACTGTGTGGCAAAGTTGTGGCAAGCTAGTTTGATGTGGTTTGAGCTAATATTTGTCTGAGTGTTTATGGTTGAACATGAGAAAATATGGAGTTTAGAAAAGCAAAAGAAAACAAGCTAAAATGGGGAAACTGTTCCTCTATAACTCTGGAGTCTAAAATAACCCGATGTTGTACACAGATGTTATGAGGTTGCTTTCTTCTGGGTGAATATATTTTTTAGGAATATACCAGAATGCATATGCTGTTTCCTATTTCTGAGCACTAGGCAAAACTTCAAATTAAGAAAAAAAAAAAAATTAATGTTACTATTTTTTAAACAGTGAAAATAATAGCCATTACTAAGAGCCTCTCATACTTATGTTTTCTTTATGCCCTATACAAAGCAAGAGAAATAAATGCAAAATACTTACAAGAAACGTTGAGCCCAAAATAAGATTACTTTAATAAAGGTTTCCATTGTTTTCCCAACTATTTGTGAACTCGCATAAGAACAGTGTGTTCACCCCAAGATCCATGGAGAAAGTACTTTTTTTTAATGTTTTGTTTCGACAGGGAGAATATTGCAGCATTGCTGTGCTCTGAGGCATATGCCAGGTTATTGAATGTAGTAATTGTACCTACATCTATGTTTTACAATATTTAAGGCTCTCTATATTAGTAAAATCAATGCAGAGTCAATACAGCTGCTCCCACAATTAGTGCGGCTGCTAAGCAACCTCCCATGATATTTGTCTTAAAAAGAAGCGCCAGGGTGGTTCTCTCAAAAGAAACTCATCGTTTCAGAAACCTTTCTTACAGGAGAATGGGAAAGGGAGACTGCAAGAAGATTATTCAAATTAGCCAGAATCCAGAAACAGCAGCTCAGACTGGTTATTTAGCAGCCAGTGCTTAAGAACCATTTATTCCCATGTAGATTTGTTCTTTTTACGTCCTCATTATGTATTCCAGTGTCTTTGTGTTCATAAGTCACTTATGATGGACAGAAATCTCATAGGCTACGTCAAAACTCAGTTGTGGGAGCACTTACCAGACTCCAGGCCCATGTTCCTACTTTGACCGCATGTCACATTCAGAACTTCTTTTTCACTGTCATGCAACACAGAACAATAATATATGTTGCATATTTTAAAATCAGTTTAACACATTAATTGATCTTGACTTTTTAAGACAACGAAATAATTGGAAATTCTACTTTTCAAATAGTGTTGAGAGGGAGCAGTACAAATGGACAGGTTTCACCAACAAGGCATTTGAATGCTGATCACTTATTAACCCCATTAGCCTAAATATCTGAGCAGCACAGAACATAGGAATGAGAAAACTTTCACAAATTTGCAAAAATCAGAAAAATCCACTCATATTTTGGGTGGAATTTCTCAGTTGCATAACTCTGCCTGTAGAGGTAAAGGAAAAAAAACTTTTCAGGCTGAAACTATTAGGAAATGTGTTCCTTGATGCTACTGTTTGACCTTGGAGAACCATTAAGGGCTAAATTTTAGAAAAGGATTAGATATGTTTCTTAGAACAGAATTAGAAGCCCAAGAAAAGTGTTGAAAATTGCAGCATGCTGGATCTCTCAGGATGGGACTCCAGTCATCCAGACCACTTAGATAGACACTAACCAGGTCATCCCACAGGGAAATGTAGAAGACGGAATGTTTCTTAACCTCTGTCTCATGAGTGCAAAGAGCTAAGAAATTGTTTTCTTATATAATCAAGAATCACAGAACAGGCTCCTCTTGTGAGAAGAGGTTCCTTCACTTCCAAAAATATCTCAGTCTTTTAAAGTGGCAATGCTCTCACTGCTCTCTGTCATCTGGTCTGATGGCCTCCCTGTTCTGCCTTTTGAAGATGTTTCACTGTGCACAAGCAAGAAAGCAAGTAAACACTCATTTTTACCAGGGCCAGAAAAAGTAAGAGTGTGGCATTGAAGTGCAGTGATTGGTGATTAGTATCTGAGAATGAAGGACTATCCTGAAAGTTTTCTCCCTCTCCACTATTTTGAAGGCAAAAGTCAGGGCTTTGAATTACAGCTGGGTCCCAGTCTGCTTTTTCTGCCTGCCCCAACTAAGACAGATTTTAGCTTGCTTAGATACAGCTAGGAACTCTACCATTGAAAAGTGTGGTACTTAGTGATGCTTTAGAGCTTGCAATTTTGCATATATCTGCGGTCTCAGTCCTAAATAAATACTGCCAAAGCACCTAAATAGTGCTGGGTCTTATTCTAACATAGACATAAGTTTTCCATCCCACTTCACTAGTTTTATACATTGATACCATGGTGGGAATACATCATTATCTACATTCAGCAGTAGATTTAGGTGCCCTGGACTCTGTGTTTTTGGCTCTTCCAAATGCATGCAAATGATGTAGAAATAACACGCTCGATCAGCATCTGGTCTATGCTGACTGAAAAAAAAAAGAGGTCTTAACCCTCACAGAAATGTAGGAGGATTTTTTCCCTAAATTATTGAGAAAATTAGCAAAAGTGCTGGGAAAAAAAAACCAAACCATTAAAATCTTATGGTCCTCATGTTAATTCCTGTTTTTGAGTTGAACAAAAAGGTTAAAATGAAGCATTCTTACCTGCAGAAACACTTTTTAGCACAGAATTTAACAGAATTTAATACTATAATATAAAATGTGCATATGCTGAACACTATTTTATGGCAAAACTGACAATGTAATGTAGTATAAAGGATAAATATTGGTAAGGCTCAGTAGGGGGTTGTGTCTGCCTTGCAAGCAACAGATAAAATATCCTTTTCTTGCAAGCGTGTTCATCCTTTCCACTGCCTGAGCCCTTCATCTATAAAAGCTGAAGTCTGACTTAATAGCTTTTCTTGCAGCTGAAAATAAGTGTTTTAAGTCTTTAATATGTGTCTCAGAAATGCTATTTTGTTTCTGTCATTTAGTCATGTCAAGTTCTTCACAGCAAAGACCAAACAGACAATCACTTGCCAAGTCTTTTCATAAAAAGGAAAAGAATGCAGTTCTAGTCCCTACTTCAAAAGAAAAGGGGGAAAACCCTCAAATCCATCACTGCAATAAATAAATGAATAATGCAATTCTTTGGTATAATTTCACAGACACCATTAAATATCATTTCACAAATTACACACAACATGAAACACTGTTAGAATCTAATTTTTCCCTTTTCTGAGAGCAAAATTCAAAATTTGGAAGACAGCTTCCTTTAACAAAGGAAGAAAAACAGAAAGGAAATTAAAAGAATTCTATTTATTAAGATTTAGTTCTAAAATATAGTCTTTTGTCTTCCTTTTTTTTTCTATTTTAAAGTAATATTGGATTAATATAATTATTTCTGATTCAGCAATTTTGTGCAAATTTCATAAATACAGCTTGGACATTCCAGATCACAGTCCTAGAATGCTGATTAATCAGCATTAATAAATCAGCCAAAACTTATTTTCCTTTAAAGAAAATTGAACAGTGAGGTAGATTGGAATAACTATTTCACTTTTTCACATTGGGATCAACAAACTGTGGGGTCTAACAAAATCTCTTTACAAAGATTATGAAGAAACACTCCTGTCTTAAAAATTTCTTCATTCCTTCTGCACTTATCTGAATAAAGCGAGATGCTTCAAGGAGATGACAGCCACTCATGAAGTGGAAATGCTGGTAGAAGGTTTTTGCTAAAGAACTGTGAAAATGTTCTTTTTCATTAATAAATGAAAGGGCCCTCTTGTATTCAAGCTGAAGTAGTTTCAATTTTTGAAATAGAAACTAGATAGAAAATGAAGCGTGACCCAATGTGTAAAACATTGTTCTGAGCATCTGAAGACTGTTCAATCTTTATTTTTTTTCTCTTTTTTTGCTGTGCTACAGACTAGCTGTATGATACTAGGTAAGCCATTTCACTTTCTTGTATTGCATTTCCTTCAAGCCCAGGATAGTAAAGTCTTTAGAGAAGAAGCCATCTCAGGCTAATTTCTTGCTTGGTATTTGACTTTTCTGACCACCACTGGCTCCTCTAGATTCTACTACAATAATAATAAAGTACAGCTTATCTCACACAGATATAACCAAGGTTAATTTAGTAGGCTATTCATAAAGAAGAGGAAGATAGTGCTTGGCTGTTAATTCTTTGATTTATTTCATCCACAGTTTAAATATACTTGAGATGAGACTAAAAAAGGGTTTGAAGAAAATTCCATCTGAATTACAATAGTCTATGAGAGTTAGATCAGTCCCTATATTCATATGTTCCCTGACAAGCAGTGACCACCATTAACCTCTTTTTCTTATAAATTATTCCAGAGAGAAATTATCCCCCTAAAAGCAAAATAAAACAAAAAACAAACAAACAAACAAAAATGTTTGTTAAGACATTTCTTTCCAGCATGTGGACCTTGAAAATTTGTTACAGTGACTAGACTCCCATTTCTGTTTTCTCTGCTGGTATTCTCATTCTGTAACAAAATTACTCACCCTCCTCTCTCTCTCTCTCTCTTTTTTTTTTCCCCGAGAAGCAAAAGAGTTCCCTCAGCTGTTCACCTTCAGGCATGCTTAATTAGACATGGTCTGCAATCCCCTGATCACTCGCATGCCTCTTCTTCACCTTCCAACACGACTTCAGTATCCTTCTTAACTGTGGAAACAGAGCACAAGGATCCAGATACAGAAATCAGTGCCAAATACATACCATCTCCTCTAAGATAATATCACATGTATTCATCCAACAATTAATTCATTATGTTATCAAAACAAAATATCATGAATAGCTGATTAGTCATTAAGGTTTTTCCAGAGTCACTACTTTCCAAAACACAGTACCCTCCCTTCAGTTATAATTCTTCATTACTCTGCACATGCCTTCCTACTTGTCTTAGAAAAACACAGCCTACATTCTTGCAACCCCACATTTTGCTTATTCAGTGGCCATCTGCCTTCTTAAGTTCCATTTTCCCTTTTCTTCATCAGTGAACATATGCTTTTTTCTTTGTTTTTCTTACTGTTGTTTTCATTTGGTCTTGTTTCATCAGACTGCTTTTTATATGCGTTGCATAGCTCTTAGCCAAGATCTGATCTCATGGTCTAGATGTCCCTGCTAGGGCAGGGGGCTTGGACTAGATGATCTCTACAGATCCCTTTCAACTTCTACCATTCTGTGATTCTGTGAAATTGCTTATTTGATGATGTTTTCCCATTCATAGCCTCATACCTGTCTTACAATTTTAATCTCTTTCATATATTTTAATGTCTATAATATTTAATATCTTAAGAAGTATGAGATATGAAGCTGCACTGTACAAGAATCGAAGTACATTAAAAGAGCACTATTACCTTTATCAGTCAAAGCAGTAATTTCAAGTTGATCTTTAAAAACTCGATTTTCCATAAGACCATGCCAATTGGCTTTGATTCTGTCACCTCGAGTGTATTCTCAGTCTATTGCATAGTTTAAAATGGATATCAGACTAACAGATACATAATCTTTGATAAAAGAAGCACTTCCCAGAATTGCTTGAGAAACCAGGACTTTCTTAGTTGTGAGACCAGGATCCCCGTCTCTCACACTTATATTTGGAAAACAAATCTAAGATTTCAGAAATTTCTTCCAGTAAGCTGGCTAAAGCACGATATTCCAAATTGTTTGCTTTTCTCAATGGGAAGAAGATAAAAGAATAAAGAATACATAACAGATTTTAGTTACTTTGCTTAATTAGGAGGGTAAGAATTTAAAGTTGAGAATCCATAGATGATGTGATTGATCGAATCAGATATTTTAAAATTGTCAAAATATTAACATTATTCCAGTTCTTCAGTCTTTCAAGACTAATTGAAAATCAATACTAGTGGTCTGTATAAATCCCTGCTTACCTACATTCAAGTTATCTGCCTAAACTTAGCAGTTAAAAATGTCCAAGTTTCTGGATTCCATATGGTTCCAATGTTGTGTTTTAAATCATATAAGATACTTTTATTTTCCCTTAGGTTAGCTTATATTTAAGCCTCTTTTAAAAATCATTTAAAATGGAAAGATTGCATAATTTTTTAAAAGCTAATAAAATATTCTTAAGACCCACTCCCTATCTTTGTTTTGGTTTAAATTACTTTGGCCAGCTAGTATGGCTCCACCTTTCCCCTTTTAAAACACTGAAATATATGTATTTCTGACTGAGACATTTTTGAAACTGTGTTCTTGTTATTCTTGTTTGCCTACATTTGTCCATTTTGGAAACTACTTTGGTAGAGAAAATCAACCTCTGGACTCAGCAACTTTATACAAGTTGTGTTTTAATGCAGTATTTCCCTGCTAATTATATGCATAGTAGCATACTGCAAAGAATATAATCTACAATGCCAATTTATAAGTACTATTTTTTAAATATATGAAACCACAGATGTTCAGAAGAGACATGTTTCCTTCGCAAAGAGGTGCTTTTGCAAGTTAAGTATGACACGACAAGAAGCAAAAAGCATCTCTCAGAGGGGAGTTCACGAACAGAAGACTCTAAGGTCGCAAGATGGCATAGGATGTTATTATTATATTTTCCTCTAAAAATTAAGGCCTTCATTTAAAAAATAATATTTCCCCTTTGTGAGGAAAAATCAAGAGATAAAGACTGAATGTCATTAATGTCTGGTCAACTAAGATTATATTTTTATTTAGTCATTGAGTTTCAAATCTGTGCACACTGCTTCCCTTCTTCATCCAAGTCCCAGACACATTAGGATGGAGATGGTCTTTTGCTCTCAAAAACTAAGTGGCAAAGATATGCAATTAAAAGTATATACCAATTTTGTCTTGGGAGGAGAGGGGAAACAACTTGAGAGGTTTCCTCTTCCTCTATCTACACTGAAAGACTGGCTTTGAGTGTAATCCGGTTTCCATCACGCAGTGATTTGGGTGTCACATCACTCTCTACCCTGGCTTTATAGGTTAAGGTGGAGTGGGACTGCCAGTGAGTGCAAGAACAGGCCCATTGCAGCGTTATTTTTTATTTCCCTCTATACTGTGGCAGTGGTGTAGAAGGAGACAAGATAACATCCTGATGGCACAAACCAGACCCTCACTCTACAAGTAGGGAGAACCACTACTCTTCTGTTAAGAGTCTAATTGTGGTATCTAATTAGTCCCTGATTTTATCTTGCAGCCTTTCTGAGCTCCTTATGAAGAAATGCTGCTGAGGAAGTGCCCCTGCCTGAAGTGCTGCTCTTGGGACAGAGCTCACAGGCAAAAAAGTCCAGCATCACAGGAAAAATTGGATTTTTTTAAAAAATAAACCAGTAACTCAAGGAATAAATCTCCCTTCCTGACTTCTGAAACTAATGATGGGCTTATCACATATTTGTCTTATAGCAATTCTTTCATCTTCTTTCCTCTTTTGATTATATCATAACAAAAGATACTCATACCTATAATTATGTAAAGTGCATGCATTCTCTTTGGAGTAATGTTTTAGCATACCAAGCTAACGTCCGCACAAATCAGCATAATGATTAATTGCAAAACTTGCATTTGCATGATGTTGTTAATAGGGGAGAAAAGAGCAATATTTCTGACCCTGGTCTCCCACAACTATTAGAATCTCATTTATTCTCATATTGCTGCATCACCAGGGAGCAATGCAGTACCAGACTATCTTACGCATGGGTCAGAATGTGGATGGATCAGTCTATAAATACAGATCTAACAAAAAACAGCCACAGAATTTTTGTTTATTGATTTAAAAAGGGTGTATAAACCCACATATCTCTGCCATGAACCTAAAACCTGCATGTCTATTAGTATGAACCAGGAAAATAATTACAGTAGTTGCCCCTATAAGTTTATTGTCAGTAAGGAGGAGCTACTGGCTCACACACAGCTTCACTACCACATTAATTAAAGTAGCACAGTTCAAAGAAGACCTGGCTTGCTTTCCAGCTAATGAGTAGAAAGTGTGTCAAAATTAAGCTGTCGATCTGCTATTCTTTGAACCAGACAGTGCAAATAGGACAAGTAGCTAGGATTCATACAAGGTAAAGCAGGTATTGTTAAGAGCATTAAAGTGAAATACTTTTGGACAAATAGAATTCACTGCCACATCTTAGTCTAAGTGTGAATCTGAGGTGTTAGTATCTAACTGCTATGAACAAAACTATTCAAAAATGAACAACACTGTGATTAAACAGCACTGAAGTAGTTAGAGTACTACACAGTCCCTCTGAACTGCAAATCTACCTAGATCTGTATTAGACTTGTTTGTTTAGGATCCAAAAGCATCCTATTTCTGTTCTGCTGAAACTCCCAAAACCACATTTTGTTCTCCTATCTTTATTTTTTTTTTATGTGAGACAAACGCTGGCATGCTGAGCTCCATGTGCCTAGATTGCTTCTAATACTCAAGCTTACATATGCAGCAATACATTCTTCTAATAGAGAAGACTGTGATGTTGTGCTCTTACTAATCACTGGAAAAGTGGCTGAAATGATCATTTATTATTCAAAAGACAGGGATCTTCCAGAAACACCACCGAAATATTACTTTTGCTGTTGCTGCTATGCCAGTACTGAAAGTTGCAAAGGAAATTTTTGCACAAAGCAAGCCAAAATATTTCATGGCTTAATCATCATTGTAAGAATTAAGCTCTCTTCACAGTATCCACACAGCTGCTTCTGATTTTGAAAAAAATGTAGTTTTCCTTAAATCTTACCTTCCAGATTACATCTGCAATGGCTCATGGTTAACAAAAAAAAACAAAAAAGAAAGCAAACAAAAAAAATATAGCTCAAAAATTAACAATTTTAAGCTAATTTCTAAGGGCAAATATGCCCTGTCATTAGTTTAGCAATTTTTCAATGGAGAAGAGAACATTAACAGAATACATTAAGAAAGTAGCAATAGTCTTAACTTCGTTTAGCCATATTTTGCAGGTGCATTTTGATACTATTCCCCATGTTATTGCTATTTTTCTCCTTCATTTTAAACCTTAATGAAGAAAATATCTCCCTTAAAGAACTTCAGGCATGCAAGTGAGATGTCTGAATAGGTGCTCCACACAGAATATCTCTATGCCTGTAGATATGCATGAGGCGTTTCCATGTTCTTGGTCAACTACAGAATTCAACACAAAAATAATAAGGTTTTGTAAGGTTTGCAGCCTACATCAAGTTTAATGCAGACATGAATTTGCTGCAAGGAAAAAGTCTAACCTCAGGAGTTTTTAATAGTTCAGATAAGCCTACATGAACTGAATACACCTCAGTGATTACGGTGTACCTTCTTATCCCAAGAAAAAAGGAGAGTTGTGCCTTTCTAAATTGTTTCATTATTTTAGGTGAACACATTTTGAGACAGATTCAGTAAGTGCTTTTTATATCAAGGGCATCAAAAGGACCATATCTCTATTTGTTCAGAAAGAGAAATCAGAAAAAGACTTCTGGGAGGATATTTTATTTTTTCGAAATTATTAAGGAGAGCATTAACTGATCAAATGATACTGTGTAGGTCTAGTATAAAGCTGGAAGGAAAATACGAGGCTGATTTATAAGCTCCTGGAATGATGGTTCATAACAGAAGTGCTGACACAGTCGTGTGAGTGTGAACCAGGTATTACTACTGGCATGAGGAGCAACTCATATTCCAGGTACCTGTAAATACAAGACAAATTCTCAAATAGCCTTATCAAAGTATCATCTTTATATATATCTAAATCCATGTGCATTTTTACATCTTATCCCATATCCTAAACATATTCCTAGCATACACACTGCAAAAATAGTTTGTGATATGTTTGCATGTATCAGGAGAGTATTTTCAATTTTTAAATTAATCCCACACTTCTTACTGAGGTCCATCAATACGCACTCTTTGATGGCCTACCATTTTTGCTTCCTAGCAGTGCAGATAGCAGATGAGCATGACCACACACAGCAGATTCTTTTCACATATTATGCATTTAAATTTCAAACAGACACACTAGATGAGGCAATGTTGCTCTTCTTGGCTCTTCTGAGCCACTGTGTTTTCAAAACTCATGTTATGTTTCACCTTTTCAGGCTGTTTGAACATGATGGTCTGAAATCACAAATGAATTGAAATTATCTGTCTATTTACTTATCAAACTATCTGTTTATTTGTTAGCTTCAAAGTCAGCATTCCACAGCATATTATGTGTGAAACAAAATTCATCCGTAGCACAGAAGTGACACATTTGTTGCAAAGTGTATATCACTTTGCACACTTTTATCATAATCAGATCAGTTTTACTCTTTGATCCCCATATTTTGTATTTTATCTTCTTGCTGTATCTTCCTTTACAATTATATTAGAAGATCTTGAGGGAAGGTGAGTATCTTTTGCTATATGCTCGTACCTAACAACAGGCCATTGAGAGCTCAGTACCAGCGTGAAAGAAATAAAAAATAATATGATACAAGACATGGGAAATTAAACATCAATATCAAAGGCCTCTTTTTAATTAAGGCAGAGATAATGAAGTGAGCTATATCTTGCAGTTGTATCTCATTGGAACCAGATACTGTGCCGTACAACACCTCCTGCATACACCACCGACCAGCAAAAACTCAGACAGTGATGAACAACTTTTCCAGGGCCCTGAAGGCCACGCTCTGATTGTCTACTGGGATGCTTAATACAGGCTTATTTTCAGGATAGCATCTGAAATAATAATGAGACTCCCTGTAATCAACAGATTTCAAAAAGAGGAGAGAAGAAAGTGCCGCACCTAAGATTTGTTACTCAAGAGCAGATTATTTCCACAGTCTTAGGCTGAACTGAGTTCTTAAAACAGGAAGAAAAAGCTGCTTGAAGACAGCCTGGCTATATGAACAGGTTTTATATGTGTTACCATTAAAAACTGAGACGTGAATTCATATTTATTGGTATAGTTGAACTCTCTCTCTGCAGTGAGTGCAAATCCAAACTCCATTTCACAGGCCAAAATTTAGGTGTGAGTATCCATTAGTGGAACAAAAGGATCATTATATATTATACTTAAATCTCATGAATCCAGAGGAAAAAATATATACTTAGCCCATGTATGCAATTTAAAATAAGAATAATTAAAATAATGTGTTTGGAGGGAATATGATTGGCTCCCTTCTGTCACTGGAAATGTTGAAATAGAGCGAGATATTCAAATTCAGAGTCTAAATTCATTTCCTTCTCATTGGTAATAGAATCCAAAAGCAAGAAAGGGGTATAAAACTTGTTACTTGAAGGCACTAAAACATGGCAAAAGCAAGCAAGTAATCCACAGTTTGTCCTGTTCTATGAACAAAGGTTTATTGGGCCTTCTCTAATGAATCAAAACCCTAAAAGGTGCAAATGCAAGCTAGATACTTGCCACCATGCGGCTTCAGTGAGCAGAATGGTTTGAGGTGGGTGGGTAAATCTAGAAGGCTCCCATTGTCATAGGGTAATCTCATCTGTCCACTGTAATCTAAGGGCAGGGTTTATAGCCTTCTAGTATGCAGAAAGGCAAAATTCATCCACTATCTCAAATGCAAAGGACTACAAAAATATGAAGAGAAAACAAACTGAGCATTTAAAATGGCAACTTATACATGTTTCTTCATGTGACTCATTATGAAATTATGAAAATCTATGCCCTCTTTTGATTTTATTTCCTCTTTACATGGTTATCTGTCCTGAATATAGCCACCAGAGTAATTGAGTAAATTAAATAAAGATTTAGATATAATAGAAAATCTAGAGACAGAAAAAAGGTGGCTCAATGCTGAGTGTCCTCATTTAGGCCCATCTAGGCTAGATGGAACCTAAATGAAGAATTCATAATTTAGTTTATCCAGTCCCAGATTTTGTTCATAGGAATTTGTTTTTTTCAATATCTATCAGCAATTAGTGAAATAAAAATTGATTACTTCCTTACATTTCATTAATGCTAGGCATCACATTACTCAGAAACTATTTTAACAGCCTAACTAGACAGAAACTTCTATTTGAAATTACATGAAAATGAGACATATTCAAAGTGGATTATTAGTTCATTCCTAGTTGTAACTGCATTCAGACAACTAAATAATCAAGAGCACAAAGTATTAATCATGAAACATAAAATAAAGTATAATTGCATTTTAGATGTGTATCCTTTCAAATAAGAGACTAAATGAGATTATAGGAAAGATGCATTTACATTAAAAAGTACAAAGGTAAAATATGAGAAAATGAACAATGAGATTTATTATTTCAGATTCAGCTGTTTCGAGATAGGATGACAATTTTTGTCCAATTAATTTAAACACAAAACCTTTCAACTCAGGTGACCAATACAGATCTGGAGTTCAACCCGAAATTTCCAGGTACAGCAATGAGTGTTCTGTGAAAACTGGTTTGAAGACTGATAGTTTCTACCTAGGTACTTGCTGTGCACAATGGGAAAGGTAGAAAGAAACAAACAAAAATAAATAAAAAACAAGGACATTGAAGATATACACATTTACACATTGTGGAAAGTAATTACAGAATATCCAGTGTAATAAAATTATGTAAAAAGGTTTAATAAGAGCAATAATCCATTTATTAATTTTCTACACACTTCTAATCAGATAAAAAATATTTGTCATTTAAAAGTCAAATAACTTTTCCATAAATGTAAGCTAAAATTATTACATTATTTCTTCTGTATTAACCCCTTTCAGTAATAATGTGACTGTTACTCTTGTCTCGCACCATTATTAAAATCTAAATAAAATCTATTATGCATTAAAATCTAGTATGCATTGTTTTGTTTTGGTTAAGAAATGGCGATATAGCAAATGCTGAAATACAACTGAGAGTAATGTTGGCAATTTCAGCAGATAAGTCGAAGAGAAATTTATTATGACAATCTATCTGAACCGTTTTTGCAGTTTGATTCCTTTAGGAAAAAAAAACACACATAACAGCTTGAAACATGCTGAAGTGACGTTTGCCATGATATATTTGTATGAAATAATGGTAAATTTTGATCTGCCTGAGGTAAGGAGTGGCACATAGCTGTACCATGTGGAAAGCAGAGAATCACTCAGAGTCACAGTTCTTTCCTGCACAGGAGGTATAATATACTTTGATTTTTTTTTTTTTTCTTTTGTGGAATGACCAGCTTGTCTTGGATGTCCAGATGCTCTAGTAAGCAGGGAGGAAAACTCTGTGCGCTCCCACCTCCACTCCAAAATACTTACTTTGAGGTGCCCATACAGGCCTGGGTGAATAAAGACAGGCAGCCTTTTAGACTATGGGCAATGAATGCCACTCTTTTCACAAGTGCTAAGGAATGGAGGCTGAGAAGCTTCCTTTTATGGAGAAAACTTTGTTTCGGAAATAGATCAAAAATTCCAAGCTCATTCCGCATATGCAAATTAGTATCTGCTGTTGTTGTCCTTAGTCTGTGAGTTTGCATAGTGTGTTCATTTCCAGGTAGTCTTACAAACGGAGGAGGCTCCCTTGCATTATGATCTTCCTTATGTGCGAGCAATTTAAAGGGACTTTGAGGATCAAGAAACATGTAGGTAGGTTTTCAAGTTGTCTTTGAATTACTTTTGCAAAATAGTATGCGAGTAGTCTATAGTAACAGGTTCCCAGAGTCTGATGCAATATTCAGTGTTTAGGTGGTCAGCTGCATTGAATAACTGTCCCTATAAAGAAAAAAAGAAAAGCAGGAAAAAAGAAAAAGGTAAAAACAATCACTTCTGACCCAAAATATGTCTGATCCTAAAAGAAAATTAATGAGTAGATATCAATAAAAGTAGTAAAAAGTAGTATGCTTGGAAAAGAAACGCAGTCAAGGAGTGGTAGCTGTGGTTTCTTGGCAATGAAGATAACCTCAAGACAGGAAAACCTCAATTCTGTCTCTTAAACTGTTGGCCTTATGTTTTCTGAATGAAAGGGAATTGAAGGCTGGAGATTAAATGGGTAGTGATAGAAATCCTTGAAAAAATGTCTAGATTGTGGCCCAATTATTTCAGCAGCTGCTGAAGAGACATTACAGTAGTGCCAGCAGGTTTAACAGCAGATGTGGCCAAATTTCAGGCTTGATTCTGGGCTCAAGTAAATGCCACTATTCTCATGCCAGTATCATAGAAATAGTCAGAGGCTTCTCCTGTCCTGTTTAATGCTTTACTTAGGAATCTTAATTTCTCCCTGGTCTTCTTTGCTACTGTGATGATACAAGCCTTTAGATAAGAATATTCGTAAAGACTTTGGGTTGTTGCAGGACATCTAATTACTAAGGAACTTAATATATACCTTAGATTCATAGTGTAAGACCAGAGGGGTATATTTTCATCAGTCTAATGCCCAACATAATGTCTGTTTTGTTATACGAAGCTTGAGACCCTTAAAGGAGAAAAAACGAGTGCACCTTTACCAAATGGAAAATACTGGACATAGAAATACTGAAATAGTATTTAGAAAGTCTGTTGGAAGTAATGAAGGTCTCTATATTGCCAGATGTACTTTCATGTTGGCAGAGCTGGGAATAGGACAG
>NW_010588300.1:315399-334968 GCF_000705375.1 Tinamus guttatus | reverse complement strand
ATGTCAAGGAGAAGAAGAAAAAAAATTATCCATATGCTAAAACCTTAAATAGCCATTAAGACAGATGGAAGAGAATAAACGTGTTTCTAACATCAAAACTGGAAAGGAGAGTCCTATAGTCTGGCTTGCTAACAAGCTTGCTTGGTGATAGCATCTAGAGAAATTTTATAAATACAAACAGTACAGAAGGCAGGTCAAGCAACACTCGCAAACATGTGGCTGTAAACCTAAAAAATATGCATCAATTTCTTGAATAAATATCCTTCACATTACACTCATATGAGAATGTATTAGTCAATTTGTCAATTTTGAGAGAATTAAAAGAATTATTCAATACTAAATGAATTAAAAATAAAAAGTTCATATTTCTTTTTGTTTAAGAGAAAATGAGTTTCTCCTTTTCTAAAGTTCTCTTGTTCTGGGCTTTTTGTTTTTTCCTTTTTTTACTTCCAGAAAATCTTCACTTTTTTGTCGGTTGATGTCATCATGCTTCACAATCACAATCACATTCAAGGAAGGTGTTTGACCATGTCTGTCCATCCCGTCTTCATGTATTTCTCAAACATGAAACAACGTAATAACCTTAGTAAGCAGGTATCATAGCTAGCAAACTAGGAAGGAGAGCTGCAATTTACCTCAGTGGATGAGTAAGTTTGACCCAAGAAACAAGGCATAGGGTGGGAGAGAAATAATGTGGGGCAGAAGTGCATCTCATCCACAACATAAGGCACAGAATGAGTCAATGATTTAGTAGGTATTGACAGGTGAACCAAACAAGCCCTCCTTTCTAAGCTCAGGTCTGCTGTTTCCCCCTTATTTTCGTTCTTTTTTTTTTTTTAATTCTTCCTGATTGCAGCCATTTTTTATGGCTTGACTCTGAGGTTTTAATAATTAAGTCACTATAATACATCTATTCAGGATGGGAATTTGAAAGAGCACCTTTTAGGGAGAATGCAGGGATTTTCATTTTTGCGTCACGCTAAAGAAGAATAACTACCCTTTCCAAGTTCACAAAGAATCTTGATTTCCCTCTTGCTATTTGGTTATGCTCTTCTCTATAACTCTAGTCTTCAACCTGTTTTCAAGTACAGTACAGAAGCCTCAGGATAGATAGAAAATTATCTGTATGTCTCTTCACATGTGTTTCAAAGAAACATGACTTTTCATTATATTATTTACAGTCAAGAAATTTGTATGACTCACAGAATCTAAAATTTTGTGAAAAAAAAAACAGAAGACTAATATGTGAGAAAGAGAACATAAATGAATGATGTTGTGCTAGTTAAATCTCAGCTTGATGCCATCAACATGCTACAATTTGCATGAGTTACCGGGGTCCAGAATAAAATGCATTGTATTCAAATCCTAATTTTCTTTTCTTTGTTACTGTTCTACTACTCATTTTTACACTAAATTTTATAAGATTGTAAGGGAGTGCAAAAAAATCAGTGAATGTATATTCTCTTCCATGTTTGCCATTTCTGCATTCCTCTTTAATCCTACTGTAGTCCTATATTAAAGCATAATTACACTAATATTTTGGATGCAAACACTGGAACCACTGAACTAAAGAGTATAAGGTCATTAACTAATTTAATATTATTTGCATTAAACCTCAATTCCCTTTCCTAAGACTGCTGCTAGGATGAATTTTAAACACTCCCAAGACTGAGTATTTTATTGGAGGTTATCAATTTTTACTTGCAGTGTTTTGGACAACTTCATACTTGACCAATGGATCAACACAAAGACAGGCGGAGTTTGAGTTCTAGGCCAAAGAGATATTTTATCTCATGACTAGATTTCACCAATTGGTCATAAATTTAGTAACTGGCAATGCTGAGTGGCAGCAGTCCAGAGAAACATGTGCTCTGCAGCATTTGTAACTCATACAGAGGAGCCAGAACTAAAGACCGATTTCTTGTCTTCTCCGACTTGATTTTCATGTGTGTTTCTCAACCATACACAAAAGATCATCATCTAGGTCAGGGCAAACAGTCACGGTCTTTGCACAGGGAGCATGCCTGGGTTTGTAATCTCCTTCTGAGCGCTTGTGTGTATCAAGCACATTTGTCTCACTGAGTGGGCTGAGAACCATTCACACAGAATTCATCACACTCACCACTGAGCAGAATTTGACTGGGGTGATAAAGTTCTGGTATTAACCTTATCTTGAAGCAGCAATGGTCTAGAAAGTATCCCCAAACTGGTTAAAGCCTAGTTTGCTTTACTAAGAGGGTATTGTATGTATTCCAAGTACTTCCTGGACTTTGAGATTCTAAGAAAAATAACAATGGCAGATTCTAAATTTGCTTTTGATTTGTACCAAAATACAGTTTCTTTATAGTCTCCCTTCCTCCAGGAATAATAAGAAAAAGACAAGTTTCCTTAGTTGAAATATCTAATTTCACAAATGGACAGGGCAGAATCTATCTAGATTTGGATCTGTCCACCATTCTGTAAGGTTCCTAACCCTAACTCCATCTGGTTCTCTCTGTCTACTGGTGTTGTTCTATCTGTGAATCAGTTCATAAACACTTGATTGAATCTTGATTGTTAACATTGACAATGAAATTCTTGTCCCTCTCCAGAGAAAGGCTTAGTTGCTCACAGCAAAGGGCAACTGTGTCAGAAGAAGATGGTGCTAATCATCCAGCATGACCTGCAGAGCAAGAATGGGTATAAGGCATGATTTTACTAAACTGTGTCAGAAGAAGATGGTGCTAATTCCTCATCCAGCATGACCTGCAGAGCAAGGATGGGTATAAGGCATGATTTTACTGCATAGAAAGAGGATGTATAAATTCCTTCAAGCAGAGATCAGAATTAAATGTAAGTCTGCATGTTTCAGGAGAGTCTTTAATGTTAGGTAAAGGGAAAGACCACTGTGGATTTCTCTGCCTGTTTTTGCTGTTGCTCCGACATGCTAGCCAAAACTTTTTCATTTTCCTAATATTCTGCTTCTTTTCAGCCAGAGATGTTTTTTTCTTAGTATTTATTTGTATCAGTTCAAATCTTGTTTGTTTTGTATGACAGTGGGAAATGACTTTTTTGCTGTAGAGCTGAAAACTGAGATCTGGCTTCAATTCCAGGAGCAACCACAAGCTTGTTAAGTAACCCTAGATAAGTCATTTGATCTCCAAGTTTCCATTTTCTCTATTGTAAAGCACATATAAAATGTACTCTTGCTCCCCAAAGAGTTATGAGGAGAGCTGTGAGATTTTCTCATGAAGACAGTCATATAAAAACTGATTCGTTTTCTGTGATGGCTCTCCTGGAAGTGAATCTGTTACTGGAATGGTTGGCAGAATGTGGTTGTCAAAGGGACACAGGAATGGAGAACACTCCCTTTAAAACTAAATTAATAGTCGCAGATTCATTGTTTGCTATTCATTTCACTCCCACACATTTCTGGTTTTGCGATGTATTCTGCACAAATCTATTCATATCGGTGGAAGGCCACTGAGTGTTTGTGCCAAACTGGTCCTTGCATAGAGATCCATTTTCCCTGGATTACAGTTCTTTTCCACTGTCTTCAGAATCTGATTAACTGGTAATAGTTTTTACTCATGTAAAGCATTCTTTTCCTATTCTTTGTAAGATTTAGTTTTAGTTTATTATCTTAAATTACATGAAGGTAAATAATAGTAAAAACAATTACTATTTTCATATCACAGTGTACTCTGTACCCATTAAAAAATGTTTGTTGTAATTAAAAACTACCCTATAGAGTACCGACAATAACTTGTAGCAAGTAATTATATCCTCTTTCTTATAAAAAACCTGTCTGCCTTTTTTTTTTAAAAAAAAAAATCAAAGATACTAATAGCCTTGTATCAATCAATTCAGCACAGATCTGGGACTGAATTAAATATTGACTGATTCTGTGATCCTGCCAGAAGACTTTTATACTAATTTTAACAGAAGGAAAGCAAATGACATTTGGAATAAATATTTATAAAAATACACATTAAAAAAGAAGTATAGATATTAATTAAATGACCTTTCAGATCAATTTTAGAGCATCTAAAAATAACACATATGCTAAAATAATAACATATAGTAAAATGACATCACTTTAACATATATTTATATATATGTAAAACAGTACATCTTTTTAAATCAGTTCTTATCTACTTTATACCACCTAACTTTTAGCTATTCTACTGAAGGAAACATGCTCCAAATAAGAAAGAAGTAATTATTTGGTCTTTAAATGAGTGCTTTGTTTCCTATGAATAAATTTGCACATTTTGATAATGATATTTCCTTTTTTTTCCAAAGCAAAAGTGAATGTAATGCTTATTTTTTGCAGTCTGGGTGATTATTGCAGTTCAGTACGCTTGGAAAAGTTTACCTTCTCAGATGCTGAAAGTCTGAAATTGATTTATTCCTTAAATGGGAAAGCTTACTTCTAAATGGAATACAGTTTGTTTCCCCCAACGGTAGTGTAACTTCTAATGTGATGAATAGGCTTTCAGCATTTAAGCTGATTACTCAATTTAGCAGAAAACTATACATTTAATGAGACATTGAACAACAATGCTCAACAAAAAATTCCAATTTTCTTCCACTTTATGACAAATGTCCTACAGGTAGAAAATAAGCATCAAGTTCTTCTTTATCTATGCAGTGCTGATTGCTTCATCACACTATGAATCAATTCAGTAAATCCTAAACTTTCTGCCCTTATGGAAACACCTGACTAGTGGTGATGTACATCTTGCCCTAAGCATAGTGTATGAGGGAACACAAAGAATAAGGATAGACTAACTTATTGATTGCATTATTCATCAGGATTTAAAAAAGTTAAAAAATGCATAAAGATTTTTTTTGCAGATTTTCTCTGAGAGCTAAGCTTTCTCCTGCATGCAGCTAGATCTATGGAGAACTACCCTCCAATCTAGCTGGAACAGTTGAAAATGTTATGATTCCCAAAAATTAACACTTTTAGAAGCTTCTGTCCACAGAGCAGAGCTGATGCAATGAAACATGTGAGTTTTCCTTAACCAGCTTTGGTGCAAAGTCAGTCATGTTAATGCAGGCTGTTGGTTTAAGTAATCTGGCTGAGTTGGCACTAAAATGAATCAGAACTATTCTCACATTCTGTCCTGCTTTGTGGGGAATAACCGCACTGAAAGGGGGAATAGCAAAAGAGAGAAGGGTGCCAAAGTTTTTGCATCTCACAGATCAAAGAGGAGACTCCAGACCCCAGAACTATCTGTTCTTCTAACTGGGTATAAAGAACAGCTGCTGATAAACACAGTGGCATTTCTCAGGATGATGTTGTTTATTCCCTGTTGCTTGTCATTCAGTATTTTTTAAATGCTGAATCTTCTAGCCTGTAGGAAAAGAGTCTCCTATTTATGTCACACACAAATGTTCTCAAGAGGAATTCTGACCTTTTCTGTATGCGCTATCCAGCAAACAGTCAAAATAACAAATACACACAGAGAAGTGAAAGAACAGTTCATAAGGAAAGGAAAAGAGACACGTTCACAGAAAATTTTCTTTACAATTATTAATTCATCCATTTCTCCACCTGTTCTGGTTGTTGCAAACAGGCTGGTTTCTGCTGCTGTCAGTATGACCCAGGCAGGTCTCCTTTTCTTTCCTTCTCTCTGTGTGCTTCATAGCCTGCCAGGAATGGTGGTGCCTAACAGGAACCTAAGATTAATTGCTACTTCACATACTGGGAGTGTCTATCACCTTCTCTTCCCTTCTAATAAATGCATCTTTTTTTGTTTGGTTTCATTTGTTTGATGAGGTCACTGGCAATGATCTTGTCAGGAGCCTCTGGCTGTTTAAGTGCCTCTTCATTCTATCTAAAAACCTATTTCTGTGACAACATTATTTTAACATCTCACTTTAAGACTCATTTATTCTGTTGCATTATAAGTCTTTCTGAGATAAATTTCTCTTGGATTTTCTTCCACTTAACACAGCCCAGGTCTCAGCCTTGCCAGCCTCGGCAGAGGTACCTGATTATCCTGCTGGTCAGCTCAAGGTTAAGTTTCTTAACCTTGGACTGTGAAGCACTGTATTCCTCCATATCTCTTCCACCTCCAAGTCAAGGAGAAGAGGTTGAACGCCTTGCGGAAGATAAAAGATCATTGTTTAAATTCAGAAAGATCCGTATTTCCTTATCTCACAGAAATCAAATTGATCTTTAGCTGCTACCATTTCTATCGGCTTTTATAATAGCTTTTTCTTTCCATTCAGCTCTTACTCGGGAAAATTTCTGACTCAAGTACTGTGAAAAGCAAATACATTTCACTGACAGACAGAAGTGGAAGAAATTGGAGATAAAAAATAGGAGATGCAAAATATGTGATGGATATCTCTTTCAATTTAAAAGATTTTTTTATGGAAGCCATCTTACAGAATTCAACCGTCTCTAGATAGATTTCCTTCATAATTAGCACTGAAATAATAATTAGCAGGATGAAGTCGTCTTCTTTGCAGGAGATAGTAGGGTGAGCTTCTGGCTAACTTTTAAATCCCCCAATATTTGGGAAAGACGTCTTTAATCTTGCCTACAGCTCTTTGCTGCAAAGACTTTTGGCATGATCATGTATGCAAAGCTTTCGGCCATGTTAGAAAGACATTCTGTGACATGATTTGGTTTGCTTCCCTTCCCTCTCCATTGATTTCACAGCTTAGGTCTATAAATAATCGATGTACAGCTTGAAAACCAGATGTAAAGGGCTGAGGAATTCTGTTCAGACATGTGACTGTTGCAAGGCAACATATCAGGATAAAACCACAAATCAGTTATATTGTTCCTCTGTGTGCAGTCATCTACGTAAAAAATGAAAGCAAAGCACCATGGGGAAGGATTTTATAAAGCCTGTTTTCCTCTAAAATTCCGTTAAGTTCTTTTAGCCCTGTCACTTTAGAAATAATTAATTGAATCTTAGAATTTTCTCCAACTTACTTTCAAAAATTTCTATATAATTTTAAAATCATATGACTACCCAAAAGAACTGACAGTTAGAAGGTTAAAGGGTAATTTTCAGAAACAAAGGAATTAGTTTTCTTTACAGACTTCCTTTTATGACAAAGAATTTAAATGTGGTATTCTCTATATTAAAGATGGTTGAACATCCTAAAACATTTTTCCTGTTTGGAATGTGATTATAACTTTTTATTGGCTACTTTTTCCCTATAAACTTAACCCCCAGGAATATTCAAGTCATAAGCAGCTTTAAAATCATCTCTCATTAGAAATTAGTTGCAAGCTGAATATGCTAGGGCCATAGGAGGAGGGACATTTAGAATAGTCTGTTTTTGAATATTTGCAGTATTCAACCAGACAACTGGAATGCTAGCATGTGTTCAAGGTGTCCAAGAGAACATAGATAAACAGGAAAAAATATAGTTTTTATTGATTTTTCCTCAAGGTCATCATTTCTCTTTAAAACAGAAACTTTTATTGACATCTTCCTTATTCTTAAAAACATTAAGATCAGGCACTTGAAAAATGTTATGCTTTGAACTCTGGCCCTCAATCTTTAATTCTCTTCTTTGTCTGCCCTTTCCTGTTTTAATTTGACAACCATTCAGGGGCTGGTGTTGTACTTTAATATTGCAATGCACTTTGATTCCAAAGCAGAATGCCTAGAAAGGTGTGAAGTCCTTGGGTCAGGCACTGTATTATGACTTATTGACCAACAAAAGCAGGGTCAATACTGTGCTAAAGAAAGCAGCTCTACTTTCAACAGAGAATTGTCAGACTTTGGACTTGATCAGGCAAAAGTTCCAGTTCATGCTAGAAGTCTTCTGAGCTTCTCTTCCTGAAGTCTCTGATTGGTCCTTAGCAAAAGGACCGTGTTTTATGTTATGTACCATATGTATGAATCTTTCAAAACAGATTTTACAGAACAAAAATATTCACCAATAGACTGCTATAAATTGTGTAGAAAAATGTGTTTTCCTTTAAAAGATCACAATTGATTTTTCAAAGGAAGGTCTGCATTTGCTTTGCATCATCCTTCAGTTCATTCTGGAAACAGCACAATGTAGCCAAGTCTTTGGCTTTTTCTCAGCTGTTTCCAAAGTGATCCAATAACTGTTGTCAAAACGCTCATTTGGCCACCACATGATATCTGTCTTCAATTCTTCTTGGAAACCTTCCAAACAGCTTTTCTGAGCTATTCAGAGCAGTGATTATCACCTGTCCCAGTGATTTTAAAGGTACAAATGTCAAAGTTTCAAGTGGGGAATATATCTAACCAAGAAACATCATTATTATAGCCCACTATATCCAGTAATATCAAAAAGCTGCATGTGTTTCACATAGATTTTGTTTGCCACTGAGAAAGAAGAAAAAAAATATGCTCAAATGCTGATTGATGGTATCACTAGCAAAGTGTTTGAAATTGGAGCTTCTTGTGATGATATAATGGAATATAAGATGCATCAAATATATATTCATATATATTACTATTTTAGGCTCTTTATAGTGGATCTGCATTTCCACTTTTAACATATGTTTATGAATATTAATAAATATATATTTATATTACATGTATCAATAAACATAAGTTTAATATAATTTATGAAACCAAAAGTTTGAACCAGACTGAATAACAATGTCTGTTGTCTTTTTATCAGGTCTGTTAACTCTTGACCAAGAGAAAGGTAGGCCTCAAGGTCTTTTGTCAGTCACATAAGAGTTTCCAGCTTTCTAAGTGCTACTTTTCAGAGAGTTAAAAAAAAAGACTGTTGTTAAGTGATCTGCAAGAGATAAAATGAATTTATTCTTGTTTTGCTTTGAGAAATATGTTAATTCTTGTTGATCTATCATCTTATTATTTGTGTGTTTCTCTTCTAAATGCTCTGCATGTTGGTTACATCTTGGTTGGATCTAAAGGTTATAAATAAGACCCATGGAAAATCTCCCTTACGTGTGGCACGCCAGAAATAGACAAAGAATAAAATCACTGAAGATAATTAAACAAGAAAACATGAATGTAAGTTACTACAGATTTTCTGCATTGTCAGAAAAATAAAAATGAGCAACTTCCTATTTTGGACATCAACATTCTGAGAAAAAACATTTAATTTTCTGTTGACTTCTACTGTTGACAGTTCGAGTCTTTTTGCTCATTACTTATTTAATTTTCCTTTTGTTGTTCAATTTTCCTATTTTGGATCTTTAAGTGTAAAAGAAAAAAAAAAAGAGCAGAATAAGTACCTCCATACTGTAAGTTTTGGAAATCCTGTATGTTTTCACTAATGAAATTTGTTCATTCCTTCAAGCCCTCAGCAAAGGATTTTTTTCCAATTGTCCCTTTCTTTGTAGAGTTTACCAGGTTTGAAGACTTATATCTCCAGTGGATATAAACTCTGTTCAGCTTTCCTGGTCATATGTAAAACTATTGGCAGCAGAGTGTTTATAAGTCCCAGGTCTGTAAGTTTTCGAGAAATAGAATATTTTTTGCTTTCTCCTCTGCTTCAGAAACAGCTATGGGTTATGTGTACCACGTTCACGGAGCACCTCATTCAGGCCTAGGTTTAAGTGCCTAAATCCAAAAGAAAGAGAAAATTTCCTAAGTATCCTTCTTCAGTTTCTACTGTCTCTTTAGCTTGGACCGTTGTGAATCTTATACCTTGATTGCTCACAGAGTGAAAATACCAGCTAGACATCTAGCTTATGAATTACATTTTTAGAAATGGGTGCTAGCCTGTAATTCTTAGGGATCTGGCTTGCAGATTTCACTGGAGTCCCCCAGTAAAACTACATACAGTACTGCCATTCGTGATAGAAACAGGCAACAAAAGCAGCATAATTTTTTGTATTGCTAAACATAGATTTACGAATGTATCATTCTCTGTAGATCATTTTATGTAACCCACATTACACAGAATCCAACTTTGAAACAGAACCTCATTTGGAATCAAATGGTATTGCTCTGTTGATGCTAACTTCAAATGAATTTAAATTGATTCAATTTAAAATCAGATGACACTTGACCCAACTCTCAGTACAATCTATAAAACATGAAACCATGAAAAATATTCAAAATGTCTTAAATTACCAATGCAAATAAAGGCACAAGTTAATATTTTGGACTTTTATAACTGGACTACCTTCCTAGTGATCTTACATTTTAATTTCTAAGATATTATTTCTTCTAGACATTCATTGAAATAGTAGCTGAAAATATTTGCTCAGTCACTGTGGAATGTCCATTTGGAAGGGCCTCTTTGAAAATCTTTATAACTCTGATATTAAAAAAACAGGTTTTTGTAGATTCAAAATTATCTAAAGTTCAAACTGTATAAATAATTTTGCAAAATATATTCTCAAGGGAAATACTTCTACAGATTCATCCATTCTGATCTATTAAAACTTTTTCTTCTCCTACTTGTAGTGAAGGAAGTTTATCAGCAAGCGTGCAAATCCTATATAGATATCCCTATATATAGGCAATATGATACTCCTTTGTTACTTACATGTAATATCCTGAATATTCACATTGCACTTCTGATTGAGAATCACACAAGCTACTTTAAGTTTACTAGTTAATTTTAATTATTTAATTATTTTCTAAATATCACCTTATATTTCATAAACCAAATAACTGTTTCTGTTAAAGAAAATGGCATTTCAATTATTAAAAAGATTTCCCATGCAATGGCAACAAATTAGCTGTACAACTTTTACCATATGACAAAAAAGCTTAAGATAAACTACTAAAACTAGGAATTATCTAGAAACTCATCTGGGTTTTAAATAAGGTGTGATTTAGTAAAACTGATAATGTCTTCTCATACCTGAATTTCATTGATTGCCAGCTGAGATGAAAGAGTTTCTGTCAAATTTGCCTTGCAGCCATATTGATTTTGGCTTAACTTTTATTTTCTTGTTTGTGATCTTCATTTTCTTAAGAAGAAAAACCAAGTGCAGAAAACCAACACTACCATCAAACTTCTCTGTGATATATTTTGCCAGTCTGATAGCTCATATCATATTCTGGCAACATCATATTCTAAATGTAAGCATGAAGAGCATGAGAACTTCTCTGACAACCATAAAAGAGACTTCTTCAGTGGCAGAAATCAAAAGATAAAGCACCAGGGAGAAAAGCTTCTCCAACTGACTGCTTGGCACTGTTCAAGACTCTTGTACATATTGCACATATTTTGGAGGAGAAAAGAGACATTAGCCTGCTACTTTTAAAACAGATAATTAGCCTACCATGGAGGAGTTGGAAGGGAGATATTGTCTAACCTGAAATAGGGATGACTTCAACTCACAGAGGGCTTTTCAGCAATCTCTCATGAAGAAGGTCTCTGTGAGCAATATATTTCTTGGCCAAGCCTCTATGCTTTTCTTTCCTGTCACATTCTGCTGAGATGAGAACATTACTGCAGAAAACCCTAGGCTGCCAAGAGTCAGAGGAAACTCATGTTCAACCAGTCTAGGGGTCTAGAGAAAGCTGGTAGCAAAACTCAAATCTCAAGGAAGAACACTAGAGGAGAAGACAAAGCCTGGGAATATAACCTAGCAATGCCATAAATAACAGCTGAAGTTCATCAAGCCCAGCTGTGTCGGAAGAAAATGGCCGTTGCAGTTTGGGTTGTTATCCCACAGATTTACCAAACAGCTACAAGGAAAGACACAGAAGAAACCTGTCCATATTCCATTTGTACTGCTGTCTCCGGCCCCGCTGGACTGGTGCCTACATAGTCACTGAGTTAGATGATAACACTTTGTCAAACTGATTTCAGCTTTTATATTTGCTGCTTCTTATGAAAACCACCTCAGTAATACTAACTGCCATTGGAATAAGAAGAGATGTCTTTTATTTCAAAAGATGGATGGATGATTATGGCTGTACTCCTTGTAGTTTCAATCTGATGTATCATCTGTCACTGAAAGTGATCAAAAATACTGTAACCATGACATACAATCACAGTTCTTAAAGTGCCATACAGCAGTCTCAGGAAATCCAAATTCATTAAGCTAGTACAGCAAAAATAATTAAATTATATTTACATTATCATGGCATTTCTTCAGTTGCTGAGCTCCTGATCTTTGATTTAATTTTTGTTTTACTGGACTACACCTAGAGATTTGACCTAGGAAACATGAAGAAAAGAATGAGATTTATGACAGTTTTAATCTTGAAGGTCCTGTATTGGCTGAGCACTCTTTCTGCTGCCATTTTCAATGGATTGCTCTGACAGGAAAGGTCACAAAGTTTTATTCTCAAAAATAAAGAATAAAATAGAAAAGGAGAAATATAATTGTTTTGGTTGAAAAGTTCAGTAAGGTCTAGACACATTGGACAGTTGGACACTGATTTTATTTTACTACAGGATCGCACATTTCAGTGACAGCAAAGTCAATTCAGGACTGCAGCTGATTCAATTTCCTGTGCATTGCATGGGGGCAAAGTGTCTTTTTAAAAAGACAGTATATTTTCAATAAGCTTTCAAATCATTTGTCTGTAGCAACTGCTTAGAAGGCTGACACTGAAATCCATTTGCTTATCAAAATGTTTTCTTCTCCACAGCATGCAAACCCTCATGCTGGTTATTGTAAACTTGCCATTGATTTTCCAAACAGTTGCAAAGAGCTGGGGTAAAGGGAAGGTCACGTTTTGAAGAAGAATGGATAGTAGGACGGTCTGATAAGTAAAATAGATGACAGAGACTTTTTCAGTAGACTGCAAGCTTTTCATTTTTAGGGCATGTTGAACAGTTTTTATTTCACTTCATCACAGTCTGCAATGATACCAAAGAGATTTTGTCTTTAATTCAAACTAGAGGAGAAACAGAATATTTTTTAGTGTTGCAAAGCTGACCATTCATTTTACACTAGATGACAAGAAAGTTTCCTTTTTTTTTCTCTTTTTTTTTTTCCCCTCCTTTGAACATAAGCATTTTTCCTGCTATTTGGAAAGGGAAAAATAGTAAGATGTTTACCTCTGAATACTAAGGAAAATACTTTTCCTTACGCACTTAAGTTTTCATTCCAGATAGATGAAGGAAATATCTACCTATGGACATTTAGTGTGAGGTGAACTCAGAGTTCAGAGCTACATACCTATGCTCTCTAAGGTTCTTCAGCATATCAGAAAGTTGGTATTCTTGAAATGATTAGACAAGGCAAACGGGCAAGTAAGTAAGTAAGAAAGCTTCCATTCTAGAATGATTAATCTATTATTCTATTTATAGCTAGGTTTTTATGAAATCATCAGTTTGAAGATCTTCTTGTTACAACTCCCCAGGCAGTGCAACATTTCCCATTGAAGCTTTGTCTCTGGTATCTGAATTGAGTTTTAGTACACTTTCCTTTCTTTGATCAATTTGCATATATTGCTTGCTTACCAGAAAAATTCTCTGTGTTCCTACAAAAAGCAGACCCTTTGGAAACACTAACGCAAATAGTTAAAATGAGAATTAGTTCACCCAAGGTCTGTCACACACATTTCTGCAGGACTCAATTACTCCTGATACTGTTGAAAAATATTTTCTGAATTAAAAGTGTCTATTTCTACATTAAATTAAATACAAATTTTATATTGATAGGAAGAAAAGATACAAAGCAGAGGCTCTTCAAGGTAGCCTCTAGATTTTCATTAAGAGCGTAGCTTGAAAGAAGTGAAGAAAGGAAGAAAGTGATTTCCTTATGTAATAAAGGGAGTGAAAAGGGTTCCTTCAAAACACCTTGGTGATCTTGTTTTTTTTTTTAAACCAGAAATTGTGATTCTAAGCAGATTGGTGTTTTCCTACTGTCTACAGCATGTGGTACCAAACACTCTCATCCTTAGACCATTTTATCTGCTTTCTTTTTTCACTTCTCATTCTTCAAAGACTGCTGTAGTGATTTCTGGCTTAGCATGCTCAGGGGATTATATATCAGTGGTTCTTGTATAAAGAATGACAAAGTTGCATTCTAGTTTCGGACATAGTTTTAAAACATGGCATGTAAAATGGAATGAATACACAGAGAATAAATACATACTAATTCACAAAGGACACTGGGATCATTTATTTCCTCAATAAATTTATTCCAGTTTATACTCATTTTAAAGAATGAAGTCCATCAAAGAAAGCAAATTTACCCGCATGTCAATAGAAAGCAACATGAATCAGAACATTCTCTTTCCTCATTAAAGAAGCCAATACTATTTAATGAACAAACAAAAGTGTTTTGATGGGGAAATATCTATATGACTTGGATAGTGATGAGGAAATATCCATATGAATTTATAGTTTGAAGTTAACATGGAAACATAAAAAGGCAGAATTAACAAAGCAAATGACTTGATATGGGTACATTTGCAACATAGATAAGGCATCAGCAAAAATACTACGAAATTTATTTTCCTGAAGGACTTTGCAAACTTAATATTTAGGTATGCTGAAGCTGAAGCAATAGTTTATAAGGTAATTTGTTAACCCACCTTAAAAATAACCAGGCCTTTGAAACTTTTTTTTTTTTTTTAAAAAAGTAATACCTGATTGTTTTCTAAATAATGTACAGTTTTAACTAGGAGAATACTATCCAAAGGAAATGACGGTTAGAAGGTTAAAGGGTAATTTTCAGAAATAAGGGTATTAGTTTTCTTTACAGACTTCCTTTTATGACAAAGAATTTAAATGTGGCATTTCTCTATATTAAAGATGGTTGAACATCCTAAAATGTTTTTCATGTTTGGAACATGATTACAGCTTTTTATTGGCTACTTTTTCCCTATAAACTTAACCCCCAGGAATATTCAAATCATAAGCAGCTTTAAAATCATCTCTCATTAGAAATTAGTTGCAAGCTGAACATGCTAGGGCCATAGGAGGAGGGACATTTAGAATAGTCTGTTTTTGAATATTTGCAGCATCAAGTTTAAAAAGTGTATTCAACCAGACAACTGGAATGCTAGCATGTGTTCAAGGTGTCCAAGAGAACATAGATAAACAGGAAAAAATATAGTTTATATTGATTTTTCCTCAAGGTCATCATTTCTCTTTAAAACAAAAACTTTTATTGACATCTTCCTTATTCTTAAAAACATTAAGATCAGGCACTTGAAAAATGTTATGCTTTGAACTCTGGCCCTCAATCTTTAATTCTCTTCTTTGTCTGCCCTTTCCTGTTTTAATTTGACAACTATTCAGGGGCTGGTGTTGTACTTTAATATTGCAATGCACTTTGATTCCAAAGCAGAATGCCTAGAAAGGTGTGAAGTCCTTGGGTCAGGCACTGTATTATGACTTATTGACCAACAAAAGCAGGGTCAATACTGTGCTAAGGAAAGCAGCTCTACTTTCAACAGAGAATTGTCAGACTTTGGACTTGATCAGGCAAAAGTAAACTACAGTTCATGCTAGAAGTCTTTGGAGCATCTCTCTCTGAAGTCTCTGATTGGTCCTTAGTAAAAGTGTTTTATGTTATGTATCCTATGTATCAATCTTTCAAAACAGATTTTACAGAACAAAAATATTCACCAATAATGTACACTTTTATCTAGGAGGTTTTGTCATTGACCAGCAATACATTTTGTGCCAGAGCTGGGAAAGCACAGAACAAGTATTGATTTTCTTGAAATGACATGGCCGGAGGTTCTGCAATCGCTCTCATAGACACTGCTTGCAAGTATTGAAAAAAATATTCCCTCCCTGCCAAATCTTTCTGATGAGAGTTTGAAAAGAAAAGAAAGACCTGCCAACATCAAACTACCTTCCACATCACCATAAGCCCTCTCCATACTTGTGCAGTTCCCCCCAAGACTAATGTGGAAAAGCTGCTCTGCCAAATGATTAAACCAGTACAAGTCATGCATAGAGCAAGGGTTGCCATTGGGAGACCTGGAGGATTCTTCTTTTGCGCTCACACAAAGCTGTGATTTTGCCACTCTCATCAATATGCCGCCCTAGGGAACTACTTACTTTGCTTGCGCCTAAAGCCACCTCTGCTATTTGGACACAAATGTGCAAGGAATATTTAACTCTGTTAATGTAGAAATAACCACATTGTGCTTTACCTTCAAATTCTAGAGGTTGTAACTACTGCACTTCTATTAAAAATATGATAACCGTACAAGAGTGTGAAGAAAGATTGATAACAAAGTAGCTTAGGGAGCTGGATTAACCCAGGGGCTCAAACTCAGGTGCCAATCAATTTGATTAACTGTGCAGGGAAGACTACTCAGCATGAAGATACTCTATGACAGACAATTTTCTGGTGCTCTTGCCATAAAGTAAAGTAAGAAGATTGTTTAGCTACCAGTCTGGAGACTGGAAATCTGCCGGTTATAGAACTGAAAGTTGATTAGCTTTAAAAAGGTTGAAAGCATTTTGTTTTTTTGTTTAATTAGGTGATTTGAATTCCTGACTCAGATATCCCTTCCAATGATCTGTTCTAGCACAAGGGTTTGCCCATGCCCTTTCCTTCTTTTCAGTGAGTCACATTATTTAACACAAGCTACATCTCTTGCTGTTTCTATGTCTGTACCTTGTTCTCAGTATTTTCTACCAGGTGGAAAGTCAAGTAAGCAGTTCCCCTCAAAAGTTATGACTGTCTTGACAATACCACACAGCTATAAAATTTTACTTTGAATATTTGTTATTGTGACATTTCCTTCATACCTGCACAAGGACAATTATTTGGCAATGAAATGCAGCTAGAGACCGGGAAGGAATTCTTGGACTAAAACTACTGTTTTGATCATGAAACAAGGTGCCAGATAAATCTGCAGACTCAACTACACTGAGAATATGAGCTTCTCCATAATTGCTAACAGCTATACTCTATTCAAACAGGCTATGTAAACCAACCACCCTACAAAAATTAACACACAAAGCCCAAAAGCAAAATTGCTAGATAATGAGGTGACAGCCTCGTCACATAGCAGAACTAAAACTCCCTGAAGGGATATTCTTATTTCTCCTCTTTCTTTACTTGTATATTTTCTTATTACCATTGCCAACTAATGTGAAGATCAACAATAGGGAAAGTTGCTGTTTAAATTTTCAAAGGAAATAAAATCCTAAAAATATGCACTAAAATTTTAATGTAATCAGTGTGATTATATATTCTTTTACCCATAATACATTTCAGGTACAATTTTGATTAATATTAAATCTATACACACTCTCACATGTTAAGATCTTATTGAAACTAAAATATAAATCAGCTATCCAAAGCTAAAGTTTCAAGAATACTTTTATAGCACTTTAATCTGTTCCTATTCTGTGATTGAGAGATTTCAGGATGAGGTATGATTTGACAAATCTTATATGTTGCTACACTACCTTTAACAGTCTAACTATGTCATTATTTCAATACTGCAAGATATAGAGAAAAAAAAAGTCTTTGCCATAGTTGACTTAAATTAAACCTTTAATGTTGATTTAGAAGATTCATTCTCATCCTGCCATTCCATCTTGCTTTTTCCAGATAAGAGCACTATATGTAGAAATAGAAAGATGGAATAGATAGAAATAACTCTGTTCAATCAGCTTTGAAAGTCTGATTTATATTGACCATAAGAAGTTTCTTTTTTTTTTCTTTTTTTTTCCTTTTCCTTGCTTCAATATATACTTACCTAGGGAACTAGGTGGCTTGCTGGATTAATAACTCATTCTCATTCAGTTTCTATCATATCTCTGGAGACTGAAGATAAAGTTTTTGCTTAGATTTCTAATGAGAATTGTCTTGGTAACATCATCTAAGTACCTCACAGGTATTTTTAGTATTTCAAGTCACCCTTACTCAAGGCACAGAATTTTTAGAAAAGAATTATTATTAAATGTTTTATGCGTATATAATTAATGGGTTTGAGTTGGTAATTTTGATTGCATATATGGATTATTCTATGCCACTAATATTTTTGATTGCAGTGGAACAACAAAAACTAAGAAAATATATACCAGATCTATTCTACATCTAGACCTAACCTATACAATATCTGTTCCATTAATTTCTAGTCTCTTTAAGCTGTGATCTGTAGTATTCTGTTATAGCTTTCATATGCTGAAGGTTGAAAACTGCATCACTGTTACTGTGAATCTTCTTTTAATTTTCTAAATCAGCCTTCAATAAAAACATATATTTCATAGACTTATATATGAAAGTTCAGAAGTTATATATTAATTGTAATGGAAGTTTAGCAAAAGAAGTATAACAGATATGTTGTCAGAATTTAAGTTTTCAAACCAGCATACATATGGAGAACAGACCTGAAAAATGAACTAAAGTTAATGAGAATCTTTATATTGGCTCCATGACTTTGGCTCATACTGAACATGACTGAGTCTATTGCTCATTTCCAGCTGCTAAACAGTAGTGGCCAGCAGCTAAAGATACTTTAGATACCTTTCTGTTATCATTTTTCCATGTTAACTTTTGCTGCAGGGATACTCTTCTGTCATAAAGAAATGGTCAGATAGTTACTACAATGGAAAATACAAGTCTCTAAAAGAGGGAAGAGGTTTTTCATTTCTGTGGTCTGAACTAAAAACTTATTAAAAGAGCTACTTAGTATTGAAAGAAGTCATAAAATAAGCAAACAAGATGATCACAACAAAATTATATGGATTTTTTTTTTGCAATTTTTGTGTTTTGCAATTTTAAAAACTCGTGTTTAATGTTGTATTGCGAAATTGGACAGTCATCTGGAAGACCGCTTATAACAAGGTTTCTAATTTTTGCAGGGCTTAGAAACACAAATGCATGGTAATTCCTTAGGCATTCTATTGTATATATCCATGTATATACTCTTAAGCCTGAGCAAAATGGAATTTAACTTTGTGGGACTGAAGCCCCTTTCATGATAACATTACCTCACATTTACTCTCTGGCAACTCACTCATGCTTTCTCTGCAGTGCACATGCAGACTAGCAGAGGGCATGAATCCTCATGAATGAGAATTATTGCTAAACATCTCTTTATCTTTATTTGTTTTTATTTGGAGTCTTGATAGGTCTGGTGTTTGCATTAGCTGACTAGCTTGTCTTCATTTGTAACAGGAGTAAAAGCAAATCTGTATGGGGAAGTCAAAGAGAATCTACTTCAGAATAACTGGAGTGGGGATTCTAAGCACAATAATTAGCCTGTGTTGTATAATGACATTTTATGAAATTATGCCATAGGATTGTATTGGTGGCTGTGAGTAAGTGAGTAAGTATGGTGTCGCTTATAAGACCAACAATTTTTGATAAAAAAGAGTGCTTCTGGGAAAAGTCCAAAGGTGCTTGTAGCAAGAGGTAGAAATCATGTTCTTTTTTTTTTTTTTTTTTTTTTTTTACTTTCACTGTTTTATTTTATTCTTGCTATTCTAATCTATTACTTCTTCTGTCTGCAAACCCTGCTCTCTGATTTCATGTGGGCATGAGTGCAGCATTCCACACTGATAATGCCTCTGTGCACCTCATGTTAGCCAAATGGACTAACCTAATAGTACAAAACACTGCAGAGGGGGTGACACACAGAATCATAGAATCATAGAATGCTTGGGGTTGGAAGGGACCTCTAGAGATCATCTAGTCCAACCCCCCTGCACACGCAGGGTCACCTAGAGCACGTGGCACAGGACTGCGTCCAAACGGGTTTG
>NW_010588300.1:283615-314450 GCF_000705375.1 Tinamus guttatus | reverse complement strand
AGAGTGTTTTCCATGAAAAAGAAAGTCATATTATCTACCTATTTCAGTAACAGAGAGATGATTGAAAGTATTGGCTCAATTTAACTAAAGGATTCAACATTCAGAATGTGAATAGGATTTTTTTATTTTTGGTTTGTGAATCACTTTGCTATTTTGCAGCCTGGGTTAGCATGTTACACTGCTGATCAGAAATACAGCATAAATTTCAATGGAGAAGGTACTAACTCTTAGAGAAATTGAGAATGTAATGAATTTTAAGATAGAAATTGCAGTTAATGTGTTACTAAGTACAGATTCCTCTTTATTTGTATTATAGTATTTATCGTGTTACAAATAGAACTGTTTGCATTTAATAGTGAATCAAGAGAAATGTCAATTACTAAAATAATCCTTCTCTTTCATTCTGGTCAGTTAAAGCTTCTGTTAGAAATTCATCTTCTGAGTAGCTTTCTAACACAAATTTAGGAAAATTAAAGCACATGCATCTTCACAGTTAGGGAAAACTACTTTGTCAAGTTGCCAACAGATACAGGTGTGACTGAAAATCTTTGCCTCCAAGATCGAAAATAACTGCAGAAAAATGCTACAGATGGAATACTGAACAAAAGAAAAATTCATTTGTTAGCTATTTGATCATCACACTTCTTTAAGCATGGTCTCAAGATGGCACAATGTCTACCTCTGTTTTCTTAGACAACTTTGTCTTTAGTGTCAAACCAAACTGTATCACTTCTGGAATCATATTATAGAAAGAAAAGATATGGAAAAAATGTTTCTTTAAAATACAGTCAATGTAATCTGGACAACAGACATATTTGACTTTATTCTTACTCCAAGAATACTGCAATAGCATATCACTGGGGTTTAACGATGCAATTCTATTGAGCACTTTAAATTTGAGTTTCCACACTTCAATGAATTAGAGATCTGTATAAGTGTAATACCAGGTAAAGACGTCTCGAGAATTTACATAAATTAGAATAATAAGTATCACTAGTAATTTCCTATGATAGATCTTTGCAATAATTTAATACCACTTTTTTGTTGTGGTTTTTGTTTGGAAAATGTTCTAAAACCAAGAATATTTCTTTTATCATTACTCATTTGGTAGGGATGTCTTGTTTTTTGTTGCTCAGAGATTTAGCCAATCAGTCAGACTCAGTACACGATAAGGTCAGTAGGGCTGTTTTATTAGTTTCAAGATATAAGTAAGGTCAAGACAATAGTCTTTATCAAATGCATTTTCATGCGTGTTAATTCACTGGCTCTTATGCTACTTCAATCAAATCGGGTTCAAAAAGGAAAATTAACTTTTTTTTCTTCCAAAGAATGGAATAACTGTTAATCTTGTTCAGTAAAGAATTTCCATTAAAAGAAAATGTTTTATATTCCAGAGGAAAAGCATGAATATATGATAATTTTACATCCATATGGAGACTGAACTTTGTATCTTGGCAGCTACCTGCATGGAATTTCTACTGATTATTTTCTTCTGTTGGAAAGATTTCTCTTCTTTCTTTTCAAAATTTTTTTCATTGCCTTCGGAAAGAATGAAGTTATTAAAGGAAAAACTGTTCGGAAACAAAGAAGCCATAAAAAAAAAAAGAAGAGTTAAAAATATGCAAACGAGAAAATTGAGAAACATTTAAATTGAAACATTTAAAATATAATTGTGACAGTGCAATTAAAAACTGTGAACTTCCTCTGATTATGAGTGTGAAGGACAATATATTTTCTTGAAGCAACTTTACTGGTGTAGATACACTGAAAATTCTCTTTTCTGAGTTGTTCTAGCAAAGGGCTAAAATTATTCTTTCACATATCAAGTATTTTATCAATAATAAAAATGAGAGTGTAGTTTATTCGTCTTCATGTAGTATCCTAGTTTTCATTAAAAGGGATTAGCAAGTGCTTATTTTGGTGTACTGGAGTCATAGCCAAACAATTTCTATAAGGAAGAACCTTGAAGAGGAAGACCTTTACTTTTGTGTTTAGCTTTTGCCTCTAACACAGGCAGTTCTGCACTGAATAAAATATTTTTCACAGTTCTGTATCTGCAAACTGGAAATCAAACTCATACTCTTTTCTTTCTTTCTTTCTTTCTTTCTTTCTTTCTTTCTTTTTTTTTCTAAACATATTTTTTCCCCTTGTAATTCACAGCAATTTTCATGGATGGCCACTTCTTTCATACATTTATAGTATCCAATATTGCTCTGCCAAGAACACTGCCAAGAACACTAAATCTATACAGGAGAAGCTGCCAGGTCCCACTTCTGTGTATCTGCCTCAGTCACCTCCTAATTACAGTAATGTGAGGCAGGTCGAGTTGCCATCCTTCCCAATGAGTATTTCCAACGGAGAAAACTGGAATGCCGGTAAGAAAATAGACCCTGCATTTATCTGCCTGGGCTTTGAGGACCAAGACCTCAGAGTGCTCTGCATGGCCCTGTCACACAAAAGTGTAATCGCAGATGCCAAGTTTCTAAGTTTCTATTACTGCTCATTACTAACAGTTGTTTTAAAGCAGAAAATATGAAGGTATATAAATGAGGAAGTTTCATCTACTATGATTTAAATATATTTTCACTGATAAGAACGTTGAAAGTGTGTGTGTGCACTCCTGCAAAATTTGCTTGGTTTGAATTTTATGCTCCTGACAAGAGGAATACTGGTAGCTTTTTTTCTCATCCTTTAGCAGATTCAAGAAGGAATTCGAATTCTTCCTGGGGCCTAGGTAACATGGTGAACCTAGCTGTGAGATGGACTACTCCCACTTTGGCAGGGAAGGTAAAGGCTGTCTCCCATAGGGACCTCATCAAGTTGAAGTTATTTGCAATTGGGAACATCAAAAAAGGTTCTGCAAAGACACCTGCGTCGTCTTACACTGGGGATCAGACAGCTAATGCAGGAGTGCAGGCAGGGAGCAGCTCTGCAGAAAGGAGCAGGAGGTGACTTTAGGAGGTGATTTTAAGATGTCCCTCCTAGCCTAAATTATTCTATCACTGCTGGCATGGGAATGGGATACTAGCCAAACTACGGGAATGGGATAACAACCAAACTCATCTTCTTATGTGGCTTCAGAGAACTAGAATTTGCAGATGGAAAGCTTAGATTTAGATGTAAAGCTTTTTTGGGGGGGTTGAAAATCAGAACGATGGCTTGCTCTCTGTTCTTTTTAATTATTCTTCTTACTTACTGAAAGATAGAGTTTAAAAGATGATTTCAAATAGACATACTAAAGGTCAAAACTTTCATTCTCTTTAAATTGAAAGAAACAGATCCCTAGGAAGGTTTAAAAAGTGCTTCAATTAAGACTATCTTTTTCTGGAAACTGGGATAGAAACAAAAGCCAGATGAGCATTTCTCTTCTTTCCTGATGGATTTTTATTTTTCATTCTGCTTCAATAATTCTGAAATTTTTAAGAGAGCATTAAACCCTAAATAGGGGTCCAATAAAGACTAAAGAGAGAATTGGTAAAAAGGTCTGGGCTGAACTATAGTAGTTTAGCTGCCAGAGAAGTTTTACGTCAGTGATTGCTTTCTGAACATACCACAAGGGAAACTGTAAGGATTTAGCTTAGTTTAAAACATGAAACTCCATGCTATAGGCAGTCTCATCTGTGAACCTGCTTAAATCCTTAGTGGAAGGAATCAGTTTAATTTACTTAATGCAAATTGTGCATTTGTATTGCATTAATACAAGTAATTGGTTTTGTGGATAGTGGGAAAGCTGGGCCAAACCTATAAATGGTTTTATTGATGTATACCTAATGATGAAAAATTACATGATAGTGACTTTTAAAAAATATCTCAAATTCATTGTGAAGAAGTCTGTAACATCAAACATTGAAGTGGTGGGAAATCTTTCCCTGTGTATAGTGTTGTCTTATGCAAGACACAGTGGGGCTTATTAATTGTCTTGCCTTTAAAAGCAAAACAACAACAAAAAATTAATAGATGATGCTGAGTTGAACACAAATTTATTAGAACAAAGGGCATGATTTTTTTCTCCAGGTGACAGCAAATAATCTATAATCAGCACAAACACATTTAATAATATGATAAAAATAAAACCACTGTTGCAAAGAGCTATTGTACAGTTTTCCAAGACAAAGTTTGTCTTTAAAAACTAGACTGCATGAATGAGTGGAATACGTATCCCTAAGAAAAATGTATATGGGGCATAAAGTGAACTGGAGGAACACACAGAACCTTCCCATCTCTCACCACAGCTCACAGGTTTGTGTTCTTAACACAATATATTATATATTTGACACAATATACTATATATTTCTGGAATATATTGACATTGTATCCTATCTAATGAGCTCCCAGATGTGCAGAGAATATACGGGAATTTGATGGAAGCAGGGTGATATCTTCTTTATCTTCTAAAGCTCTGTGATTAATGTATGTGTGACAATATTTACCTATTGGACTAAAAATTTATTGTTCTGATATATGGAAAGAAGAACGTGAAATGATCTGTGCACAGTATGCCATGACCTGAATTTGTACATTCATGGATTGTAAAGGATTATTTAGAATATCACAGAGCTGTGAATAAAACTGTTGAATTACTTTTGCTAACTTTATGTTTACAAATTATATGGCAACAATTTCACCAAAAGTGTGGGAGCATTGCACGTGCAGTACATATTTGGAAACAAGCATTTTACCTATAAAAAAGTCTAATAATACATCTTTTTTTGCATTCTTAGGAAAGTTTGGAGGTTTGTTCTACCTTGCAAATTAGCATGTGGACCTTCAACACACAGAATTTTATCAGTAATTCTCTTGCTCAAAAAATTGTTCACATAAGAAATACACATGTAATGCAGGACAACACAGACTGTGACATACAAGGCAAGCACCTTTGTGTTGTTTCCTTACTAGCTTTTTTACAACAGCTATAAACACTCCTTCTGACAAAACAGAGGTGTCTTCAGTATAATTGAGATTTATCTCAAAAAAAAGTAAATCCTAATTCTGTCTTCTCTGAATATAGTGTTTTAATTCTCTATTACATATTACGTCTCTAGTTTTAAAAATATATAGTGAAAAAAATTCAACCCTTGCCATACCCGCTGTTTCACAAAAACATTCCTTGCTTCCGGATGTGCAACTGCAGAATGATAGTTTTAATTCATCCCTACCGATACATAACTCCTAATAATTTTGCATACAGTTTCATGTATTTTAAAATATTGCCTGCTTTGTTGTTCTTTTCTGTGGTGACACTGGGGAACTTGTTAATGAGAACTGAATGTAATCTTGAAATTCACAACAATAATAAAAATTCATTTCCCCTACAGCTTTCACAGAATCACAGAATGGCTGAGGATAGAGGGGACCTTTAAGGTCATCTAGTCCAACCCTCATACTCGAGCAGGGACACCTGCAGCAGGGTGCTCGAGGCAGTATCCAGTTTGGTTTTGAATATTTTCAAGAAAGAAAACTCACAAGTTCTCTGAGCAGCCTGTGCCAGTGTTCATCTACCCTCACAGTAAAGCTTTTCCTGTGGATGGAAATTGCTGTGTCTCAGTTTGAGCCTGCAGTCTCTTGTTCAGTCACCTGGCATCACTGGGAAGAGTTTGGCTCTGTCCCCTTCCTTTATATATTTACACACATTGACAAGATCGTCCTTGAGCCTTTCCTTTCATTTCCATTCAGAGATGATTTTTGATTCTAAAAAACAATTTTAGTATCAATTTCAGATTGAGTTGAAGACAACTGATAATAACGACATAGATATACCACACTTTAAAAGTGTAAGAGGACTAGAAGGTGAAACTAAAGAAAAAAAAACTCAAAAACTCTCATTTTACTGACTCCTTTCACTTAAATACGAACTAGATAAGAATAACAAATTTTGCAGCACGTTTGTGCACAGTGTCCATTTTTCTTTGATTGAAAATGATATTTTGTTTGCTTAAAAGCTTTAAACATTGCTTTTTGCAGGACACAGCTCTAGACACTTTTTCCTTATGCTTTGCAATACTCTGCATTTGCTTAGATGTGTAAAAATGATGACACAAAGGGCTAGAAAATAGTTAGCTTTTCATGTATGCATATATTATATAGTAATACATCAAACAGTTAACCCAGGGACAGTTGTAAGCTTGACATACAGAAAAAAATAAAAGGAAAATATTTTGGTGGATTGGATAAATTAATCAACCATTGCCTCTTCCAGGTCGAAAAAATTAGATTAGTTAAAATTCACTATGCACTTTGATAAGGATTTTTTTATTTCTATTAAAAGACCTAAGCACTAGTACTTTCAGCCATAGAAAACATATATAAAAGCATTTGGGTATGTGACAACTGTGCCTGCTAGATAAGAGAAGCATTGTGAAACAGTAGAGAAGTAATTTTCCTGCAACGTATTTATAGTGAACACTGCTATAAAAATGAAGGATGAGGGGAATTCAATCCCAGTATTTTGTGGAAAAAGCTTAATAATTATTTTGTAAACATTATGAATTGATACAAAGCTACCTTTATTCCAGTTCATTTTCCACACTTCTTGGATATTCATCAACAGAATGAAAAACTTTCAAGTGGCTCCCAGGTGTATTTCTCTTCTACATATCAAGTGTTGTAGAACAGCTGTAAAGTTGCTAAAAGCTTTTCATGGAATGTCTAATGATGTACAAAAACCAAAATGTATTTATGCCACATAACTTGATTGAAGCTCCTAAAGATCTAATAACCTGCTGGCTTGTCAAAAACGGGCTATTACTTCCTTCTAAAGAGACACAAAGGTTTTATGACTATGCACTGTCCCCCACTACTGAAGCTTCCCTGGGTCTGTACCAGGAGATAAGATCTGCTACAAAACTATTGCACAGATATAAATCTGTGGATTTCCTGAAAGTTGCAGTTTAACGTAATCTCTTCCCCTTCCCAGATTCTACAGAGAACAGTTATAAAAGAGAAAGAAGTATTCAAAGGACATTGTCTTAATTTCAGTAGCAATGTAGTAATGAAAAGTAAAGTAAAATGTTCTTCTGTCAGCGCATAAGCTCAATCTCTTAGGAATACTTTTTGCTGAAGGTATTATGTCTGAGGAGACAGTATACAGTTTGTTTTTAATGGTGCAAAATGACTTTTCTCAGAATTAAGCTTTCCAAATAGATTAGTGATTAGAACATCTATCATTGGCTCTATATGTACTTTATAGAACTTGACTAGAGTATTTTATATCCTGACAAATCCCGTGGGCTTGTTCTGGGTTAGGAAAAAAATTGTGCATTCTAAAACCTGCAGATAGGCGCAAGTGAAATTTAGGGTAAGAAAAATAAATTCTAGTCCTATCAATGGAAATGGACTTTACTAATGAACCTATTCATGTCATTTAAAGCCTTTCTTTTACCTGTGCAAAACCCAGCTTAAAAATTGACTTAAATTCTGTGGTCTAGGTCAAGGGAGAGGATGAGCATGCAGCATATTGCACTTCACATTCCTGAGGGAGGCCAACAGCTTTGGTTTTCCTGAAAATCAAAGCATCACAAAGCATTGGTTGCTGACTCCCAAGGAAGTAGTTCATTGCTGTTTTGACTGAGGAGAGGCAAGGGGCTATTTGAGGCTCTCAATATAAAAACAGGAAATTAAAAGACAAGAAAAAATGAAGAGGAAGCAAAAAATGAGTAGAGGGGATGGAAAATAGCTTTTATGGGACTTTAAATAACACTGAAGAATGATACTATTCTAGAGCATCCTCTGCATGGTGAAACAGAGCTGATTATTTCAGAGCAATATCCTTGAGGGATAAAGGTTTTTTAAATACCATATTCCCTGGTACAATTATTTGTAATGAAGTATATTCAAATACTATGTAATTACCCTCTCTGAATAACCACATATTTTAGCTCACATGCCAAGTTCATGTTTCCTGCTTGCCACGTGGTCCATGCAATAATCCAGGTATTTCACCCCCTCACCCTCTTCACTCCCTTTTCTACTTCTTTCCCACTCACTGGCAGTCAGGGGCCCTCTGACTGTGAGTGAGGTAGTGGAGTGCTCTTTCACAAAGTCCCTGCACTCGACTCCCATCCAGAATCTTGTCCCTGGCACTCCACATCCAAAAATTCCCAAATGATCCCCACCGTCAGACTGAGAGTCCAGTCTCTCAACTCCACATATGACCAGCACAGGGCAATGCACATCTAGCTTGCTGCCTATATGTGAATTTATAACCTGAGAGGGCAAGCTCTGGAAGACAAATTTCATTTCAAATACACATGCATATATATGGGCCTACATATACATACTTAGAAACACGCAGGCTCATAGAGGGAGAAGATCTGCGCTGGCACTTTATTTCAATAAACAATCCTCTAAAACAACAAATGTTGAATTCCTTCTACCCCCGCAAGCTTCCACTACTGATAAATCTAAGAGCAAGTCTGAGAAAAAAGAAGCAAGGGTTGTGTACATAATTTCCTGTTATTAATGGCAGCCTTTAAATGTGGCACAAGTTGACAGATGTGTGCAAAGAGCAAAACAAGATGTGTCACATATTTTTGGTCCACCAAAATTAGTGTTTTTTCTTTTTCTCTGTGTTGCTGAGAAACGCTATTTTGAGACTCATAAGAGAGAGCATATGTTTATGGGTGTTTTGTTTAGAAAATCTGACATGCCATAAGAGTAAGTTTGTCAATTCCACCATGATTTTCTCCCACACGCTGGTGATTGGTGGATATAGAAAATTGCCAGTTGTGGTTTCTAAAATTGGTAGTCTGAGATTATACAGAGAGAGTGGAAGCATTTTGGTGAGCGTTTCTCCAGGAGCAGATTTATTACTGTTTCTACTGGTTTATTTTTAAGGGTGTTATTTCTTTCCCTTTCTTGTAGTGAAGCCATTTACACTTAAATGTATACGTAAAATGGTTCTTTGAAAAAATATATCTGCAAGCAGTCACCCTGCAGCTAAAGAAACAAATTAATAAACATAGTCTCAGATGTCTTCACCATATAATACTCCAAGTAGAATAATCTTAGAGAGGATTACTTAGAAGATATTAGAGTTCCTCCATATTTCCAGAGACCTGAAGTCATCTTGTAGACCAGCCCTGCATGGTGTGCCTGTGATAAGCCCAATAAAAAGAGGTAGGAAAGTGATCGGGCAGTATATGGATTCAGAAACATTTTTGCTGCTATTGGCTCCTTCCTAGTTTCTCCAGAAGGCAAAGCTTTCAGACATGATATAACAGCGCTGACTAATCAGTGACTCCATATGGTGCTGAATAATTTCAAGAGAGAAAATAATGTAGATAGGGAAAAATAATTTGAGACGTACAGATCTACATATGTATATGTATGAGTATATATGCAATGGGAAAAAGAAGTCTGAAGATTCTGGCAGAGATCTTCATGTAGCATCTCATCAGATGCGGACTTGCCACGTGAATTGGCAGCAAAATGAACGCCATCATCACGTAAAATAAACAAAGAAACAACTCTTTAAGTTTCTTTCAGCTGCAACTGGAACAATTTATTCAGTTTAGCATGTAGGGATATCATGGAGTGCAGAAATACTAAAAATTAAAATAAGTAGATAAATAAACAAAAAAAAATAGCTGAACATACAATATCAAACTGTGTTTAAATGTCCTGTGCGAAGTGGAATATTTCTTGAAAAAAATTCTGTTAATGAATATGCTCTATAATGAGTATATCTTCTTAATGATGATCCTGCATTTTTTTTCATTTATTATGTCACACTGAGGAATATTATTCATAAATATGTAATAACTAGAAAAAGAAACCAAAATTAATAATAAATCCTTCTACATATATGTTAGGAGCAAAAATCCTGCTAGACTTTAGACTTTCTAGAATCCTGCTAGACAGTCTTTAGATCAGAAATCCTTTGAAAAATGTATCTGCAAGCAAACAGAAGAAAGACATTACAAGCTAAAGAGATGGACACTTTACCAATCGTTATTGTAAGGAGACCTTGGGAAATTCCCAAATTGGGATCCTTTACAGGGGGAATTTTGTTAAAAGATCTGAATGAAGTGAAATGACTAGAAATGTTATGGAATAAGCTGAAAAAATGAGCAATAAGAATAACCAGAACCAAATGATGCGCACCGAAAAGTCTGAGAGAACTTCAGGATGAAATAGCTGGAATAGCTGAAAAATGGTCAGTTTGTATGAAGAATAAGTTGTCTGTTATCATGGCACTCAGAACTGGAGGGAGGTGATTATGTCTGCAGTTTTGGCTCCAGAAGAGATCCAGAAAGCTATAGGCCTGCAAGCCTGCTATTTTTGCCAGGTAAATTAGTAGAGCCTATAATGTAGTATAGTTCCATGAAAACCTCAATTTAGCTCAGCAATGTTCATGAAAGCAAGTCAGCTATTAGGAACCATTAGAAAGGGAACAGACAACAGGGAACACTATATAAAGTTAATGGTTCATATGCATTTTATACTGTTTATAGATCTGGTCAACTCATCTCTAAAAGAACATAGTAACCTGGGAAAATTTTGGAAAAGAGACTGTCAAGGATGTGGTACAGCTGTTTCATCAGTGAGTAAGCACATGTCCATGTAAGAACATATTACCTCATGCTTGGTTCATAACGTTAAACATCATATTAAGGCACACAACCACACAAATTTGTTCAGAACAACTCTCTCTGTATTATTCTTTGTCATGTTAAAGTAAAATAAAACTATACAGTCTAATTCAGTTTAATGCTTTAGCAATATATAAAACAGTAAATCATTATTAGGTAGTTATTTGAGTCTTTTTTATCAAATTAAAAGCTTAACCATCACATGCTCTATAAGGATAGAGACAGCCAAAATTCTAAACACTGATCATCTTCTTTGAACATCAAATAATTCAAATTAAGCTACGGGTTAATGTCCTCTAACTCTCCAGAAATTAATGCCTTCTAATGCTACTGCAAGTAATTAAAAGTTGACCAGATAAAGCTGCATGAAGATATAGTGGGGACTCTTTATATATAATGAGCTAGGGTTGTTAGCATAATCTGAATAGTTTATTACATAAACACCTTTTAAAATAACTTGATATTATGATTACCTTGTCTTCCAATGAGAGTTTAAAAAACTCACTTGATAATATGAAGACACAAAAGAAGCAACTGGCTGACATTTAATATTTGACGGTTATGTACTCATCAAAACAGGCTGAGAAATAAATCCTGTTAAAATATTTTAACAAAAGATTTAACAAATTATTTAACAAATACAATTTGTATGTAATGTAAAATTAGTGTCATAATAACTAAAATTGGTGAGGACTGAAATCAGCATAAAGGCACACTTGTATTTCAAGAGTTTGATTCACCTCTGCTTACTGTGATACTGTTCTTCTCAAAAAAAAAATTAAAGGCTCATCATGACAAAAAAGAAAAGAACCAACTGTTACTTTCTTTTGCACATAAGAAGGATGAATGTTAATCTGTATTTATTTTCACTGAGATTACACTACAGGAAAAAATCATTAAAAGCAAACAGTGGAATGGATTTTCTTCTAAAGTTTTTATCATTCATTTTCTGGATTGGTGAAAGTGCAAACCTTTCCATGCCTAAATGCTGATGGCCGCATATGTAAAAGTGAGTTGTGGTAAGCAAAACTGCATTTGACCTTGAGCTCCTACCCTTCACTGTTTCTTTATAAATTTAATTTTTACTGGGGGAGAAAAAGAACTTTCTGGGAAAATAACTCTGTATCTTATTCACCAAAAGCTTGCAAAGCTCTATTGGCAATACATGAATTTAGAGAAAAGTGAAATCTGTAACTTTTGCTTCATGTTCAGAGCTCTCTAAATCGTAGCTGAATTCAGATGGCTTGTTGTCTTGCCACACTAAAAAGCTATGCAATAATATGTCTTTTTGTGTAGCTCATCTGATGAGCTTGCTTTGATGACTTATTCCAATAAACCACCATAATATCTATAAAGAAAGACAAAGTCACATTTAAATCTCACTGTATTCTTCAGAAAAGGATATACATCCCTACCACTGTGTATTTGGTAAGATGTGTCTCTCTGAAGTGCAGAAGTATCTTGCTGCTGACTTCCTTGGGAGTTACATGAAGCATATAAAACCGATGGCCTAGCTTATAATTTAACTGTTCTGATTTTTGTTTTTTCTTTAAAATATTTTTCTTATCTTGGCAGAGATTTCCTACCTCCTGCCTGCTAACCAAACTCAGTTTTGGAATTACAGTAATAGTAAGTCCTTTGAAAAAAAAATGGATTGAGATTAACTACTGCTGCAGGTATTTTACAAATGCTCTTTTGGTGCCGTAAAGTATTGTTTCTTTTAAGCTGTCAGCCAAAGACAGTTATTACTAATAGATGCAGCTTTCAGAGAATTCATTTTTTTTAAATCCCAAATCTGAAACACATTGTTCTTGGGGGACAAGAATATCAAAGGCAAGTTATGTTGGTGGCATTCTGTCTCAGAACTAGAGCTGTTTGAATAATATTCCTTAAATGATTTACTCAACATATTTTTGCGATTTTTTTTTCAAATACAATGCTTAAAAGGAAGAATCTTTTTATCACTGGATAAGTTCTCATACTCCCGAAGGTTCCTCAGCATTAGAGACTCTTTGGTGTATTTAAACATGTGGTGCAATCACCATAAATACGTTATCTGTGCTATGGAGCAAGATTACAATTGATTACATTTACCAAAATAGCTAAATAAAAATTTTAACCAACATTTCACTTGATACAAAGGGATATCACAATAGGTAATGGGGTGAAGATAAGAAGTTGTAAGCAACCTTCACAGTGTGTGCTCCTTGCTTTAATAGAAGGGAACACCTATTTCAGCTCATTTAGACTTTAGGGCAGCCATTCATACTATCTGCCTGCATGTTTGTTTAGATTATAATACCATGAATATGGAAGTCAGTACTGGTGAATTTGGAGAGACATTTATGTACCTTTCTTTAAGAAAAGACTCAAGATCTTTCCGGACAAAGGGAATAATGTGACCTAACTGAGTTTGCTTCTGTGGAAAATATATGCAAGATTTTCATAAATGATCTATAAGATGAATCCAAACCAAACATAAGCATGTTATACCACTCAAGCTACAAGCTGTTACAAAAGCATTTAATGAGTGTATAGATACAATGTGAAAGAATGGGAGACTCAAGATGTGCAAAGGAAAGAAAATAAAATGAATCTCCAATATTGTTCCAAATATTCAAGGGTAACAAAAATCTTCACTGAAGAAACGAATATAACCTTGAGGGAAACACAGTATTACACTGAGAAGACATGAAAAATGCAGTACTGAGCAAGAAATTGCAGGGTTGCAGACAACACAAAATATTTCACTCTGTGGGAGGTAATTCTGCATAATATACTCAGAGCTGAGTATATCCATCACAATTAATTCTGAATACCTCAGTAAGGAATATTTCAACAGACTGGTAATTATTTAACTTACAAAAAGAATGACCAAGTAAGACATTACTCTGACATCGATTTAGGTATATTCTTACCTAGGAACACTATCTACCTGCATCTACTCTAGTTCCTTATTCAGGTAGAAGCTTAGAGAATTCCAAAAGCTTTATGGTGCTGGTATCTATCTTGAAAGATGATATAATAACCTCCAAAGGACTGTCCTAGAGTCAATTGACTTATGTATGATAAAGCTTAGCAGGAAGAAGGACGTTTTTATCACCAAGCCAAAAATAATTAGAAAACATGTAATAATTCATGTTTACCTTTACATAACTATTTTCAAATTAGTAGGATTTGCAGAAAATGTATACTTATCTACTTATATAAATATTTATGTACATATATGTATGTTCTTCTATTTATCTTCTGTCTCATGATTCAAAATAAATAATATGAGTTGATTCAAATGCTTTTCCCCCTAGGTAATATCAACAAAGCAGTTTCAATATAATTATATGTGTGACTAATTTCTAATTCCAAGTGGAATGATATCAAGAGTAAAATGCTATTCTAGAAATGTAGGTCTGTTGTGATTGAACATTTGATGTCTCATGGAAGTGAAAAACAGACGAAATATATATTTTTATTCCAAAGATTTGCTATCTTGGGGGCAGCATTATGTCTTTTGGAACACTGCAGGCTTCTCAGATGATCCCCTCCAGAACTCAAGAATCAACCAGTAATAAAAGACATTTTGTTGTACAGAATCCATTTACTGACACACAAAAATAATAACTAAAAGCATTGCATAAGATGCTCTTATATTTGGGGATTTCATATTAAGTCAGAGCAGGAAGTTTATATGGATTTTTTTTTCCTTAAGTGCAATGGCTACTTTATCCTCATATCACTGGACAGAAGGAAGAGAATTCCAAGATATTCCTACAAAAGAAAAGAATCTGAATTCTGGGTTATCTCATTAAAAGCATTACTTCTAGTGTTTCCAGTAGCAAAGACAGGGTGAATTCAGCAGTGCATTTTTTTCTTCTTTTTATCAACTTAATTCAGTGAGCAGATTTGAAATAATTGTAATCATAATCTTCTCCAATTGGCAATGTAAAAACATTTTGTAAGTGTGTTTACATTCCACAGTCACTGCATGACCTTTGTCATATTATTGTTGTGGAAACCAAACTTGCATTTTGAAACACTAGCTGTATTAGCATAAAACAAGTCAGAAGAACCCCTCAGTCCAAAGGCCCACATAATCCATTAATTTTAATATTATTTTCTATCTTCTTCATTGTGCCTCAGCATCTTATCTCTCGTGATAAATTGCACTGCAGCTTTTCAAAGTCCTTGTGTGCAGTTGTTAGTCACGGTGCTTGGAAGACTCTGATTAAAGAAATACTGTAAAAAATAAAAATGCTTGAAGGAAAACGAGATGAAATCTGTAACAAAGCTTTATTATTATCAATAAACTCCCCTATCTCCAGTACACACACTTGTTAAAACCACATGGAACAAATTAGTCAAGAAAGTTAATTAAGCTGGAAAAACTGTAGGGTTGTGTCATAAAATGAAAAAAGCTAAGAAATTCAAATTCACATTTAACACATTGTCCTTCCATTCTTACACAGAACATAGCATTAAAAACTCAAGTAAATATATGCCTGCTCTACTTAAATGGCAGATACATGTGTATCTGAATATTTTCCAACTAACCTTTCTAACAAACTAATTTTCTAACAGTTTCAAAATGACGGTATCACCAGTTGATCTAAATCCTCCAAAAGAGCTGGTGTAGTGTGTATTTATGTTATTCAGAACTGCTTACTACATAAAGTTACTCATATTATTTACCAGAGAAATCAAAATGTCCGGGTCAAACCCACTCACAACTTCCCTGCGAACACATGAGCAGAGGAGAACCAAAAAGTACACTTGTGATGTAAACAAGTCAAAAGTGGCAATAAAGTTGACCTTATGAACATTATTATTTTTTTTTTTTTAAAAAAGGATTGTTTAAGTTAATCTGCTTTCTTTTCATTTTGGGGGGGTGAGGAAAATATATCTAAATACAAGAATACTGATCAAACTAGAAAAAAAATTCAGAATCATCCCTAAGTAAGAGGACATCTCCTTTTAAAAGAATAATAGAGCGCATATTGTGGTGTAAGCAGATGGGCACTTTTGCATAGACCTCCAACATGCTTTCTTCTTTGAAGCTGCAGAGAACTGGGGGAAGAAAAAAAAGGTAGACATGCACTGGCACCAATATCTGTATTCCAACAATGAAAATAAATAGCATTCTGAGATCCAGCATGTTTTTTCAGCTCCACCTGTGGAAATAACAAATATCTCATTGAGATGTTAGGACAGCATCTGGATCCGAGAGAGGCATTTGGACAGACTTCGTATTTCTTTCTTGAGCTTTATACAAACATACCATCTCCTCCAGGGCATGCCTAAACTGAGTAGGTAATTCTCTCACTGACCCCCAAGCTCCTAGCAATACAGCAAGCTGCCTAAGCCCAGTGTTTGTGCATGTCCAGAATAGTCTCAACCTGAAGTGCGAGACAGATTAGAAAAATAAGTCCCCAGCACATAAGCCCCTGGTGAGGTCCAATGCAGTCGGCATACTCCAAAGATGCTTAACACATTCTGACATGACCAGGAATATGACAAAATTAATTCAAAGTTACTTTCTGAGTGCAGAATCCAGGATACCTCCTTCCCTGCTGAGTATATCCACCTGGATAGATACAAACAATTGCCAACTCAATAAACATATATTAGAAGCTGAATGACTCTGATTTGTTTAACCACATTAGTTACATTACTGTTTACGTGCTTATAAGATGAGGAGGGCCTTCTTCCTTTTTATATAGTAGTTTAGTTGTCAAAACAGTGCTTCTCAACTTTTGCAGTTAATGAGTCATCTAATCTTTTGAATTAAATTGTAAATGGTCACTTACTATTTTACCCAGTTTTAGCTATTTGCTTGCTTGTTGCTGTAATGCGTGCATTTTTTCTTTCTCCTGTTAATACTTTATTTACACCTCTTTAGCATTCTGTTCTCTTATATGTTAGGGCACACTAGTTGTCTTTTAGCGTATTAAAAAAAAATCCACTGGTTAGATTGCTTTGGAGTAAGAAGCCTAATTTCCTTACAGTCTGAAAAAATTCTAGCTCATCTTCTAAGAGAATGCTTAGCATCATTTGAAATGGACGACCTCAAAGTTGCTTATATATTCTTTTTCAGTGGCACTTAACTAAAGTGCAGTATTATTTGAGAAATACAATTATATTTAGGGGCTAGAAGACACCAGAAATAAAGTTTTCCATAGCATATCCACTTTATGAAATTTCAGTGCTGCTCTTTTCTATTTATCATGCTCTTTAAGACATTGTAAGAATTTCTGAAGCTCTGCGGGAGCCAGCAGTAAACACCAGGGAAGGTTAAGACTGCCAGGACTATCTTACAAAACCAGCCAGCCAGACTCTGATCTCAGTGTCTTTGGAAGACATCCAGCAGAAGACAATGGAGTTATGTTGTATTCATAGCTCTATAATTGAGATTTGAATCTGTCCTACAGAGTTTAAGGGTGTCTGCTTAAATGAAGTTTGGTACTATTCTAAACAACAGCTTATAGAGCTACAAATACAAAATAATATTTACTGTTCTGTTTCTCTCTACACCATGATGTGGCAGACAGATACTTGAATTTTCTGTGCTCTGTTGCCATTTTACAAAGTGGCACACTGCTACCTTTATTTTATGAGAATCTATATTTTGCAGATTATTTTAATTAATACACATAGCCATATGTAATCTCTACTTGACCATCTGATGCAAGGCTGCCATTCCAAAAATATTACTAGAACACTTTTTACTGTTACCCTGCCAGAACACACTTATGTCCTGGAAATTCTTCTATAAATAGATCAATGGGTAAAATGAAATTAAAAGTCATGTATTATAAAACACAATAATTAAAACGTGCTGTATGTGCACGAAATTCTCAGCTGTGATTTTCTGTTTTTGAATTGAGTGGAAAATTTGCAACTGACATTTAAACTCATTTTTCAACCATGTTTATTTTTATTTTGATAATATCCAGGAGGAGTAATTCTATTTACACATTTTCTGTTCTACAAAATCTCTCCTTCTTTTAAACAAAGCCATACATGAGTTGGAGGCAGATTTATTCATCACATACATAAAACAGAAAATGTCCATATTCTTTGCTGAAAGAAATATGTCATTATGCAGAGTTCCTTAAAAATAATAGTTAACAGCTTGGGTTTCATGTTCTTCTGTCTTTTAAAAGCAAGCTGCAAATTAAGTCAGCATGGTTTCACAACAATGCTATCTATGCATTTGAAATTAATTAGATTACTGTGAACGTATTTTAGCAGCTTAAAACAGTGGAATAAACAAATGGGTAAAATAAGCTTATTAATTCAATATATTATGGCAAATCTGTTGTTTTCATTCTTGGTCTAGATGAAATTATAAGTTGCAATTAGTGGTCATCACAGGGGTTTTTGCACTTCAGGACCACATAATCATCAGCAATTTGAGATCAAAGTAATACTTGGCCCTGCAATTGTTACAATTAAGATCATATAGCTCACCATGTAAGAAGGGAGCAAAATTATCTTTGGAAAACATTTGGCATAATTTGGCTGGTACTTCTGAGCACTAACAAAAGCTACAATAAAACTTAATTTGAACTGAATTGAGAGACGGAAAACATGAAAAGATAATAATGTAGAAAGTACTTTGATTTATGCTTGTGGGCTCTTTCAAAACTATTCCAGCTCTCACAGATATCCAAATTTAAGAAAAGCCTATTACAAATGTGTACTAAAAGCAAAGGCTGCAAGGTCTCAAGAGCGAATAATGTGGCCCATGCAGTCACATGAATGCATAATATTTCTGTTTCTAATTTTGTTTGTATTCTTTTTCCCAATAAACTTTGTTTGAAGCTCTTCTTTGCATAAATGTTTGCATGGCTTCCCCTATCCATGCCATGTCATGCGACATTGAATTATATTTTCTGAATTGCCTTTTGAGCTTCATGTATTCTTAGATGCAATGATCTTGTTCTTTGCTCTATTGCCATTTTATGAAGTGGGAAGGAAAGTTTTAACCTATAATCTGGTGTCAGGATACAAAAGAATTATCTAAGGTTTTTGAAGTATGTTATACTAAATATTTCATTTTTCAGAATGATTCTCCCACCACTTCCCTATTGACTTCAACCAGCTTTTGCTTTTAATTTTTTTTCTGTGTGAAATGAATACAAATCTAAAATAGTCAACAAGCCAATTGCAAAATATAGCTGTGGTTCCAAATATTACATTTTAAAGAGATAGCTAATATAGTTCTAATAACTAGAACTAACACTATCAACATTTTCACATTCTAGCTGGAGCTCTGGAGTCAGCTAAAGAATTAAAAACATCACCTACTGAAATAGAAACTGCTAAATGTTTCTGCCAAATGACAAGTTACAGTTTGGCCCTTCTATATGTTGGGAATTGTGAACCATTCTATAGCCCCAAATTAGTCATGAGAAATGGGAAAAGGTAGGCAAGGTGTTTTTCCTCCAAGATCCAAACAAGGTTCCAAGGTTTGTTGTGTTTTTATTATCTGGAGACTGGATTCACAAAGGGAATAAATCTTGTTATTAGAGTAGTTAAACTACACTTAAAATCTTCTGTAAACCATCTGCAAAATTAATCTCCCTCCTAATTACATACATATATACCTACAAAAAAAAATACTAAAAAGGTTCACTCCCCAAATGAAGGTACATTGAAAAAGAAGATGGACCGGTACCAGACTACAAAATACCTCATACACTGTAAAGAGAGAATCTCCTGAGATCTCACCAACCTCGTTAATTCCCTACATTCACTTCTCCAGCCCTTACTTCCCATGCAGCTCTTTAGGAGAAATGCTAGACTTTACTTGCACATGTCCCTTTCACGTTCAGAAATTATTATAAACATTGCCAAAATTTTGGCCTTGCTAACACTAATCAAGCAGCCTGTTAGCCTTACCCTGACTTAGTTAAAAAGTGCAGTAATTAGGTCCATTTTTAATTACTCCTTACAAAGCACTGTTAAAATCATTCATGATGAGGGTTGTTTGGCTTGGAGGCTTTTCCTTCACCTGCGCAGTCTCCTTTTTTGCTTTCATGCAATGTAGATCCAAAACAGGATAATGCACTAGGCATTTTATCTACTTCACCATTTTGGAATAGCATATTCCTACTTACAATATAATAAAATTCACAATATAATACCATTCATAATACTATTTAACAACATTTATGTATGTTGCTCATGTATTTTCACCTAACTGAAGACCGAACAATTTGTTTCACACCTTTAGTTTCTCCAGTAGTAAACTGTATTAAGATCCTTTTCAAAGTGTCTTTAGATCTCACTTAGCTCTTCTATTTTTCATACATTTTCCTGGCTTCTCCCAAGACTTCAGGCTATGCCTGTCCTAATTTTCTTTTGGTCAACAGAAACAAGATTTTTATTTTGGTCTATACTCAGTTTCTACCTTAGTCAATGCAGTGTTTAACCATAACATCTACATATCAATCATATAATTTAAGCGAAGGAAAAATATTTTTCTAACATTAAAGAAGCAATTACTATATTCTTGTTGTTACTATATTTATAAATCAATGACTTTAGTAATTCTATTGAAAATATTCTCTCTCAACTCCAAGTCCCTTTTTCTTATTTCTCTAATTTCTTATTTTCTCAAATCTCTCAATTTCTCTCCATATTTTTGCTGCTGTTAATTAATGCAACTTAGAGCTCATGGAGTCCAACCAATTTTTCTTTTTTTTAAATTAATTAACACAGAAACATCATTCCAGCTGAGCATTGGTGGTCAGTAAGACCCTGTTTTTATTTGGTTACTATTTGAACTGTCTGAAATATTAACTAAAATCAGACAATGAGTCAGAAATGGATCCTGAATTAAACCAAAGACAGTCTTACTGACTAGCTAACTGGTCCTGTAGAAGAAAAAATCTTGGCATATCTATGGAGCAAAAGTGAACTAGGAGTTGTTATTACCCAGCTGGGATTGCAGTAAGGTAAAATCAATAAGCTTGGGAAAAATAAAATCAATAAATATAAATGCAAAATTATCCAAACTTTCTACTATTCATATACCTTCTTTACAGAGATATTGAATGAGTAGTCTCTTAAAAGCTTTCATTTCTATTGTTTATGAAGTGGTCAGTAGAAGACTTAGAAGAAAATTTAGCATTTTCTAAAATGACCAAGATTAATATCCTTCATCTTTCCTGTTGATAATGCACATGCTACACAACACCATGTACACAACTTTACCACACATAAATACACTATTTTCAAATACGCTAAAATAAAATGAAAAAGCCTTCCCTCTCTCTGAGTTTTTGATGCTTTGCTCAAGCCTCTTGGACAATCATTTTCCTGACAACTGCCAAAGTCAGGCAGATATCTGATTAGCACTACGTTGAATGCTAATTATCACTGAAATGCTTGCAATTTAAATATAAGAAATGGATTATTATAGTAAGTATGTCAAATGTAGTGGTGTCCAAAATAAAATCCATATTCGGAGTCAGTTTGTCTGGTATAAATATGATTTTAGCTTTACTGCAGTGATGGTTTCCATATGATGCTGGAGATGATCAAAATAAGAAGGACGGTGAAATAATAGGCTGGAACAGACCTTTTCCTTTCTTCTTGATAGAAAATATTTTAGCAGATGCCTTTTCAGAAGGAACACTTCCAGCCCTCTGGAAATGAAGCACATGAAGCTCACTAAGTGCCAGTGATAAACATCATAAGAGAAAAAAGTTTTATTTTCACTAGTATTAAGGGACATATTTTTAAATCCCTACTGCAGGTTACTTGCCTTAATGCTGAGTATATATAGTGGAATAAGTCATAATATTTTAGTTATTTTTGACAGTCCTAAAGTGAAATTGTTCTGCACTGTAGAATTTTGGTTTGTTCCCTGTTCTTGGACTGAATCATTTCTAGGGAAAAAAAGAGATGAGAAATCATCTTTTGTGAAATGGAAAGCGCAGTTCTTCTTTGGAACATAGGAATCACATTGGACCTGACAGTTTCCTTGGCTTGATGCCACAACTCTTACAGTTGTAAGATTGGTTCCAAGATTGTAGCCAATGAAAAATGGAAAAGAGATTTCTCTCACAGAATAGTGCAGTAGTCTTGATATTGTATTAAAAAATAATAATAATAAAAAGAATTTGTCTTCTAGATTTTTAGAAAGAAAGTGTTGTTTTTTCATTTATTAAGTGTACTTCTCTGCACAGCTATAATTGCACAATATGTTTTACAAATGTTGATGTTTTAGCATTGTTACAATGAGTGATTTAGCTCACTGTTTGGTCAAATATTTTTTTAAAAAAATATTCTGGAGAACTTTCAAGATGACTTTCTTTCAGATCTACTTCCTCCCATATCAAAAGAGAAATAAATTTAATTATATTGCCAGACAACATCTTAGAATAGAACCGAGAGAAGGAACAGTCAATGTTTCAGCTAGAGGCTGCTTTAGAATGAAATATTTTGAATAAAAATGAGATTTTTAAGAAAGGATTTTATCCTCCAATAGAAAAAATGTTTCTACAAATGGGACTAGTTCATTAGAATTCTGTATTAAATAAATGATCTCAGGTAATTGCTCTACGTTAAATAATATTGAAAGGGGCTAATAGACTCTATTTCTAAAAAAAAATATATAAACTTTAACTTTATTGAAGACAGGTACTCATGAAGAATCAGGGTTACAGAGACCTCACATAACTAGCTTTCCTGATTATCCTTGCCAAATAAATTCATTGCTCTTTATAGTCTTCATCAAACCTTCCCCAGTCCAGATATAGCTTGTCAAACCCAAATTGCTTTGTGCAGAACATCTGAGGTTCAATGAAACTGACATTTTTAATCAAACTTTGTTTGTCAGAAAAAAAGATCATTGCAAATATTTGAAACATAAAATGTAGTACATAAAATAGCACTGCTCCTTTTTTTCCTGACACTAAGAAAAATTATTGCATACAACATATCATTCTAACCAGCTGCTTTTTTAGTATGCTGAGCTTACTGTGGTTGCCATTTTAGAAGTAGAATGCATAACTGGAAACAACTGGAAAGTATGAGTCCTCTAAATCTCTATTTTAGGCTCATATTATACAGTCTCTTACAGGCTGCGATAAGGGAACTGAACTCTGAGTAGTTCAAACCGTCATGGCTTTAATTGCAAAACTGACTGTATCCACACATAAAAGCCCAGCAGCAGCAGGAACACAGTGTAGATCTGAGTTCATCAGTTCCTATTTCTTTCATACGCAGTCTGAACTCAATCCATTCAGGGAATGCCACAGGCAACCTTATTTTTTGACAGTCAAACGAGGGCACAAGATGAATCAAAAGGTTATCTAACAAGCCTAGACATCCAGATTACTCTCTGTATTCCTTGAACATGGCGCTACCTGAGACTTTCCTTTTGAGTATATGTATTGGGTCATCCCAGAGCAAGAGGCTGAAGCAAAGGAACATTGTGTAAAGGCATCACATCTAGACTTGGACAGGACCCCAAGACCACTTCTGCATTGTAGTATAAACATACCATCAGCTCAGCTATGCAACACTTGTGTCTGAGAAGGACCATCCGAACATTTTGGTAGCTTCTTCATCTTCTGCGCTAGTACTCTGGGACTATTAAATTGTAGTTTACTTTCAAGACTTTGTTACAGACTTTATAAGTTTATAACCCAAGGAGGACACTATAAAAAAAAAAAAAAGAAAAAAGAAAAAAAATCAGTCCTTTGCTTGTTCATATCTCTGATAGGAAGTCTGAAAACAGCAGGCAAGCTGACTTCTGATTAGGCTGGTGCAATGGACTGTGCAATCTGTACCCAAGGACAAGTGGGTACACATGATGTCTTAATACCTTACAAGCTGTGAAGAAAGAAGTAATGGGAAAGACATTATTCTTAATAACTCTAGACAGCAGATGGACTGTTATTTTGTTCTTTTTCTATGTTACTTTTACTTGTTAGGGGTAAGCTTGGACTAGGTATAATTTTTTCTCTTGGAAAGGTATGTTTTCTCCTAGATACCCCTATAGGATGTAGAGCCATAAGTGGGATAGTAAGTCTGTGAAAGCAATATGCACATAGGCAGAAAAAAATCTTCAGCTTTCATAGAAAAGTTCTAGGGTTCTGTTTGCATGTTTTAAATATTCAGCATCTTAGCTATTTAGTTGCTTAGCAATAGCAGGAGATATCCTGATGTAAATGAACTGAGCAGAGGCATTAAATATTAAAATCAATAATCTAGTTAGATTATGGATTTGGGACAGATGCAGATATTGTTAGTAGTATGCTCTAGCAGGTTTTTTTTCCTGCCATTCTGCTTTCCTGCTTCCTAAAGGAAAAGCCAGTTATAACAACAGTCTTCCTCGAACAACAACTGAAATCATAGTCTATATGTTACAGATTTTTTTTTATTCCTTGTATCTGGAAACAATTTGAAAGTTTTCACTTCTATTTGCATACAAGTTTTCACCTTGAATATCAACCCTCTCTACAACAGACACCTTTCCTAAGATAACAGAAACTTAATTGACTTTCTCTGAACTAGAACTTAACCAAATTGCTGTAATTATGATTTTGATATTGAAGAAATGAGTCAAAAATCTCTATCCAAAACAATATTGTCATTCACAAAACAAAAGGCAGTTAAATAATCTAAAACATAAAGTTTAGAAATGTCAATATAAAAATGAGAACAAGTGATTATAACAGTAACATTCCATGCAAAGTAGCTAATTTTAGCATAACAAGTTATGTATGTCTGGATTCTTGAACCTTCTTTTAATAGCATCCTAAATTAAATTTTCAATGTGAGATTTCAAAGAAAAGAAAAACAGAATATTTTTCCAAACTGAAACAAACGAAAAATCTTAAAATCATAACTATGCTAGTAAAAAGCTAAAGTGATGGAGAAGATTTTGCATTTGACATAACAGTCACCTCACTGTCAGTCCTATGCTTGAATTTATTCCCACAATGATTTGTAAAACTATTGTCCATATATCCTTGAAAAACATACTATTCAACATATCTACAGTAGAAACTATTAGAATAGAAATTATTAAAGCCAACTAGCCAAAGATTCTCTCTATATTAAGCATTTTTTAGTCTCGCTCATGAGGAGATATTGTTGAAGCATGCACAGTGCACAACCCAGCATACCCCAAGCAAGCTGTTGGCAAGCCAACTGATAAAAAGAATGTGCAACAGTATGCTGCACTGTATGTGCAACAGTGGTTTTGATAGATCTAAAATTCTGAGATGAATTTTAGATTAATTAACTGTGGGCCAGATTTGGGAGCACTTCAGCCACATTTAAGAACTCACCGAGACTAATAAAATATGCATATTTATGTATGCAATTTTTTATCTAGGCAAACAGGAATAAAAGCATAAAAATCACTAGAAGAGAAGAAAAAAGTTCTTTAATAATTATAAGTTTTATTTAACAGCTCTACAGTCTTTAAGAAATAAGCATGTGCTTCAAATTTAGGAAGATATTCAGGCCTCCATTTCAGAGCTAATGGTCATATAAAGACATTCTAAAGATAAAAAATGTGCAAAAGTACTTCAGTTCACTAAGCAGTTAATGCTGTTAATTCCTCCCTATAGAATGATACAAATAAAATAAAAGTACCAATGAGAAGGTAATTATCTTAAAACATCTCTCAACAAGAGATTGAACTGTATTTCAAAATAAGACAGTGTTAAAGTTACTAATTAGGCTTTGGAAAGATGTTTAAGATTTCTATAATGCTTTTTTAATCAAATAGATACATTAAATGAAGTAAATAAATACATTTGAATCATTCAAAACTTGAAATTAGATGAGGCATTAAAATTTACTAAATTGCAATAGCTGAACAGGTAGAGTGATACTTCATAAATTAAATTAAAATTTTAACTCATTCAGTGCTGATGACTGTCACCTTGCACTACACTGAAGACTATAACTCTATATCCTCTAATGGGGCTCCACTGGAGTTAACTACATTAAAATTCCATGGGTTAGAATTTCAAACAAATTCAGCTTACAAAGCTGGCTTATTTATAGTGAACTCAAAAGTCAATAATAACGTATGAGGAGAACTCTATGCAAAACTTCTCATTCCTATATGCCAAAATAATTTTGCTATATAAATGGCCTTTTGCCAAATAGCAAAAGCATTGCTAGGACATTTCTTAGAAAGCTAAAGAGAGGCAGAACTCTGAAACTAGTTCACTAACAGCAATGATAACACGGGTTTGCCAATTTACCAGCAAACAGAGCCAAACTAATCATGCCACAGGGAAATAACTAAAAGAGTTTTGAGCGGCGTTAGCCCTGTGTAGATGTCAAGTGTTGTATGAGACTTATACACTTCAGCTGCAGCTTCCATAGCAGAATTAGCTTGTCAGAGCAATAGACCCAGCTTGCTTGTTTTATCCCACTGCTTGAGATTCAGTCTCATTAGCAGTCTCCAAATTAGAACAGTCTTAATAGTGACTCTTTGGAGGTATTTTCTTCAGTCAGCTTGGAAGGGCAATGTTCAAGGCCTATTTACATTCTTTTTATCTTCAAACCTTTTATCTTACATTTTATCTTTTTCTTCTAACCTTGGCAATAAGTGTAATCAAACAAACTAAAAGAAATTGATCTTAAAAATATGTTTTTTCTCAAAATTTAAAATGTTGACATGACACGAAACTTTCAGAGTTTGAAAATATTTATTGCTACAGATAGGTGGACAGTTATTTGTTCTTTAAAATAAAACATGAATGATGCAAAAAATAACTTTTTTTTTCCTTCAGTTTTCAGGATAAAATCCAAACATAAGTGGACAATTAAGCTGTGTACAAGGGTATAGTGCAAAAACTAAGAATGTACTGTGGAGAAGGGAAAAATGTGATTAAGTTGAAAGTCAAGTCAATGGCATGTATTAAATTTCTCTATAGAATTTAAGAAAATCCACAAAGCAATTTCAGAAACATTAGTGATTACCTTTGAGAACTCATTTACAGGTGAAATCCTAATAGACTGAAAAAAGAGTGAACACTATTTTTAAAAAGCAGAATCTAGAGAATTACATATTAGTCAGCATGACATTGAAGCTAAAAAAAAAGAAGTTATAGTTATTTAGGAGATTGGGTGATAAATAAGATTCACTGAAAAAGCCATGCTTTCAGAAAATAACTGGCTTTATGAAAAGGGAAAAACATTCATCATTTTATCTTCACGTTAGTGAGATATTAGACATGACTACATACAACATCCTTTAGAAAAAAAAATAGAAAAAGGAAGTCCCAAAACCTAGGCAAATGAGGCTTGAACAAAGTACAAATCTCTTTAGAAATATATTCAAAGAAAAGTTAGCATCTGTTTTATAATCATGGCTGAAGACACTGTCAATATTTTCATGTAGAGCCGACTTTATGTCTCATTACTGCCTTAAAAAGTGAGCTTCCTTATAAAATTTTTAGGTAACATTAAGAGTGGTAGAATAACTCCAGAGAACAGGTTCACAGTGCAAAAAAATCTTGATAAACTAGCAAGGGAATGTGGACTTATCATGGTAAGATTCATCATAAACCAGGCCAAAAAGTTACTCTTAGTAATCAAATGAGGAAAGCCAAGCAAAGGGTAAGTGCTAGACAGAAATTGTGTGATATATCCTAATTAATTAGAAAATACTGTATGGGTTTCATAACTCATATTGAAATATATATTTTTTATTACTAGTCATTTCTTCTCTCTGTTTCTCCATACATGCTTAGATTATATACTCTCCGGTTTACAATATGGAAAGCTGAAATCATAATCTCTCTGGAACAGGAGCAGTACATATGTGGACTTTACTTTATATAACTGTGTTCAGATTTTCTTCAATGAGGATCCAATAAAAATGATCATGTTATTTAGCTGTGACATGCAGGAGCTTGTGAAAGAGTGCAAGAGTACTGAAAGATCATAGATTCATGGATGTTACTTATTTCATCAATATTTCTGAAAGAACTCCATAACAGAGAACAGAAACCAGTTTAAGCATGAAGAACTTAAAGTTTACAATATGGAAAGCTGAAATCATAATCTCTCTGGAACAGGAGCAGTACATATGTGGACTTTACTTTATATAACTGTGTTCAGATTTTCTTCAATGAGGATCCAATAAAAATGATCATGTTATTTAGCTGTGACATGCAGGAGCTTGTGAAAGAGTGCAAGTGTACTGAAAGATCATAAATTCATGGATGTTACTTATTTCATCAATATTTCTGAAAGAACTCCATAACAGAGAACAGAAACCAGTTTAAGCACGAAGAACTTAAATAATGCCAGTATTATTTATCCTAACTATTGTGCTTTCTTTGCTTGTTATAGCTACAGTAGAAATTCAGCGATATCTGTATTACATGTTCTTTAATTTCAAAGTATTATATCATGGTGTAAGTAGAGCACAAAAGCTAGTAAACACAAGAGCTTTCAGTTCAGTTTGAATATTAACCTCAGTTAACACTATGGAGTTTTTCCAAATGATATGCAAATTGTCGAAATGAGCATTGTAATACAATGAGCATAAACTTCACTTATCTTCCTCAGCCTATAGATTGTCATCACAGAGAAGGCTAAAGAAAAACTGAGATAAAATCTTCATAGGTTTCATTAAAAAAAAAAAGGAATAAAAATCTTATGGAGATGAAACAATGTGTTGCTTTATGCTGGAAATCCTATGATAAAGAAAAACAGTCCCTTTGAGTGTTAACTTATGAGCATTTTGAATCCCTCCTCATTACGAAGAACTCTTCTATTAGCTAATAAAATTATAAACTTTATTACACAGATAAATTTAAGGCAATTTGTCTTGAAATACAGGAAAATTTGTAGAGTATCATCATTGTGTATCCATGACAGCTGAGGATGATGGCACCATCATATAGTTGAAGATAGCAAGTTAAACTGTTTGAGTGCAGAGCTGACTGTACATATCAAAGTATCTATCTTAAATGAAGCAACTCAGGGTGCTACTTAGATCATGAATCAATTTGCTGTTGCTGTTCCACCTTTGGCCGGACAGTTTCTGTTCAAAAGTGTCCCTGTCTTCCTTTACCTTGGTCCTTTACACAGACCTATTTGTGACTAAGACTTCAGATGGAAGCAAACTGTGCTATATTAAGTATACTTCTATGGTCCATTTGAAGTGCATATGTAAGAAAACATGACTTCGGTACACTCCACTTCCTTGCTCAGGCTTTGGGGCACACCATCTATCATATTCTGATGTCCCAATTTAAACTCTCCTTTGCTAAAGAATGATAAACATTGACTGAAGAAACATTTATCTCAAGCATTTCATGGGCTTGAGGATTCCAATTTATAATTTCTGCCAATCCACTCAACTTTTTGAGTAATTAGTTGGTGATAAGAGATGCAGAAAGGGAAAGTTTTCCTTGAAAGAAAAATGTGGAAAGTTAGTTTTCTAATTATTTTCTCATTTCAAAAATGAATACCTGTGGAAAAGTCATGCTTCTTCCTCACGGTAAACACTGCCTGAAGAGGAATCAATGTTTAAATACAGAAACATTTCTGTGCATATACTTTGGTCTTGCTCTATTGCCATTCTGCACAAATAAATTTCTATTTTGTTTTGGCCTGCCATATGAAATATTGTGATTTTATAAAAGTAAAATGTAAGGTTCCTCTATGAAGATTCCCAAAGAAGGTAAGAACTTGACTAAATATCACCTTTTGGACAAGAAAACACATCTCATAGAATGGATCCTAAATATGTTCATTATCTTTTCAAAATGCACCTTTTTCCCCAAATTACTTTGACATTGAGGCAGTTGCAAGTCACAGGAGATTTGCAGAATGCAATCAGTGTCATTCTTTATTTCCTTTTTCTTTTTAGAAAAAAAAAAAAAGCTTTTTCAGTGATAATGCTAAGCATATACTTCAATGGTGCATCTTTTACAGTCAGAACAGACCTTCTCTTTCATTTGTGGATGTATCTATTCATCAACTGACCTATAATGTTAATCTTAGACACTGATTATTACAGTCCCAGAAAGCTTTTTGTTCCAGTCTTAAGGCATTATGACTAAAAAAAACAACAATTTAAATCCCTGCAAGATTACTTTTACTATTTTTCTCAGAAGTTTATCTCATTCTAAGCTACAGAAATCCAGTATTGACAAGGTGAGAAACAATGTCACTAACACAGCCTCGATATAACTAATTATTCTGCTGTCTTTTCATAGGATATTGACACAGAAAAATATAGTGATTACTATTCTGTGAAGAATAATATAAAATGAAAAAAACAATGTTATTCAGTAAGTAAAGATAAGAAATGTCAACCATTCACAAACAGTATGTATTCAGCTCAAGGGATATTTAGTAAGCTGTTAAATATCTGAAACAATTGTAATTTTGAAAAGATAAATACAAAGTGTTTGTTGGAATAGGAGAAACGGAGTAGTAGTGGTAAAGCAGATGCTACTAACCCTTTAAAGGGCAAAATGAAAGGTATATTCAAAATGCAAGCTAATTAATAAACTACTTAACATTGCAAAGCAGCAGTAGAATTTATGTGCAAACAACCAAAATAAACACAAGATAAAACAGGTCATTTACCCTATAAGACAGGGATGATCTGTGGTACAAAAAACCTGCCAGCTATATTTAAATAGAAGCTGTGCAATGCGAAGTCTAAGTTCAGGGAGCCTGTCACGTTAACAAGCCTGAATAGGATCCAAATAGAATGCACAGGGATGGTAGCTGTCTGACAGAGCCAGACAGTAGAAAATGAGAGGAAAGGAGCTTATGCTGGCCAGGTCAAAGGCAATCATCTCTGACCAAGAGAATTACCAAACCCCCAACAGATACAAAAATGTGTCTAACACAATATCCAAGTGGTTAAAACACCCTAAACAATGGTGATAATAACTAGGCTTTAAGTAAATTAATAAACTTCTAGAGGGGAATGAAAGGAGATCTCTCACCTCTCCTGAGACAGTTCCCACCCACCAAATGATGATTCTTTTACTGAAGTTGTTCTGGCTTGCGTTCATCATTAACTACTAATTGGGCAAGAAATTGTTATTTTATATACCAGTGGCAGTATGAAACTGTCCTAAGAAGAGAGACCTTGGCTGACTGTACTGCAACTCAAAATCCAGCTATGTTCTTTAGCACCTGAGCCTACCTAGACCCTAAAGATAATTTAAGAGGATGTGCCTTGGACATGAGTGGCTCTTGGAGATAGCAGTAGCCTGAGAACTGACAGCTCA
>NW_010588300.1:219189-283597 GCF_000705375.1 Tinamus guttatus | reverse complement strand
CCCTTTGCTGGTAGAATCAGTAGCAGGAGAACCTCATACACTGCAGTGAAGGGCCTGCTGATTCCTAAAGAGCCCATCTTGCAATAAGAGCATAGAGCAAATAACAGAACAAAATGTCATTTTTCTCTTACCCTTGAAAAATAGTTGTTTTGCACACAAATTTTATACAGTTTCAACTCCTGGCTCCCTAGGCATTTATGAAAAGACAACACTACAAATCCTATAATTTTATGTGACTTAGAGCTCTGTATTCACCTCATTGACAAGATGTCTGCAAATCGTACGTATGCGAGTCAAGTGTCTGTGGACATCAGACCTTCCAGACTGAAGGCTCATAAAACGACATAATAGCTGTTACCAATTAAGTTATAGAGCTCCAGTACAAGTCATCTCTAAATAGAAACAGACATGTACGGAGTAGGGATTCAGTGTCCTGTGCTCTTTTTTAGCAAATGGCTCATAGACTGACAGTGTTTGTTAAGAATTATTAGTACTAATAAAAATAAATATTCATTTGTATTTCTAAAAACTGAAGATATCCTCAGAGCCACAGCCCTGGTGCAGTTAGAGAAGTCATGGGCACCCTTCAGAAGAAGTGCTAAATGTGGAAAAGTGGTAAACAGAGGTGGCATAGTCGTAAATACGGGTGCATCCAAACAATTGCTGCTGCCTCTGATATTGCTGTTGCTTAGGAAGCAGGCAATCCAAATTTTTGGAGGGGCTGAAAAGAGGAGAAAAGGGGAAATGCATGGGGGAAAAGGATTCCTGTGCAGTCATATAGATGACATTATGTATAGCTTTTCTCCTTTTGTAGTAAACTGAAATTTTGTCATAGACCTCAATGCCAACAGGATAAGTCTTGAAAATTCAGTAAATGCATTCAGAAATGTCAGAAAGAAAGGTCAGGAACATGGTGATGTTGTGAGAAGCCTGGATTATTTGCTTCTGTGTTGCAAATGTAAATAGAAGCAGCTACCACCAAGATATTCTAGGTGTCCTGCTGATTTTTGAAGTTGTTTATTATATATCGTTTAATAGTAGATAAAGCCACAGTTTGAAACTGTTCATTTGGATTTAATGCTGCTCCTTTAATGAAAAAAACAGCATTTTTAAAGTTCTGTTTATTTTGTCATGTCATTCTTTCTGTGCTAGACAACTGCAATGCCTCTTTTGACTGAAATTTTGTAACATTTTGATTCATCTTGTAGATTCATGTTTACAACAGAAATACCTTTGTAGTATCGGGCTTTAGAATATCTATCAAGTCTGTGAAGCAATTCTAGTAATCAAGAATCTGGGCTCTATCACCTTTTAACAGCTGGCCATGAACCTTAGATAGACAAAGTAAATGAGTAGCTGAAAAGTCATGTTTTTAGTAGTAGTAGTTCCTCAAACTACCTTGGACTAGTAATTCAGTAAATGAGTGAATTAGCAGTTTAGTAAACAATACAAGCCAGGTCTCAAAAAGAATAACTAAGGATTGTTACAGACTGCATTGAGATGATGGAGTTACTGTCTGAGATGTAAAGCCACATCTTCAAGCCTAAGCAGAGATAACCCATATAGACTATGGCTGACATTGACTGCTCTGCAGCCTGTGAATCAGCAAAAATTCTGATCCTCCAAGGAAATATGGAGCAGACCACAGAAGCAGCTAAAGGCTTTTCAAGCAAAACAAAATTGCCTGCTTTTTGTCTCTCTGATATTCAAGGATTTTGAGAACACTCCTAAAATTGAGGTGTTGCAATAGAAGGGATGCACAGTTCTGGAATACAGAAGCGGCCCAGTTCAGCTGAAAGCAGAAAAGGCTCCAATAGACCAACAGAGACCGCAAAGTCATAAAAATAGTGCTACATTGCACCAAGAATTACCACACTTACTTAATTAATTTTCCTATTTCAGTGTAAAAATATGGGAAAATCCGGTATAATCCAGACAAAGAAGGTTAGGGAAGGGGCAAAATAAATTATAAAGCAAATAGCTCTTCCATGATCAAGAGCCAAAGTGTTCATTTTTTCTTCTTTCTTCTCCTCCCTACTTGCTTGCATAAACACACACAAGTACTTCCACATTTTCCCACTCCATCTCCCAAATCCACCTTCTGCAGCCTCAGCTGAGGGGAGATCTGGTCCAAAACAGCAAGGGATAACAGGGGAAAAATGGAATATATTATCGGACTGATTCTTGCATTTTCTGCTGCCTGGTGGTTGACTCCAGCTTTCTCCTCCTCCTTTCCCCAAATTGGTTAAATAATGTAATAAATATGATTTTAAAGTATGTCTGTGGTATTTTTTAGTCATAAATGATACTATTCCCTGACTACAGTGTTCCTGTATTCTGTATATTCTGTATATTGTTCCTGTATTCTATATATGAATGATGTGTATATATATACATATATATAAATCATTCCTGTAGTCTAGTCTTCCTTCTCTTCCTTCTCACAACTTTTCCATTCATTTCTGTCATTTCCTATGAGATGCAGAAACACTTTTATATACCAAAGTAAAATACAGAAAATTATGTAAGTTAATTCATTCTCTTATATAACTTTCCCTCACACACTTGTGCCTCCTCTTATATATGGAAGTGTTTTGGGACAGTCTTGCCTCTGATTGCAGAGTGCATTCAAATAGCGTTCAGGTAGCAGGCATGCTATTTCACTAGCAAACACAGGAATGATTCTAGCATACAATTTCTTGGAGTGTTAAATTGCTGAAAGTATTTTCTTTTTGTCTGAACATCTTTGTTAATAAAATGCCTGTTTAGTTCTGCAGAGGACACAGAATCCTGGTAGATGTCAAAAGCAGGATAATATTGCTTGGAGATAGGACTCTTAAACCTCCAATCATTATGACAATAAGAATCATACATCTTCTATCTTACAAAGTGTGAGTCTGACATATATTGATGTTTCAAACTTAATGCTTTTCCTTAATGTCCAAAGCCAAATCTCAGTCAGCATTATGAGGGGACCAGATCCATCATTGATAGTTTATAGGGCATGTTTAAACTTTTTACAGAGTCCTTTTGCTAACAGATTTAATTTATGATCTTAGCAGCATAGGACTGACTGATTCACAGGATCCCTTCTAGTTGCATTATATGTTTCTTATCCCTGTCATATTGAAATTCATTTTGTAGTGAAAGCTGTTTATTCATCTTAAATGTTGCTGAGACTGTCATAGACATGGATAAGATGACAAGTGCTGTATTTTGACCCTAAATTACCAAAATCTCATGATTCAGAGGCAGCTCAGATTTTAATCCTGCTTTCCCTTTTTCAGTTTTATTTAATTAAAGTTTGTTCCTCTATTACATGCACCAGTACTAAAGTATAAGCATAATTCTCTTCTCTGATATGATGCCAACTCTCTGTTTGACTACGTTATAGATATAATGTAATATTAGGTTATTAGTTAGGATGGTAGCCCAGGTTCAGATGAAATAAATCTCATTTTACTCATCATGTGGTTTAGCAGGCTACATTTTTATTATCCTTGGGTACCCTTTACAAAAGGTCTTTTAAGCTAAAAAAAAAAAAATTAAGTTTCTATATAGCTGGGAAACACCCTGACTTCCAGAATCAGGTCCCTCTGGTCCATAAATGTTAGTTTTAGAAGGTTTTTTAAACCTTTGTTTGTTACCACCTGGTTATGCAAAAAGGGGACCTTTGGAGGACTCACAAAATACTTCCTGAACTCCTGGAGTTTATAACCCAGCATATTAAGGTAAAAAGGCTATTGATTTCCAGTCATGCTAATATGCTGGCATATAGGCAAAGGACGTTCGATAACGCCCATGTAATCAAGCCAGCCATCCCTGCTAAGAACGCAGAAATCCCCAGATTCCGATTTCAAGAATCCCCAGATTCCGATATGGAGTGGTAAGTGTTCTAATTTGCCTCACATCTGGCGTAGTCACACATTTTTTCTCTGCGGTGTGAGAAGAGGATTATATAAAACCCTTGAGAGCTCACATCATGGCTGTGAGGTAGCTGATCAATAAAACACATACATGTTTTAATCAGTAAAGTGAAGTGACATCTGTAACTTCAGTCCACTTACTACTGTACTACCTGAGCTGTCCCTGTCTCTTTTAGATAGTATCTTAGTGCAAGGCATTTGTACAGTTTCAAGGGCTTGCATAGATATATGGAAAAAATGGAAAATCAAGAATATGAATAAAAATAGAAGCATAATTTTGGAATGCATGGGGGAAGTCTTTCAAACTAGTGCTTGAAATAACTCTAATGGCCATAATTTTTGCTGTTAAAACTCTGAAATAGATGATGTATTTGAATAGTCATACCTTGAAAAAAAATCATACTTTAATGAGCTTTACATGAAAATGTCTATGAGACTGGCAGTGTATACAAGATGTTCAAGAGAAGTTGGTTTATTAATGCCAAAATCCTTACAAGTATGTGTGAGAAATAATACCTCTGTGTCTGAGGAGTTTCATTCTGTAAAATCCCACAAATGTGGATCCGTCCTTCGATCTCTAGGCAACAATTGTTTTAAAAGACGTATTGTTCTGTAATCAGAGGTGTATTTTAAAAAAGAAAAGATGCATTTATTATTGGAAGTATACATCTGTGGTTTTGAAGTGCTCTTCAAGGGATTTCACTTTTTAAGCAAATTCCTCTGATATTTCAGTTATATATGCTGGACTCATAAAAAAGGAGGATCAAAATTAACGCTAGATATTATGGTTAAATATATCAATTTATGACACTAGTTTTGTCTTTTTTTTAAAAAAAAAGAAGCAAACAAAGCAAGCATTAACTCTGAATCATGTTTTTTGTAAAGAGAATGTATTTCTTTTTTGTAGGGTTTTTAATTTTAAATCATTTTAACAAAGTTAATGCTCAGTACTAAAACTATTGAGCTGTTTTCTTTCCTCCATGCACTTTTTGTGCACAGAGTTTGTGTGTGTGTATTTATGCATATCTATACATGCATATAGGCATATATGTTTAATACATTATATTGAACTTAGGAAAACGATTTCTTTGTGAAGTCTTTGGGATCTGCAGGAAAGTCATTATTTTAATAAATCTTCATCAAAAAAGATCATTATGTGCAACTATTTTTACAGCTTCTAGGTCTCCCTGCACTTGCAGAATACAGGAGCCTGGTTTGGGACACCACTGCCTGTATATCACTATTGAAATTAGAAGTATAGTAGATTTATCCTCTTATCTGCTTAGGTCTGCCCCAGGCTGAAAATATCTCAATTCTCCATGGAAAAATTGTACCTTGAAGAAGGTCTTGAGAGATACCATTTTACCAGTTTGTTATATCATGCAGTAGCTCGTGCTATAAAATGCTATTCATGTAGAATTCATAAACTCAGTAAAGCGGGTTGCTTGACTTAGACTGATTTTTCAGACTTGTTTACAGCAGTAAACAGGTTTATGACAAGTCATCAGGATCTTGAGGTCTTTGATTGGACAAGTTCCTGGTGCATTTTTTTTTCCTCCTTATAGTCAGATAGAACATGAAGTTAGCACTGACTTCCTTCTCAGACTTGAGGACAGCTATGGTTGCTTTTATATGTTTTCTTGATGCACTTTCCTTCCTTCTCAGGAAGGCACCTAGGTCAACTGTCTGACCAATGTATCAGTCAGTACCCCCAAAGAGGAAAGGTAGTGGCCAAAGGCTCTATCCTGCCAGGAATGGCCACTTTATATATTTTTTTTACCAGTTCTTGTTGATCAGGGAGGATCCTGAGTACATTTAAAAAACAGCACACACCTGTGCACATTCAGTCCCTCTTGTTGGAATCAGTTTGCATAGATCATGATTTGCTTTATGGGTAGCATAACTCATTTTTGACAGTAATGTTGTAGTCATGTGGTTGTTTGAGATGGAGAACATAGGCAATATTTTCAAATCCCAAATAAACCTAGACTCCAAGTTGTCAGTCTCATAAAGAAGTCTCAGACAGGCAGCAAACACAGCAGGATTATACATCCCAGGATACAGTCACATCACTCCAGCCTAAATCATTGACACATCCCAGTGTTGAGGTCAGCCTATGGAACAACATAGAAATCCTAAACAGAGCTTCAACTGTTCTAGTTACCTCAACCAAGAATTGATATTATGTTATTATTGCCTACTGGATCTGTATCTTCAGGAAAGAGGAGAGAAAATAAAACTGGTGCTAGTGAGTTTGATTCAACAGTGAATGCTTCGGCCAAGTAGTCCTCATGTGACTTGAAGACCGAGCAGATATCTGCCAGAGTCCTTGGCTTGGAGTGGCTGCTGAAGAAGGTATTCAGCTCTGTTTTACAGCTCTTGTTCCTTCCCAGAAGGAACTTCACAGATCTTGCTGAACCACAGTGCAGAGGAGGATTAATTGTACTTTGTAGGGGATATAGTTGTTTGAAAGGGATATATCTAATTACATGTCCCGTCCTCCCTGCTGACATATTGCCCTCCTTTTTCCATGAATGTATAAATATTGCAGAAAGGCTGTTCCCACCATGGCATTAGCAAAGTCATAGCAAAACCTGTGTTCTTATGACTTCCAGTCCTGTGCATTGAGTAAGCCTGAATTTATAATATTACTTTATAATCTATTTTATAAACATTTTTATAGTTCTGAAAATGCCTAGCCCCAAGAATCATTTTTTAAAAAGCAAATTGCATAGTGATGGGATAGACATGTATATTTTGTCCCTTGTTTAAATTTAACAAAACACATACATTAAAACAAGTTCTGGCAGGCACCCTAAGGCTTTGAAGTATTTGAATTGTTTCAGTGTGGTTCATTTCATAAGAAATGGAGAACATGCTATGGGAAAAAAAAAATGTGAAGTATTTTACTTTACTTTAAAATAGCCTAAATCAGTGAGCTATTTGTTACTTTAATATTTATAGATGAAAAAAATACTTTGCAACTATGAGAATTTAAGATAAATTATAGTGTGAAGGAGACTGCTATGATTTACACTATTGAAGGCATCTGCGTAAGCATTTTTGTGCTGTTTCATTAAGCCTGGATGTTGATTGAATTAAGCCTCTAATTACCTATACAGATTTTATAGATATAGAAATACAATATGTCTCTCATGAGATAGTTACACAGATTTAATTATCTATTTGTATCCCATTTTAACCGCTTTGCACACAGTCCTTCACATGATAACGTCGTGGGGATGGCATGTGCTTTGCATTTGGGTAAACCTACAGAACATTGGTCAGGAAATTGCAGTGTTTTGCTCTGTATCACCCTTGGTCCTATTGTAGGATTTAAGTGGCAATCAATAAAAGTTCTAGGTACTGAATGAGACCAATACTGTTATTATTACTTAAGCACTAATCAAGAGCCCAACCAAAAATGTTAGTTCTGTGCATGCTGTTTTGTATGTAATGAACTGACTGAAAGTAAGGACTGATTAACTACTGTATTTCTACTTGATGATAATGAAATGTAAATGTGTAAGGAAGGTTATTTTACTCAATAGCTTTCTGAAGTAGCTAATCCACACTTACTCACAACAGCCATTTCCTTAGCATGTGCTTGTTTATATGCTAGTATGAGTAAACCATATAAGGTTATTTGTATGATAATAAAAGCATGTGGAGAGCTAACTGAGATATTATATATTAAGTTCAAATTTACAACTCTTTTCATAGCATCAAGAGAGAACAGTGACACTGTAGGTAGTACCAAATTATTCACTCTAGGTATTCAATGCTAAACCAATAAAACAGAGAGAAAATAAAACAACTTCAAGCAACACTGCACCACCAGCTTTGAATGATATTAAAAGCAACCATGATATGTGATAGGAAGCATTAGCAGCATGAATTGAAATCTGTTGCTTTGTTGCTTCACTCTCTGGAAAGACCTTAAATATCTTGGCATTGTAGAGTCCTGTGTGACACAGATAGGATCTGGACTTACAATTTGTATACTTTTATAAATTAGACATAAGATGTCCATATTCAAAGCTTCATTGATAAGCATTTATGAGATTATGAGGAGTTTATCACTAACAGGGTATATCCTCTGATAATACAGATGACAAAGTGCTGAAAAATATTTTGCTATGGGTATCATATTTAACATTCTGGAAAATGACAGGGAAATATGTTAATTTAAGCCACAATATATTTTCAAAAAAAAAAATGCTGTGTATGATGAAAGAATTCATCTGAAAACCTTTCACAGCCCTAGGAAATGAAAACTTCTCATTTTTTGTTAAGCACTTGAGGCTTTACGTGTAGTAGTTCATGAACTATAGTGTCAATGTGCGGTGAACTATCTTCAAGTGAGTTATTCTATCATTTTATTAATTTATAGGTTTCTGCTACATAATAAAAGTACATGCTCACTGAAACTTCATATATTTACACAAGTAAATATTCTTTTAGCAGTTTTATTCCTTCTAAAATTAAGATTCTTGTTTCCATTTTGAAAGGTAATTTCTGTAATTAAATTCCAGTAATATTTTCAAGAATTTCTTACACTTTAAAAATTATAAATTCTCTACAAAGGAATACTAATACTCTAAACTTACCATTTATATTTTACCAGGAAGAAAAAAATTTTGACTTGACTCCTGAGAATCACAGTAAATTGCTCAGTTTCATTTTTTTCATAATACATGTATTCTTTCTTTTACTTTGGTTTATCATGTATTTTTATTTTGCCTTACTTATTTGTGCTTTAGCGCTTTTTAAATTTTCTTTATTATGCAGTAGACAACTACCCAGCTATAAACGGTTTTATTCTTCATTTTATTTCCACTTTACCCTCTGGGGTTACCTGCTCTCCCTGCAATGCTCAAACCTCTAGCTGGATGGTAAGGCATTGAAATGTTCCCAGCCTTATGGAATGAAAACTTCTATCCAGAGAAGATGACTTTGAAACTGAGAACTGGATACAGTGGTACCCTGGCACCAGCTTCCTCATATTTAAATATGTCATCTTAACTTGAGCACAGTTTTTGGATTGTAAATGATAAGATATTCCCCATGCAGAATAAATTTCCAAAGTAATAAAGAAACAAATTATTAAAAAGTATATTGCTTTTTTCAGCAACATTTCAAACTCTTCTTATTGTTAACGTACAGGATATCAGTTGTCATATATCAAGAGACCAACATTTCCACACTGCTGATTATAGATTCATCATTTCCAATATTTTCCATATTTGCACTTCTAAGAAAGTGTAAAATAGACATCTTAACTGCAGAAAATTCTTAGAGCTTTGCAAAAAGGTATCTGACTGGGTTGCCATGTCACAGATTTACTGCTTCCATAGGAAGAAAGAATAAAATCCATATCTATCATACTAGTCTAAGATAAGTCAGGTAACTTGTATCCTAAAATGCCTTCTCCTTTACATTGACTATAAAAGGAAACTTGAACCTCAGATTGTTAGGCAACTATGGTCATGTAAAGTGAATTTCCTAATCAGATTATATTGTATATTATATCAGTCACATTTCTTTCCAGAAAATCTTAAGAGATTATCATTATTTTACTTAATACAGTAGAAGCAAACAAAAAGATTCCAACACTTTTAGAACAACACAACAGCATAAAATGCCTGATCAAAATTATTTCCTAACAGTGAAATTCACTATTAGCTACTCCACTGTCTCAGCTTGGAAAAACTACTGCTTAGTGTCTCTATCCCTGTTAGTTCACCCTGGATTATTCACCCTGTGAAGCCCATTTCTCTTATATTGTCTAAAATGGTTGTTTGCATCCAGTACAGGACTTGAATGTGTTAGAATTATAGACTCTTAGCATTTCTCCCAGCTAGGGCAATTGCTTCTGCAGGTGAGGTTCAGGCCTTTCAGATCATTAGAGAGTTGTGTGATATAAATCCCAGCCTCAGCACAACTTATTCAAAGTATACACAACAGAGTGCATATATGACCTTTTGGAAGGCCTTAAATACTAAAGTAAATGAGATGAAATTGTGCATTAACTTGGTTCACAACACGCGGTGCTTATCTGTCACATTTTTAAAAGAGCGACTGAATAAGGAATGTGACAAATCAGCCACATACCATGTGTTTGCTTTTAGCTGCAGAGACAGAGAAGTTTTTGAAAATGTTTCCACTGGGTTAAATTTCCTAAGGAATGTGAGCACTTACTGTTACGTCTTTTACAGCATTTGAAATCTTATTTACATTTAGCCTAAAGACATGCTTACACATTCAGTTAAACTTTAGGTCTTTCCAAGCACACAGGGAATGGACCACCCTGCAGGTAGCCCTCACATTTTTACTCTGAAACCAGCTGTGAAAATCTTTGGGTGCTGAACATATATTTATCTTGACAGCTGTCCTAGGACATTCAAGTGCGTAGATAGTGATACTTCAATTTCTGCTTATTTCAGTGCATCTTGTAGTAAGCAGTAGTCAGGAAATCCTCCTCCCAAGTCCAGATCTTTGTAGTTGTATTCAGCCACAGTTTAAATTGCTATTGTTTTCTGATTGTGAGGTGAGATAAAGCTTTGAGGTGTATCCATTTCATTTGACATAAACCAAATATATAAAAATCTCATGGCATTACATTCATGCAGTTTGAGCAAAGAAAATATGCAGAACATAAATGTCTCAAGCTTTCAGTTTTTTGATGGAAGGAGTGGGAGTGATTCTTAGAGGCAGATAGTAAAAGATATAACAGGACTGTTTTTGAACATCTCAAAATTTCTGTTAGGAGAATTACTTTTTCAAATTGTCATTTTTCACTGTTAGGAAAAAAAAATCCCACTCTATTCTGTGCTCCATCTTACAAATCTCTGTTTCCTTCCAAAACAATGCTTTTTTTTTTAACTTAGCAATTGTGCTTTCTGGAGAAACCCTGCCTGGGATTAATACCAGCTGACGTTGTGAAATATCTATCGGCTGCCAGCTCCCTTGTGCTCTTCTTCTAGTCAGGGATCCCCCTGATCACCTGAGTTAGGAAGTTATCACCAATGCACTCCAGAAACCTCCTGTTTGTGTCCTGTTGTGCTCTGTCTTCAGCAGATACCAGGATAGTTCAAGACCCCAGGACCAGGTCCTACAAAGGTGAGGCTTTGCCCAGTTTTCTGAAGGAGGCCTCATCTATTTCTTCTTCCTGACTAGGTGGTCCATAGCAAACATAATTCCATTATTGAAAGAGATGAGGTTCCTGCAACATATTTTTGAATGAAAGTGATTCTTAGTTGCCTGAATGATGAAGTACGATATCCATGAATTACTGTCTTGAGCCTGTGTACACCAGCAAGCTAAAAAACTATTCAGCTGAAATAATTCTCCACCTAGATGCCAGTACAACTGTTCTCTTATGTTCTCGTGTTGAAGGCCTGTGTTTGGTAATGCAAAATCAGTGTAACCTCCTTTTTTTCTGGATTAAGATAAATTGTTTTACTTTGCCTTTGCAGATGGCTGAGAGTTTGCTTCTAGAGAATTATCGTGTCTCAGGTCATATATACGGTTATTTCATAGACTCTGGTAACCTGCTTTTACTGTTTGCTTGCGGAATTAGATGTCAAATTGCTGCTTAAGTTCCACAAAAGGTGAACTTGTATTTTCAGTTGATTATTTTAGTTGACCATTTGCTTCAGATTCCCATTTTAGAAAAGGAGATTAGTGATTCTTACAAAAAAAATGCTGTAAAAATTTTTTAAGAATTAGGATTCACTCATTGACTGATAAAGACTTTAAAAATATAATGCTAAATTTAATGCACTTTATTTCATTTTCTGATTATCTCTAGTTACATATACATGAATATATAATTGTGGACTTTTTCTCTTTATATCAGCCTATTCTATTGCAAGGGAAAATACCAGCAATTCAACAGACTTGAGCAGACAGTGCTCTCTGTCATAAAAGTGATTACACTGACTAGTTTCTGACCAATTTCACTGGCACCTAAAGTCTGCAGCTTATTTCAGAAATAAATTATGGAAGCATATGACTCATAACATTCAGTACACTACATTTAGGTGATTAAAATCCAGCATTGTATTAAATATATATTACATAAGCAAGAACATTGCATACAGATATTTCACAGTTTGAGTTATTTCTAGCTTGTAACCACTTATGGGAAAGGATCTTATGTTTCACTTAAAAAGGCAGATGCTTGCCCCTACTGTACAATAAACTTCATGTTGGTTTTCTGTTTGTATGATTTTTATTCTGTAAGATAAGAAAAAAAACAAGCGTACAGTATGGAAACAGCAGTCTTAAAATTTTAAAGAAAGAAGCTCATTCTAAACAGGCAACAATTTTGTTTTGCCTTGACTCACTTTTGACTTGTGAAGAAGAATATGAGCATATGTAAAACTACAAACTCAAGACATTCTTTTATTTATTCCTAATCTTTTGCAGTGACAAGAAGATGAAAGCACATGGATCGCTATATCAGAATTCAAATTACACAGGCTAGACTGTCACTTTCATTCCGGATTTAAATAAGGGGCAGCATACACCTCCACTCCCTTGGGAGCAGTGCAAGCAATAGCAGTAATCTGTTATTGCCTACTACCAGAAGATTACTCCATTTAAGTGCCCACTTATATCAATTCAGAGATGTACAAGACGGTGCAAGACACGTCTCCTCAGTCTACTCCCCACTCGTCTCTATGGAAAAAGCAGTAGTTCTCTGTGTTTTATTCCATTTCGCAAAAGAGAATACTAATATGGGCTTTTTATGTTCCCTTTGTATTCTGCTTTAGTTATGTTATGAACTAAGAAGGGAATAAGAAACCTGACTAATTTATTCATGGACAATCATCCATATCCGAAGCAGAGACCAAAAGTGAGTCAGAAAACTAAAACTCTGTATGTTTTACTTCTATTTTCACTGATGATAAATTTTGCACCCTCTTTCTTTCTACCTGGCATAGATTTCAGTCTCATAAATTGTTTTCAACTTCATAGTAAGGTCCCACTGCTAAGTATGCTATGTGGAATACAATACATCTTCCACCGTTTCTGACACAGAACAGAATTATACTTCATTTCACACTTTATTTCAATGGATTCTTCATGAATTCTTAGTTATTTCATTTTCAGTACAGTGTAATATTTTCTCTTGAATTTCATGAGGTTCATTTGAATAATTTATTAATATATGTGTAAGTAGATATAGTTCTATAAAGACTTACTCAAGTCACTAAAACTACTTGCCCATTTTCATCATGTCCTTTCTTTTTATTCTCATTTTTTTTCATCTCTGCTTTGCAGCCATAGGGCAATACTTTAAAATATGTAACTTCTTTCATTTAATTTCCGCTTCATTCTGTCTTGTCCTCTCACACATAGTGTTGTATGCTTTTAAGAATGATCTAATTTCACTATAGGATTTATTTTCTCCATCATGAAAGACAGACACATAATAAAGCATGAATCTTGGACTACATGTACAGAACAATGGATAATAATGTCCTTTTCATAAAGTCTTATTTAATTATTTTAGAAGAAATAAAGTAACAGTTTAATGCTATCAAGTTATGTTAAAAATGGTGAAATATCATAATTTAGTGCATTCTTCAGCCCTGTAGGTATAACTTTATTTCATCTTCCAGCTATTAACAATAATAGACTTTTCCATGCAGTTTGTATTTAAAAAAAAGTTTGATATATATATGTATATATTAAACCTTGTATCATTTTTAACTGGTAGAAGCAAGACATGATATTCTTTTATACTTGTACAGAAACATATGAAATAGCCCAAATAATCTATGTAATTCCCAGAGTCATCCTAACATATAGTCATAGCACATTACATATCAATATGAAATGGTTTTTTATAAGTTACCACAACTGTGTGAAACAGATTTATTCACTTGTGCAATGGGAATAAGATAATAAATATATAAATATAATAAAGAATGACATTTCTATTCTGGAAAAGCAGGTTGAGAAAAAAGTCAACCACAGATCTGTCTGAAGAAAGACATAGGCCGTGACTGTCTTTATAGGCCCAGTCAAGTGAAAGTGTGTTTGTCATACATGCATAGGAAAAATTGTGACAGAAAAGATATAGGGAGAATATTTCTGTTTCTTTTTAAGTTCAGAGTTTATTTTGTAATGAACTAGCATTTCTTAAGGAATTAATGACCAATTGGGGTTAATGGTTCTCATATTCACTTTGGACCATTAGTTCTTTTCATCATTCATTATTCTCCAGGAAATGCACTTAAATGTGGTAATTACTGCTTAATTGATATAATAGCTGACATTACTGAAAGCTCTTGTATATACAGCTCTAAACCCACATAGAATTTTCCACATCTCTTCTCTCTCTCCTGCAATTTACCCAGCAATCAGTTTGTTGACCTGCTAGTTAGTATAATGAAGCATTTTCTTTGCCAAGCAATTAGTATAACTTACCTCCTTTTTTATACTTTAACTTTAACTTTATAACTTACCTCCTTTTATATTACTTTTGTGAAATTTTACCATTTTAATTCTTGGGACAATTATATTGTCTATTTGCCCAGCATATTCAGCCTTTGGGTACTAAATAAGTGTGTAACTAAATAGGTTAAGTTATCCACTCCATAGCTGCAAATGTAAAATAATTTAGCAGACAAGGGTTCAAAATAGAAAGAACTTGAAACGATACATTTAGTAATGAAAATCCTTATGGTACTTTACAAAACACCAAATAATTAGATATTCATGTATCTTTCTGAACAATAGTGGCAATTAAATAGACTAGGAAAAATGTTGTATTATTTAGTAGCCTAACTAGAAAAATAAGAATGCAATTATAAATAAAAATAGAAAAATACAGAAATATCATAAAATAGAAATGGTGGCTGTAGAACTAGAAAAGTCTGGTGTAGGAGTTTATGGCTAGCTATCTATTTTCACAAATCATTTTAAACAGCTCCCACGGAAATATCTTACAAGAGTAAATGAAACCACCAATCTATAGAAATGGAATATGGTTCTACAAAAATCAGTCAAAATCTTACAGCATTTATTAACAGAGGACGATTTATTTTCTACTAGGGTTTTGTCTGTTCCACAGAATTCTATTACCAATATATGATTTCTATTAAAATCATAGAAAATGTATCAAGTCCAGTAGGAATCTTCCGAAAAGATAATACTAAAGCTTTTCCTGCAAAAGACAGACCTTTATTTTTGTTTTCTAAGTGGAATGGTAACACACTTGCATTTTATTATTTACTTCAGTAACAGCAAATTCAAGCCTTAAATCTGGAATCTAGTTGCTAACTGCTCTGTAACTGATATAATACTACTTTGCAGAGGTTTTCACCTTCTTTTCTGCATCAGAGACTCTCATCTTTCTGAAAAGACTCTCATCTTTCTGAAAAGATTCCCCAGAGGTTTTCACCTTCTTTTCTGCATCGGTGACTCTCATCTTTCTGAAAAGATTCCTTCACTACTTTACATTCTTCTCAGAGACTATGTAAGAATAGATTATAAAAGCTCTTAAAATTAATGCTGCTTGAAAGAGTAAAAATTGAGGGAAGTGATGAAGCTTGATTGCCCAGGATTTTTAATTAGTTTATAGTTTGGGCATAGCATAAGCAATTTTACTTAAGGAATATTCCTGCACTGTCACAATGACAAGAACTAAATGACTTCAATAGTTATCTCTTATCTGTATCATTAGAGTTATTTGATTCCAACATGTTCTTCTCTGGGGTGCTGGTGACTGCATCATTTGGGACACAATCATGGGCCCAGCTCCAGGTTCTTCCTTGTGCTCCTCACACCTCCCAGCTTTTTCCTATGTTGGCTGGATTTGAATGAATGTAAAAGCAATGGCACCGCATTAAAAATGCTAGCTACTGTAAATATAAGCCACAGTGTATAACCAAAACACCTGGTAAGTACTAAGACATACCTACCTAGTGAGTTAAAATGCTTCATCCTCTCTCCCAGAAAGGGTAGACCAAAGAGTGTTTCCAGTTTTCCTCCCTATTTGTTCTGAAAACCAACTAGGAGGGACTGAAGAGTCTTTCTTTAATTCCTCAGACTCTACTTTCTAAAACAGGGGGGCCATCTCAGAGGCTTGTGCTCACTTACAAAATCATATTAATTAAGAATCATTCCTCTATATACCATATATACCTCAATAAGACCCATTGCCTTCTTAATTCTGTGCTTTCTGGAGAAAATCCAAAACATTCAATGTAAAATTTTATGTCATACTCTTTTAAAGCATTAAGCAGTTAAGCATAAATATATATTCTAGTGAGAATGTATGCATAAAGCACTTTTGGCTTCCCACTAAGTTCTTGAAGCGTGAGAAAGCACGTAGCTCCATATCCCTGCTGTCCTAGTATTCATATCTATTTGTTCCTTCTTCCTCTGCACACCTTAGTCTCCAGAATTACCAAACTTTGTGACACTTCTGAAATGACATTTGCGGCTGGAGAAGTGAACTGAACTAATGGGGCATTAGATAAAGAGGTAGTGATAAAAGAAATGACATCTCCATGAGGGAAAAGTCCAGATAGATAGTTTTCTTCTCCTCCTCATGACTATGGTCCTTCTTCTCCATTTTATTTCTGCTACTTCTTTGATCCCCTTATTCTGCTACCTTTTTTTTTGCACAATCACTTTTCATTTATTGTGCTCTCTGGAGTTCCCAATCTCACATGCAAAGTCCAGGAGAACTGCTGAGCAATTTAATACAGGGTTCATTTCACTAAAAGAATACTGATAAGGATAAAAGTGTACAAGGCAGCCACAGCATCTCACAAGGATATGTGATGCTTAAGGTCCTTACCATTCTAAAACGTAAGATAATGTTATACAGATCAGCAACTTCATTAAATGTTTTCCTGCAAGACTTCAAATAAAATGTCAAATCAATCACAGAGACTACAATGTCAAGTATGTAAATCCATCTAAAAATCAATCTAACTAAAATCCGAAAATACAGACTTTGTCTCCATGTTTGTGTCTCATTCTCTGAAATTACCTATTTCAGTATGCATTTCCTAATTCAGGTAGTGGAGTCAACACATTTTGTAAGCACACTAACTGAAGCCTAGCATAATTCTCAGGCAAATCTGTTTTGACAATTTCTGATTCAGACTGGGCTTTTTTTTTTTTTTTTTCTCTGAGCAGACCCCTAAGATAAAGAACAGGCATGCAATTCGGAACAAAAATGAAGGAAATTTTCAAATTGCCTTTTAAAATGTGTTACACGTAAGGGTTATATGTGGATTAAGAAGACTAGCCAGAGATATACAGAATTATTAGAGTATTTCAGGCTAATAGCAGAATAATTCATTGTCACAATTTCATGTGAATATTTTATTTTTAATTGTAAATGTCAGACCACATATTGTAATCATTTGTTTTTATCCTGAGAGGATATAATATCTCAAACACGTTATGTTTAAGATACATATGTATACTTTCCTGAGCATATTTTAAATGGTTAATCCCATTAGTCTGTCTATGCACCTCTAAAGTAGCACCCTATGGCAGTTGGCTGTTACGTTGTTTATATCTCTCACAAGTCCCTGGTTAACAGCCAAAACTTATTATGCATAGATACAGTGAAGTGTCACCAGACAAGCTCTTCTGATTAACTTTTAAAAAGTCTGTTAAACTCTGAATATTGTACATCCATGCTTCTCTATTTTTAAAAATATTTTTGGTAGATGTTCCTACCCTTTCAGAATTACAGCATTGATGTAACTTTAAAAATGAAGCTTTATGCAATTCCTTGTTTAGAAAGCTTCTCAGTAATTAGTATTAAAAGTTACTTCTTTTTTAAAACCAAGAAAATTTTGCAGTTTAAATAACTTTAACAGCTTCTTTTTACCTTTCTCCTCTTTTCTTTGTTTGTTTGTTTTATATATAGGAATAAATTTTTAGAAAATCCAAATTCAGGATTGCTTGTAGGAGAAAAGAACATAATTTATTTTTTATGGAAGCTTTATAAAAGTCTAACTTTAGTTTCCCAACTTGATAAACTTTTAGAGAAATTTGTACACCCATTTACCTTATTGAAGACATAATCTAGATAAATCTATTAACCAAAACTTGAACAAGAAGCTCGATATCCTCTCTGACTAATACAGCCTCTTCCAACTCATTAATTCCACTCTGAGTATAATTTTAGACTGCAAACTGAGGAAATGAAATACTGCAGCTTCTTCCACTCTTTCAGTTCTTTTTCTGCCTCTGATCCTTTTAAACTGAGTTTTAAAACTTAACCCTCCAACTGGTTGATACATTCTCTCCCTCTCAGGGCCTGCTCCTGACAAACATCACTACCAATGTGTTTTCATTCCTCCTTCATCTTCCCCCCTCCACAAAAAAACCTCAACTTTGAGCAAAACTGATTGAATTGCTCAATTCCTCAATTCCAAAGCTTGTGCTTTTAAAAGCTTGAGTTTTTAAAAGATTGTAGATTAAAAAGCAGCTTTCAAAAGTAATGTTAATTTGGGTTTTGTTTTGTTTTGTTTTTGGAGTTTGAGTTATTTGCACCTGCAACTTTCCAAGTACAATTACTCCTGACTGCAAACAACATAACCCAACAACTAGCCTGGAAATTTGGGGGACTTGCTAGGACCTGTTTGAAATGCTGGAAAATAAGAGCTACTCTTTTCATAATGGTTGCTTCTCCAGCAGTAGCTAACTTGTTACTTTGTAAAGCACTTCAAGGTACTTACAATATGAGAGATGCCCTACAAAATAATAATAGTAATAATGTATTCTCTTCTGATCTTTTTTCTTTCTTTTCCATCCCATTTCAGCTTAGCACTTGATAATGATCTGTCTGAGAAAATCATATAATTTCAAAGCATTTGTTATTTTGTATCATGTTCTGAAAAAATGTGGAAGGCCTGTGGAAGTTGTAGAGTATCATAGGTTAGTAAGTCATTGTGGAAGTATATTAGATCTCTTATTAATTTTCTCCTTTAACTGATATTTTATTTTCTGCCATATCAGATGTTTTGCCATACTGTCTGGGTGGGGAACAAATTAATTCTTGCACTTCAAATACATACAACTCTGTGATTCTGATACAAGGCAGGATGAATTGATGCATCTGCCAAAACAAATATTTGAGTCATAAATGCTTCAGGTTATGCTCTATTGCTTTTCCTTGAAATGAAGACATGGATTTTATCAAATATAAAATTTCCTGTATGATCATTCTGTTCTATTTCAAGAAAATCTTTTTTTTTCCTTCTATGAGTCATTCACAAAAGCATTAATGCATACTTTTCTCAAATGCGTATACAATGATAGAAAGCATAACAGTTTGCAAAAAGAATGCTTTCGGGTTTTGAAGATCCAGAATATGAAAATGAGAAATGCCTTAATTTAAAGGTAAATGGTCTATACTCTGTCTTCCTGTTATATCACTTATCTATACCATTCAAACATGAGTGATACACTCAGTGTCAGCAATAAATTACAGAGAATGTAGCAGAAGTGCAAATCCTGTGTGAAATTCTATTCTTTCATGAAATATGAATGTTAAGCTACAGGATCCTAATTCCTAAGTCCATATACATATATATACACACATATATTTGTATGCATGTATAAGTATATATTTATATGTATATATTTATGTATGTATATCTCATACCTTTTGTTCTATTCTTCCTTAGCAAGCTAGTAACTTTGGATGATAGATGCTATTAGCCTATGAATCTGTAGTTGCCTGAAGAGGGCAGGAAAAAGTAAAGTCGTTTCAAGAGGACAATGAGCAAAACAGCTGCTTCTTCACACTGTTCCTGGACTGACTCTTCCTCTTGTAAACTTCTCATGGCTTCAACAGTATGAATGTTGGAATATGTACGCTCATAATTAGGAAGAAATGTCCAAGCATGCAATAGAGTTTATGTTTTAATTCTTGGCTGTCTCACATTATAGCTATGCTATTTACTGATGAAAGAAAAGCCAAGAGAATATTGGCTCCACAGTAAGCACTAGTTTATAAATAAGTATTCATGGAAGCTGGCTTTGTTTAACACACATTACATTTTTAGGAGGATGGAAAGAAACCATACAAGGCAGCTTCTTCTTTTTTATCTTGGCTGTTCCAATTAGATTACAGTTCTAAGCTGTATTAGTAGCAGAATCATCTTTCTTGGAACAGAGGTTCAATTCACACCTGTATTTTTGGAATTGTAAAAGACAATTTACTTGAAATTTAATCTACCGTGATTTATACTCAAAAGCAATCTATGGCATTTATGGATATCAGATCATACATCATACAAAAAAAAAAAAAAGCCATAAATGTAGTATTTTTTAAAATAAAGATTAAATTCACTTATACTTGGTAACTACCTCAAATCTTTTTGCTTACTGCAAATCTACCCAAAAGGTACAAAAGGAAAATTCAGTGTTACTTTCCCTGTGAGTTATTTTGCATATTAATTGATAACAGTGTGGAAATTAGTCATTTTCCATTCTCTAAGACTAAATTAATAATAGATTTAATGGTCTCATTGGCTAATTGATGATTTGTACCTATGAATATACTCTTCAGAATATAATGTTCTTTGTACTCTGGGTACATTATCCCAGCTTTAGCACTGAAATAGATAAATACAGTTAAGTATTTTCTAACTATTTTTATCAGTATTAATGCAGGCATATCACTTTTGAACTATAATGTTAGTTTTAGTATTTTTACATAATTACCTTTCTTTTTGTCTTTTTTAATATAGACCAAATGAATAGTCAATGTAAGTAAGATAAGATACAAAAAAATCACAAATTCTGTTCATTCTTCAAGTTAATGAACTCCTTGAAGGTCACATATTCTCTTATTTCTCTCAGGCTCTAAATCTTATTTTCTATATTTCACCAGAGAATACAGAAAATAACACTATTGAGCTACAAACTGAACATTTTGAAATATTCCAACAAGAAGCATTGTTATAAAGTGAAAATATAAAAACTATTTCTTTGTTGATCCAAAATGGGATTACCTAATAAAACAATGCAACTGTCCTGTTGCTAAAATCTTAATTTTTTATTCTGAAGAATATGGCTGGTTGTATGCTTCATTTTGAAAGTTGAAAAGACACAGCTCACATACCAGTAACGAAAAGGGCAAGCAGAGAGTATTTGATATTGTTGTTATGTTGCAGTGGTGCAAAGCACTGGCGAAGACACCAATCCTGCAAATGCAGACAAGTTTCTCAAGACCACTGTCACCAACAGTAGCCTAAATTTGTGATTACATTTTTTCTTTTCAACCTGAGGTTTTCCCTTTCAATGGAATGAAGATGGTCTGAAGCAACTAAGACAAGTGTTATTTGATGCAATCAACACCACAGGATTTTTCCACACAATCTTGTGGTGAACGGTACTTTTTAATAAGTTAATTATTTTAAATAGAAATGAGCAGTGCGAGAGAAACCCACAGAAGAAATTTAAACATTCCATTCCAATGAATTCATTACTAGATGACATGGTAGTGAATATATTTTCAGCTAAGAATTTTCAGTTGCCTATTAATCTTCATGAAAAATACATAGATATTCTCCAATGCCTCACTTCAAATCTTATCAAAAAACATTTTTTTCATTTACCTCAAAAAAACACAACCTAAGAATAATGAGTGACACTATAGATGCCCCTATTTCTGTCTGTACTTTCAGTTTTCAAAGTACTGAAAGAAGAAACATTTATATGTTAGGAGTTCATTAACAATGAATAGTCCAACAGCCACAGGAGCTATGAGATGATCTTTTATGAGTTCATAACTTAATCAAAATGCGATACAGCAAAAAAGTGGTATGAACAAGTAAACTAAGTCAAGGTAACAGCAATAAGATCAGGAAATTGCTTAGACTGATTCAGTTTAGAAGTTCAGGATGTGGAATATAGTGCAGTTTCCATTGCTATTTTGTTTTTGTCAAATGAGGCTGAAAATAGGACCTTGAACACCAGATCGGAAGCCACAACCATATAACCTGAAGGAACATTGTTTTTAGTGGATGGGTCTTGGAGGTTGCTGTTCTTTCTCTCTAGTCAGTAAAAATTATTATAATCAATCAGTTATAAACTACCTTGTTAAAATTATGATTAAAAAAATACAAAAGAACAGTTGTTTTGTTTTCAAAAGATATGTTAATTAGTAAAGTAACCAAAGGAAGAAAGAGAATAGAGTAAGAACTCAGAAGCAGTCTGTCTCTAGATCTCTTTATGTGGATTCTTTCTACCATTCTTTCAATTCTTTTCCACCATTCTTTGATGTGAGTCTTAGAAAAAAGAAGTTGTACTGCTGCATATAATACAAAAATATTTTAACTGTCCACTTAGCATTTCATCATAGCCTTTTAGATCTCTTTCTCAATAGATTAAGGGCTTCAGTTATTTAGAATCTATATAGTGCAGATTCAACTAATCACTTTTATGCTATGTGCATGCAACGGATATTTCTTTTCCTTGTCTGTAGAAAAAGTGGACAGTAATCCCTTTCAGCATTGAAATCAAAGAGAAAACCTGTTCTGCTCCTCAGGTAATTAGCCTGAAGAAAATCTCTAGTCTGCTTAACTCTCTCTGAAGACTTTTCTTTCCAGGCTAAAACATACTGCTGCCATGCAAATGGTTCACTAATCTAGCTAAGGACTAAGCAGGCAAGAGAGGAAGGAAGCTGATTAAGAGAATCTAAACTGTTTCTGATGATCTCATATCAAAAGCAGAACACAGGAAGATTATTTATTGTTGAGTAAAAGTAGAGATATTTTAACATATGCTATATAGTATGACAAGCATTGTGTTCCAAGAGAATCAACCAGCTTCTGTGTCTGTGTGGTAGTCAATGGGTATGAGCTACAAAGCACCAGATAAGCTATAAGCAATGAAATATATCATCATTAATGTGTGTAGCAGTCCTCAAAAAACAACAGGTTGCTGACTGTTTATTTGCTCTCCCAATCAGCCGTGGTTTGAAAATCTTACTTCAGACTGGTGGCTCATTTGAAAAAAAAATCTTCAAAAGCTTTCCAATTTGAAGAGTTGAACCATGTCTCAGTTGTTTAGTGCTGTGTTGTATTTTCCCATCATGTTTTACACTAGCTCTATCTCTTTTCTGTCCTCTAGATAGTAATGTTGGAGACCTGAAGGTGATTCCATATGGGAAGGGAAACTGGTGGGGAGTTTACATAATCCTTCTCATTTACAGAAAATAGACCAAATCTTGTTTCTTCATACATAGGATTGCCAGCAAAGGGAAGGAGAGCCTTCACAGTTCCTACCCTTCCACCTTACCGTTCTGCCTTCCACTTCTACCTCTGCTATTAGACTCTTTGCCAGGGCTGTGCTCCCACTGCTATTTTGATTGCCTGGACTGCTGCTTTTTTGTTGTTTTGAGGAGGAATTTATGCTTGGGTTTGAGCATTATTTCTAGAAAGAGTAACCATTTCTTTGAAATTGTTTAAAGTAACTGTGGTGATTATGCCTCCTAGCTTAAATGACCTTTAAACTAAATCAGCAAATTAGATATTACTATTTTTATTTTCATTTTTACTTAGGTCTTCCTGTGTTACATTTTTGGAAAGAAGCAAAAAATCTCCATATAAACATTCTTGGGGAAAAAAAAAAGAAAAAAATCTTTATAATCTTTTCATGAATAAAGCAGATTCTCATTTTTTATAGTAAAGAAAAAATATTTTTCTTATTTATGAGAATTTTTCTCATAAAGCTCAGTTTTCTTTAATATATTTGATCACATTTTCATCATCTTGATTTTGTCAGGAATAATCAGCTTATACAAAACTAAGTCATAAATACTGAAGTATTTCTGTGTTAACTAATCCACAGTTAAAATGTAGATGACCTCTTCTCATAAAGTTTTATATATAAAAATATATAAAAGCTCTGCTCAGTCTATAAAAGTTAGAGATCAAAGATTTCCATGTTCAGATTCTACCTTGTCAGCAAAATCTATCATTTTTCACTAAATTGTAACTCATTACAAAGGAAAAATTAATTAGCTAGTAGGTGTTAATGAGTTCGATTCATGATGCATTTGAATTTGTTGCTGTATTTTAACTGACTGTAGTTGACCTACAGCAATCCATATCATCAGGTATGATAGAATCACTAAATACTTTCCTTTTCTGGTGCCAAGACAGTCCTCTTACTGGCCAATGGAGTCTGTCTTTGCTGAAGGACCCTTGAAATCCTGAATTATAATTCCTTTGTTAATTATAAAAGAATGCCTGATATACTCTTACTTTAAATCAATGCCACTAAATACATTTTTTTATTTTTTTTATTTGTAATGGCTCTACCCCTGTGTTATAAGAGAGACAGATTAAAAATAATGTCTACCTCATGGTGTCTTAGCATTCACAAAAGTCAAGGAAAGCTATTTTTGCTGTAATCTCCTACTGAGAGAATAAGAACTTAAAATAAAGTCAATGCCAAACATAATTGCAAGAAGTATAGGTCAATATAAACCTTACTGTTTTTATCTAACTTATAATTGAGTGTCCTCTAATAGCTTTCTTCTGTCATGAATTATTTTTACAGCAAAGTTTCATTTTGGCTTTTGATAGTTTATGACCTTCTAAATATCATGAAAGTGTCATAAACAATGTGTCATATACACACATTGAAAATAACTGAGAAAGATCACCTGTTTTATCATTCAAACCTTGAGGCAGCTGGAAATTGTACAGTCTAAAAAAAAAAAAGCTGGGAGTGTGGAAGCAAACAAATCTCCATCCATCTCCAGAAATGTCATTTTTCATAACTATCATTACAAATCACTCCTGTGTGGAATTCTGAAGGAAGGGTTGAGCATTGCCAAATATTTATGGATTTTGTTTTGTTTTGTTTTGTGACTAAGAAAAACAGATTATTAATCTTAATAAAACACCTGATCCTTTTTGGATCAGAACCAAAAGAAAAGCATCTGTTATTCTACAAATCCATGTCAAATATTATGTGATTTAGGCAATGAATTTGCTCTTATTTGCATGAGTGCCACTCTCAGAGCTCCAAGGCCACCCACAACTGCAAAAAATGCCAGAGATTTTAGCTGAATCAAGCCATAGCATGTGTCGAGGGAGGAAGGAGGATATTCTGGAACATTTTCCATTTATTTAAATAGGAATAGTGTTGGGATATGAGCCCTGTATAATAAATCTAGGCTTTGCATTTGGGTCAGGATCCTGCAAAACATAGGATCATGTTCTATATGTCAGACAAACCAAGAAATAACATGATTTTACAACTCCTGGTGCTTGAACAGAACCTTAGGCTGCAGTTTAGAGAGCTGGGTTTTTTCAGTTGTTAAAATATTTGTACTACATCACATGTACTACATTATTTGTAAAACAGAAAGTCTTTTTTACAATATATACTCTGCTTGACTTCCTTTATTCAGAACTCATTTGCTTGCCAATTTGTAGTACAAAATGCTGGTTTAAGTGACTAGGGGCAGAAGAATCTGGTTCAGAAATGCTGAGGAGCTGTAAGAGAGCAGAGTGCCCGCTGTGGGAGTCTCTGCTCCTGCCCTTCTCCTCAGCGTGCCTGAGGCCATCCCTGGAGCATCCAGTCCTGCACCCGTCGGGACAGCAGGGACATGCACATGCTGGAAAGGCCACAACAGGGGAGTAGCAAAGACGATTCTGTGGTCATATGAGCAAGGATAATACCTATCACTTTCTGTTGTCTGACTTGCATATTAAGGAATGGGCTACATTAATTAATTTTTAAGTCAGTAAGCACCAAAACTTCCAGGTACCACTCAATCACAGAGACAGATCACATTGTTGTGGTTAATACCCTGTAATTAGAACTAGTAAAAGATTTCTAAATATTTCTAAATTATTCTATTTGACTGAGACTAATCATTTCTCAAAAAGCTTTTTTTTTTTTTTTTTTTTTTCCCACAAAGCTTTTGCTAGGGAATTTGCTTTTTGGGACAGCTAGGGAAAAGGGAGGTGGAGAGAGAAAGGCAAGAGGGATGATTACACTTACTAATATTTTACCAGGAAAGAAATAAAACACAAAAACACACACAGGCAACATAGTTAGTGGTCTGGGGAGCAGATGACCAACAGGAACAGCCTGTTTTAGAGTGATTTTTGAATGAAACAATGTTCTCACACAAGCAAAAATCTTTGTTTTGACATGCCAGCTTCTTACCCACCGAGCTCTAAAACAAATATGTGCCTGTCTCCTTTGTTATAACTCAGTTTCTGTAAAATTCCAAAAGACATGTTTGAATTCCAGTAAAAAAAGAAAGAAATTTCAGCACTGCAGTATTTTTAGTCTTCTCGCCAGCTTAATCACTTTCGATTTGCCAGTAATTCATATTTGAAAGAAAGTAAAAATAATTTTAAGAGGGAATAACAAGACTTCTGTGAGATATTTATTTATAAACCTGCTTATAAAGGAAGCTTTGGGCCAACAGCTCTAAGCCATGAATATGAGCAAGTAAAGGCATGATTCCTAGGTCAGAGCTGCATGCAAAAAGCAGTTGGAAGGCATATGAGCTTATTTACATAATTAGATATGAGTTGGGTTGAGATAACCATTGTGTAATTATATATGCAGAAGAAATGTTTGCTACAGAAAAGCAAAAACCTATGTTGTTTATCCAACGCAGAGGCAGTTATTATAATAACTTAATGGAATAATAGCTACAATGTCAGGTTCTTACAGATCACTTTTTGTCACTAAATATCAAAGTGACTTACAAGAAAGTTGGGTTAGTTACTTTTCATTTTTGTTCAATGGTCAATAGGTTATTCTAAGAGAAGAAGCAAAGGAAATTCTGAACTTTAAGTGGTTAAATGGTCTATTAAGAATATTTTCAAATTTTAGCCAGTAGAGCCACGTGTGTTTGACTGGACTATGTGGAACTACTGGGTCTCCTCCATCTCAGATTTTATGCATAAGTGTCCAGTAGGGTCTGGGAGTGCTGCAAGTGATCTCTTCCAGGCACTACAAACCTGCAGAGCGGATGTTGACCTCTCTCTCTCTCTTACAATGAACAAAAGAAAATTAGTTGTTTTGTGATGAGCTAGAAACACCAGACAAAACTGGAAAAGTTGTCCTCACTAAGAAAAGCACTAAGTACAGAGATTCTTGTTCTTCCAATAGACAGTATCAGCTAGATGTCCAGTAGGGTCTGGGAGTGCTGCAAGTGATCTCTTCCAGGCACTACAAACCTGCAGAGCGGATGTTGACCTCTCTCTCTCTCTTACAATGAACAAAAGAAAATTAGTTGTTTTGTGATGAGCTAGAAACACCAGACAAAACTGGAAAAGTTGTCCTCACTAAGAAAAGTACTAAGTACAGAGATTCTTGTTCTTCTAATATACAGTATCAGCTAGAACACTGGTGTATTTTTTCTTAGATGTACTGTCTTAATTTTTAAGATTTAAAATTGTTCTCTCTCTCTCTCTCTAATATACATGTATATATATAAATATATTATTTCAAAATTAGGATTACAATGCTTCATGCCATCCTGAAGTTCTGTTCTTCCTTCATCTGATAGAAAATAGCACCTGTTTCCTCAAAGGCACTAACTTCAGCTGATAGAGACCAGAAATTTTCATTTGAAAATGCAAATGACAGTGTTTGTACTTTATCAGTTCTTGGTGCTACAAAGTATTTCCATTAAATTTTTAATCACTGTATTTATGTGCAATTTGTCACTCAATTCCAAAAGCATACATCTCCACAGCTTTTCTAAGGCTTTGTTTTCCTCCCCAAGAAAGCTTTTATGCTATTGATTTCATCCTAGGCCTCTCCAGCTCTGTCATGGGCATTATTTTTGTCACGCCTGTGTCTCAGACTGTCGTTATTAGTTCCCTTCTCCTCCAAGGATTTCGTTACCTGTGGCCTGTTACATCTATGAATGTTGCCCTTCTTGCATTTTTTGTCAGGTTCCTTTTCTTCCTTTTCTGGTGGGAATCTTTCCATCTGGAAGGAGGATATTTAGTTTCAAAATACCATACAATGAAGCATAACCCAGTTTAGAATTTGGATCTCTCCAGAATGTTTGAGCTGATGAAACAAAATGAATTAAAACACATTTCATCCCTGGCCTGAGTTATTCATTTAGAGAAGAACAGAGTCATTGTCCAATGGCAAATGACATAATGACTCCCTAAGATCTATTTCCAATTTCTAGGACTAGATTTAAAGTAAATAGCTCTGTAGCTTACCTTTAGACTATCTCAGATTTTTACTAGATAATTCATTGTTACAGGATGGGTTTTTTTTTTTTTCATCCAAAAGTATAAATGTGTTCAGAAAGATAGTTCCAGCGCTGGCTACTAAATGCACTGATCTGGGAGCAACTTCTGTGTCAGGAAGGCTGACTGCCAGAAAACAGGGTAAATAAGGACACAAAACATTTCACTTTGTCCTGTGTCCTAAAGTATGTTCCTAATATTGCCCACTGTCTAAAGCAGGATTACATATTTGATCCAGCGCAGATGTTCTTCTGTTCTATTGAAAAAAATAAAAATAAATACCTGAGCCCCCTTTTTTGCAGCTTCTTGCTGTCAGACTTCTACAGAGGCTGCTTACCACAGGGCTTGCTGCCAATGTTCTGGATATAGCAGGCTATAACATTTACTGTGTTTATGCAACCCAACGTTGTTTAGCCTACACTTCACAAAGTGAGTTCTAAATTTTAACAAAGTTAAGACAGTGTACGCTATCTAATTAGGAGAGAGAGGGGTTTTTTAATTATTCATTCTTGCCAGTTCTGTTTTGTTCCTTCAATTACAAAATTCCTCTCTCCTGGAGAACTGGAATTCCCCTTAGATAGAAAGGTTCTTTCAAGAATACCAAAACCAAAAAAAAAAAAAAAAAAAACTTGCTTTTGAGGTCTGTAGTAGCAAATACCAGATGTAAATCTATGCACTTTGTCTAGCACGCAACTGATTAATGAAATATGTTCTTATACCTTATACTTTATTCAAGTAATCAAGTAGAAACTCTGAAACACACTTTGTGTTTCAAAAGATCATAACAAATACTCTTTGAACTCAGGAAAAACAAGTAGTACCAGCGGTGGTGTGTCCTTATCCATGATGGTCTGAGAATATAAGCAAAGGAGGGAAAGGTAGTATCTTTTAGTAGATTAACTACTCTAGCTGAGGAAAAATAAAGCAAGCTTCCTTTCCCACAATAATTCCATGACCCATTGCTTGGGATGTACTAATGAAGGCTTTTCTGGCATAGAAAGACAGGATTTTTAGAATTTAAATGTTTCTATATTAGCTACTTTAATACGAGACTTCCTGTAGAGAGAGGGCTAAATGTTCACAAGCATAAAAATTATTTTGGCTTATTATTTAAATCCATATTAGAATAGTGTATGTTGTAACTCCAGGATTTATAAAATCTAGAAAGAATTTAATTTCTCTTTTCTGTTTATTTTTATTACAGAAGACTCTGTGATTAATTGCCTGTTTGAGGAAATAACTATTATCGGTTCTTAGGATCATAGGATAACTCTGCTGGGGGGGACCTAAGGTTTCTAATCCAGCTTCTTGCTCCAAGGAGAACCAATTACAAGTTCAGGGCACGTTTCTTAGGGCTTTAGGCAGTCAAGTAAAAAACCTCCAAGGATGGGGACAGCACATCCTCTCTAGGCAACTTCTTGCACTGACTGTGTCACAATGAAAAATCTTTTTCTTACATTCAGTCTTAACCTCTATTGTTTCAGTTTATGCCCATCGTATCTCACGCTCCCACCATGCACCACGGTGAAGAGCTTGGCTACATCTTCTCAACAACCACCTCATAGGCATTGGTTGCTGCTATTAGATCCTCCTAAAGACTTCTCTTCTCCAGGTCAAGCAAGAGCTGTTCTTCCCACTCCTTTTAGGGAACATGTGCTTCATATTATGTAAGTATAACCCAAGCTCTTAAAGAAACAGTTAAATCAAGGCCTACTGTGATCAACTGGATTTCTACATTGAATTTTGGTGTCACCGGGCAATGCTTTTCCTGGAAAATCATTCTGTTGCTTTACATATGTTGTCCTTTAAACCATGGTAACTAGAGTATGGGACAAGACCCTAATGACTGTTGAAATTTTACCAGAATCTAAATAAGTATGTTGCATCATACTCATTCTATGGTGTACCAGCTCACCCACTGACATTTTTCAACAAAGTGCAATGTATATCTGATTTTGTATCTTGCTCTGTTCTAATGTTTTGAAAGCTCTTCCATAGACAATAGTTCTATTATATATCTATTAGTAGTATGTATATTAGCATTTTATTTTAATTTTATATTTATATTGTATAGTTTATAATAAAGGAACTTGCAACACTTTCATTTTCCTTAAAACTCTCAAAAAACCCCTAGAAAATGAAACCTGTAAAACATGATGTGTAATCCTGTCCCATTTAGCTATAGTACAGTTTACGAACAAAATTCTGAATGGTGCACTGAAAACAGGAGTTTTGAAATAATGGTATTGCAGGAAAGAATAATAAAAGGAAAAGGATATAACTGAGACATGGTTTGGCTTCATAATGCCTTACCACAAGAAGCATGTTGCTAGTAAATCAGTTCTGTCCGATCACTAGCTGGATTAGTTCCTATCCCCAAAATGAACTAGAAGCAAAAATAGTCAGAGAAGAGAGAAAAAGAAATTAATGTTGCCCTCATTTTTAGTAGTCATTTTTAGTAGATTCAAAGTATATTTTGGATTCTTGGTCATTATAATATTCTCATTAAAAGCAATTATAATAGATTCTATTGAAATTTCATAGCAGATTAGGAAGTTTCATTATTTTGACTATCGGTATGAATTGCCACATATCTAGATACTCTCATGTGAATACTGAGGAAAGGAGATGAAATATGTTTAGAAACATGTAAAGTGACAGTGTTGCATATTCTGAAGTTTAGAAAATATCTTGAGAAAAAGCAACTCATTTACATTTTAAAGGTATCATCTGAGTGAGTAACATCATTACTATGCTATACTTTAAAGAAAAAAGTTCAGGTGGCTCTACAAGAGCTGTTGCCACTATTCTTTCCTCTGTCTACTCTCCTATTCTGTGTGAAAGGAATTCCTTTCCTAAGGTGACAAGTTAATAGTGATAGCTTTGACAGTTAACACTACCAAGCATATGTCACTTCTTCACAAATTCCACACATTATTTCCTTGATCACTATACAGTACAACTTTCAGTTCAGAATGCCACAACTCAAACAAAAAGATGGAATGGAATGAGTGGCAATAGCTAGATTTATTTTTTTTTATATATCCATGAAGTGTTTAAAAGCTGTATTCTAAAGATTGACAATGTTATTATGGAATTTTCATTAGAAGTCATTTGCAATTTTAACTGCTCTCTCTATTCTAAATAAGAATAAAAACTAAGCTACCCTACAGGTCAGCTCAATAAGTGAACACATTCCTTCTAAGGTAAAACACAGCTTTTGAAGAATGAGCAAATTATGGCACATTCTCTGATGCTTAACAACAATTATGTCTCTTTAAGAAGAAAATGTGTTTTTCTCTATTAGAGGAGATTTGATTGTCTACAAAAACTTCCTGATTTCTTCAAAATGTATTTGTATTTGAAACAGTCTATGAATTCTCAACATATTTTTACTTTGTTAATTGTTTCCTAAAAATGTGCACAAATGTGATATCTTAATTTCATGAGTTAAATTCTTCACTAGTTGAGTTTTACATCCCCCAAAACTCTAAGTTTAAATATATATATACATATTGTTTCACTTATTGTTTCACATTTCCAGAAGTACAAAACGCACTTTCTTCTCTATAAACATTTTTTTTTCCTTTTTTCTGCCTGGGCAGTTTATGGGAGTTGAGATATGATATCCAATTATCTTCCTTTGCCAGTATTCTCCCTCTCCCAGTGAGAAGTAGAACTATCCATCGGGATAGTAAGAACTGGCACTGAGCCTGTTCATTTATTCATTTCATGATGAGATCTGTTACTGATCCTTTTAAGGAAGTGCCTGTAAAGCTTTGAAAGACTGGACTGTGCAAGGCACTCGCTGTATATATATAGTGCATATGTATATAAGCAACTCCAGGCACTACAGATTCTTTCCGGAAAGCCGGAGGAATAGGAGAAAAACCTGCTGAAGTCTGATAATCCTCTATTCTATTAGGAATAAATATAGAGCAAACAAAACCCTTCTCTTCCTTGTCTCCATTCCATATTGCTTTCTTTCCTTCTTACAGCCTCTAGACAGGTAGCATTTACTTTTCACTCAGAACTAGCAGAACTGCCAGACACAGGACTACAGGTCAGGGGAGATCATCAGCACCAAGCAGAAACTGTGTCATTCCAATTTTCTATTTTTGGACACAAATGTAAGCATAGCAACAATTTTTGTCATTTTTTGAAAAAAAATATTTATCAACACATAGAACATAATTAACTAAACTAATAGGTGTTAAGTTTGTGCCTCAACATTTCTTAAGTCTCCATTTTTGTATCTGTTTAGGAAGACTAATTATAATTAACAGCAAAAAAAAAATGTGGTGCTATTTTCCTAGATAGAAATATAATTTAAATTCCAGTTACTTATAAATTCTTCATAATCATATTAGGATTAATAAATAACCATTGTAAATTAGAAGATTATAATATATTTCCACTGGAGATTATGCAAAAATTTTTTATTTTGGAAATGACTATGTGGTAATGTATGTTATTAAATACTTCTTTATATAACACTGTAAAAATGCCAATCTATAACACAGACATATTTTTTTCCTGTTAAAGTGATTAAAGTGCTGTCCTAGTCTTGTATCTTGAAAAAAGAAAAAAGCCAGCATGGGTAATATGGGAGAACAATATTGTAATCTACAAACTCATTAAAAGCTGAGATTAATCCAGGAGGCCCTTATTTTTAGGGCTAAAGATGTACTTTTTCCCCTAAAAAGAAAACTTGAAATAGAAAGATTCTGCTTTAAAATAAATATTGTTTCAATAAAATTTGGGGAACCGAAGAGGAAAGGAGATTAGTAAGGAAGTAGTAAGAATGATAAATATTTTTGGAAATACTTGACTTGAATCTCCCATTCAAATGGAAATTCAGCTCTGCAGAGAAGGGCCAAGGCTTCCAGTGGATACCAAGCCAACCATGAGAGTGCAACATTCACTCGCAGCAGAAACGGCCAGCGGCATCGCAGGCTACGCTAAAAGAGCATTGTCAGCAGGTTGAGGTTGCTGAAACTTTGATCCTTCCCCTCTCCTTGGCACACCTGGAATTCTGGGTCCAGTCCTGTGCTCCCCGAGACAGGAGAGACATGGACATATTCCAATATGGAATAGGCCAGAGCAGGGCCACGAAGATGGTTGCAGGACTGCAGCATCTGCCACACATGAAAAGGCTGGGCATAGTTCAGTCTGGAGAAGAAAAGGCTCAGTGGGGATCTTGTAAATGTACATAAACATCTGATAAAGAAGACAGAGCCAGACCCCTCTCAGCAGCACCCAGTGAAAGGGACTCACCCTGCTCTGTGTAGAGTGGTTGAGCTAAAGATCTCCAGATCTCCAGGGATCCCTTCCGACCTCAACTATTCTGTGTCTTGGTGAATAAGTGTTCCTGGATCTCTGCTTCCATGCTTTATGTGACTTTATAATTTAAAATGTATGATCATTTATGAGAGCAATAAATGACTGTTCTCTCTCTGGTATGAAAAAAAAAAAAACTGTTTTCTTGGTTCCATAATTGCATACGTCTTGCAGGACTGATGGAATATTTTCCCTTCCTCCATCTAGCCTATGCCTCGTTGTTTAGGAGGCTCAAAATCAGGACTTGCAAGAAATAAAATACACGATATTGCTCATTTCTTATGATAGTTTTCTCATCATTATTAACAAGAAGATGGAGAACCATGCACAGAAAATAAAAATCAAAATGGCCTGAAGTGTGAGACAGCAAACTCTTCAGCCCTGCTATAATGAGAGCCATTAGCAGCCGTGGCATTACATATTTTTGCTCAGTAAAATGAAGTGCCTAGAATTCTTCAAACATTTTTATTATTTTTTTCAGTAAATTGAATACTGAATACTTGAACACTGAGTCATCATCTCAGAGATTTTTAGTTCTGGCCACATGGAGTAACCTTTTGGTCCAACTCCCTTTCCTCCTCTCCTCTCCTCTCCTCTCCTCTCCTCTCCTCTCCTCTCCTTTTCTGTTCCCCTCTCTTTAAGGACTTCTTTTAGCACAGAGATTTTAAACAGAGATTTTAAAAATATATTCCCATTACTTCATACTATCTTACTGTTATACTTGCCCTATTTCAAATCTTTTATATGCATATATTTGTTGTTTTGGCAACTAGTTTTGACCATGTAAATGACAGCTTTTTAAATCTTTGAATCACTCATCTTAATTGCAGTTTGATTTGGTTTCCATCCAGCTACAATTCTCAGGGATAAAACAAATCCCACCACAGTAATGTCAAAGGATTTAGGATATTCCCACAAATATTTTCTAGTCTTAAGTGGATTTGCTTCAGTCCTTTAGGTCATGCTTGAAGGATGGAGAACAGTATTTTCGGGTATTGGGGATATGTATCAGTTTTTTTTTATTTGGGGATATATATAAGTCATTATTGTTCCTGAACCTCGACATTTTTCCCCCCCCTCCCTTAAAGTTGTAATTGTTCACCAGTTTCTCTTACAATGGCTTGGATGAATGCTGAAAAAGACTTGCCAATCAGAGCAAGTCACTAAAACAAGAAGATTGTGATTAGCGCTCCATCTCTCCATTAAAAAAAAATGCCAGAATTCCTTGTTTTATGATGATGTCTTCTACCACTCTTTGTGATTAAGTCTTAAAAGTAGCTATGAAATATGTCATATTTATATGTTGTATGTGTATATATGTTGTATACCTTGGCAAGTGACTGGTAGAGTTAGGAAGATTATTTATTCCAATCTGAAAAGGTATTAGGAAATTATTAGACAACATTGATTGATATGTACCGAAAATCAGATGAATGATAATGTTTGGGTTAAAAGAAAAAAATTTTCATTGTGAAAAACTATACAGCCCTGTGAAAACTCTACGCAGCCTTTGCAGAATAAAGTCCATTTTTTACTTCAAAATTTTGTTTTTATTTTTATTGCATGTCAAAGTCTGAATGAAATATCTCAATGTTATTAAAGTTCTGGCAACCGAATGATTTGTTTCTAAAAACTGTAAAGTTGTTATGCTTCAGAACAGAAAAGTTTGGATATTATGGCACTCTCTGCCAGATGAAAAGCAATTGCTTTCACTATAGATGCTGGCCACTGGATGGAAAGTTAATATTCATGTCAGTCCTTGTCTTAGTATCTTTTCTGTGCTGATTTTTATACTAGAAAATAAAACTGCTTGATTAATTGCACACTATAAATTTATGAATTAATTTGATCCTGTATTTCTGTAGAATCTATATTGCAAGTTACATTCTGTGGCAAAATTTATCTCTTTTTACTGTGCTACTGATACTCAGTTTGTTTGTCGATACACTTCTTTGTAATATATTTAGAGGCAAATGCAAAATAAAACAAGTGTTGTCTATCTGTCATTTCCATTTTTTTTTTAATTCTATATCTACTAATGGAGTTGCTGCATGCCTGAGCACACTCTGAACTGCTCCCATTGCTAAGTAACAGAGAGTAACTTAAAGCTGTCTGAAGTCACAATGATTCCAGCTATTTCATTTTTACTTAGCAATGAGTAATATGGCCAATATTGTAAATTAAGGCACAACAAATCATTTAAGTGGCTTCCTTACATCAGCCAACGATCATTTCTGATAATCTGTAGATGCCCTAAATTTATAATTTTCCTTCTGATAATTATTAAGATATCAGTATGTATGTATTTATACATACAATGTATAAAACATCTATCAACTCAGTAACATGCCATTTATAGTAGCATCACTCTGCTCAAGAGTTGCATTTTCTTTGAAATACCTGTTCTATTACATTGGTCATTTCCTTTTTTGTTCCCAAGGGAATGTGTTGACAACTTCAGATTCTCTTGTACCTGACAGATATAACTTCAAACACCTGTCCCCTTTGTGGGCCAGGGTTTCTTCTAAGTTACTAACTGAAACAGCTTCCTGGCATCTGCATTTTTTTAATGTTCTAAGATTTGTTTTGATATTTGTCAAGTCTATGACACTCAGGACACTACTACATAGTGCTTATGTCTTAAATTAAAGAGTGTGGAGAGTCTCCCTACATAAAATTTCTCCAAAACTGCAGCTTTGAAGAAAAGCGATGGAAAATCCTTAGGCTGGGTGATAGCATAAGAAATCTCTGAAATTTTTATTAATGAAATCGGCTGCTTCTGGTGATTTTTGAAGGCAGTATCTTTAGTATGCTGCATGTCTAAGATATCTCAAGGGAAAACTAAAATTAATTCAGTTAATTTTGTTCATCTAAATGTCTACTACAATAAGAAGTGGACCAGTCCTACTGCAGATGTAGCAGATTAGTCATGAATTATTCAGAATCAAAATACACATGTGACAATTGGCTTCTGTTATGGAATATACATAATTCATAAGACATCTGTTCTACGTTTTTGCATTTAAGATGTACAAAGTGCAAAGGCAAAAAGTGTAAAAAGGATATATAAGAATGTTTCATTTCATATCACTTTTTCTCATCCTGTTCAATAAAGGTAGGGAAAAAGTGATGGAACAATTTATTCTATATATGTACTTTTGCCTTCTTTTGTTACTTGCTGGTATGTGTGTTTTGACCATCTCCTTGACAAAGTTATTAGAAGATGGACATTGTGGATAGATTCCTGATAGATGTATCAGGAAGCAATTGGTAAAATATCTGTCAATCACAACAAATATAAATCTTATATTAAATATTAAATATATGTGCAGGTGCATGAATATATATGCACACACACACACACCACATATATATATATACACACACACATACAGTTGTATGTATATATATATAACATCTCAGTAAAAAATGAAGAATAATTCCTACTGGATATTCTCTTTTCCTTATCTAAGTAATGGTACTTAGAAATGCATTAAATATTTCAGAAACAAATCGAGCAATCACAGAATCATAGAATCATGAAGATTGGAAGGGACCTCTAGAGATCATCTAGTCCAACCCCCCTGCACACGCAGGGTCACCTACAGCACGTGGCACAGGACTGCGTCCAAGCAGGCCTTGAAGATCTCCAGAGAAGGAGACTCCACAACCTCTCTGGGCAGCCTGTTCCAGTGCTCTGTCACCCTCACTGTCAATAATTTTTTCCTTAAGCTCCAGTGGAGTTCCAGAAGCACACTGGACTTCCAGGGAGTTCCAGGGGCACACTGCTGCCTCATGGTCAACTTGTCATCCACCATGACATCCGGGTCCTTCTCTGCAGAGCTGCTCTCCAGAATGTCAGTCCGCACTCTGTACTGGTGCATAGGGTTACTCCTCCCCAGATGCAGGACAATCTGGGATGCAGAACATCATGACTGAGAATTTTTCATTAAATTGCAGCTTAAGCAAAAAAAAGGCATGAAATGGTCTCTGATATCATAACTAGTAGTTTTCACATCCCAGGAAAGCTCATTTTTCAAATATTGACCTGTCTTAAATAGTATAGGAAGCTGGAATCTCATTACAGTGGACCATATGTAACATTTTGACTTAGACTTATGTGTCTTTCACAAAGCTTGGATTAGATGAATCCGAGAAAGCTATGTTCAGGAAAGATTATTTTCAAGATGCAATTTATTTTGAAGAGATTTTGTCCACTTATAATGAAGGCTATTGTACAAAGCCTAACAGTTCTTTTTATTATTTTTATTAAAAACCACTGTTTAGCTAACCTGCTTTTCCATTTTTCACCGTAAGGTCTAACAATCAAACATTCCTCAGAATATGGGGTGGAAAAAAGGGAGAAAATAAAAGAAGTTTTTGGTTTTGAAGAAACAGAACTATTGTTCCATACACACAGGTTATGGAATATGCACAGATAATAGATAAAGGAGCAAATAACTTCCTGACAATGCTACTACTTCCCTGATGTCATCTTCTTTATATATGAGTTGGAGATTAGGATGACAGAACAGGATCCTCATTTGGAAGAAAAAAAAGATATAGACAGCAAACAAAGAGGATAATACAGCATCAAAAATTTAACTTTAAAATTGGTATTCTTCTTACTTCCCATCTTATCCTTTGTAACAGAAAAAAAATGCCTGCATCCTAATAGTCAGATGATCATCCTTAGGCATTCGACCAAGAAGAATACTCTGCATATTTACGTGCAGCAGGCCTTGTAGTCACAAGCTCCTTTCAATCCTCTGCCAAGAGAAAGCTGGCCTTGCCATCGCAGCTTAACTCCAGAAATGTGTTGATATGTAAAGCTCACAAAGAATTTGTTTTCTACCACAGCTCTATAAATCAGACATGAGCTATGCAGGGGAAAAGCTAGACCTGTCTACCAGTTGTTGATGCTATTGACGGTGGCAGATTTGGAGTCAGAAATAATCCGAATGCCTCATTTGATGTACCTGAGTGTGCCTGATTGCTTTCACTTACACATCTTTGGTGGGGATGGGTCTAGAGATCTATCATCAGTGGATAGATTTTGATGCTGGACAGCCAAAAATTCTGCCCTATGTTAGAGCAAATGTTAACTTGCTTACTGAAATAAGCACAGTAATAGCAGTATCACCAGTAAAAAACAAGAAGGCCAGTAAGGCCCCTTGCTGGACAAGATAGCACAGATTTTATATACTTTTAATTCTGAGTCTAGCAGGCTATGAAGCTAACAAAGGCCAACAAAGGAGTAGGGAGATAGTGATGAAGATATCAGTGTTTCAGAAGAAGGGCACAAAGCAGAAGATACTCTCTTTTGTCTTGTAAGAGACAGAGGTAACCAGCATGAGCAAGTGTTGTAACTTGTCATTTTTCAGTAGCAGAGGGATCAGGAAGATAAGGATATAACTTCAAAACAGAAAAGGAAATCTGAACCTACCTGTGGATGGAGAAACGCTCGTATCCTTAGTCAGATCTTATGGTAAGATAAGTCTTGCTGTAAATGCAACAATTCCTCTTACAAGAAAGGTCCCAGTAAGTCTTCAATATGTATTTTACATCAGATATATAGACAATAAATAACAAGCAACATAGAGAGGAAAGGATAAAAATTAACAGTGTATGGGTTCGGGGGTAGGGGAGAAAAACTGCGCACTTTGAGCAGGCCCAAGAAGAGTAAGCAGGTAGACATATTCACTGCCAGTGAAGGAGTACAGCATTTTCAGCATCATTCTTGTAGCTATCTAGTTCCACTGAATTATGATAAGTTCCCGTGTTTAATATCAAAGCTGAATATCAAACTTCTATTGCAATAACTTTTAAAACAAAGACAGTATTTATCTTTCTAAGAGTAATTCTTTTGAAATACTTATTTTTGGAGTAGATCCTGATTTCTTCTGGCCTAGGCCCTACCTCATCATCATGGACATCACCCGGAGATTGGGACTCCAGCTGTCCCCGCAGCCTGCCCTGCTCACCCCACAGCAGCATGGGGCCCTGGCCAGAGAGGCCCCGCATGTAAATTCTCAAGGCTCCCCATTCCTTCAGAGTGAGCTGGCACTTTCAGTGCCCTAACATAAAGTCTTACGGAGTCTGGATCAAAGATGGCAGTGACTTATATGTATATCTTCTGTGCAAAGGAGTGTTTATCCTGAACATGAAAAATCATAGACCTGACTCTAAGATTCCTACATTGCAAACCATTATCCACCACGTTATATTTTTTTCCAAACGAATATTCCAATCTGTTTGACAGATGGGTAGTGAGTGCTTAAAACTTTTCGAGCAGTAATAACACAAGCTATTTTTGTTTTATAGTAAAATTTGACATAGTAAAAACAGAAGTTTTGACTTGATATCTCCAATATTCTGAAAGCCTTACATTATTGAAGGGAGCCACAATGTCTATGGAAATAGATTCAGGAAACTGTCTGCAAAGCTTTTTCTTATGTGGGAACCATGTGTTGCTCAAAGTGGGCCCATATCTGGATCTATCAGACATCATTTCAACTACGAATCTTAGCACCACAAATCAGGATAAAAGAAGTTCTGAAAATGCAAGAACTTATCTAAGGACCTACTAGAAGGTGATCCACATAACTGGAGAATAATATTTTGCAAGACTGAGATGATAGCACAAGAATGAAAAATCTAAGCTAAACTGAGGGCAGACAAACCTTTTTAAAAGGATTTTCAAGTAGTTAAGGAAGAAAATTATAATTGTTTGGGGATATTTCCAGGAGCAATGAGATCCTTCGATAGAAACAAGACCTACGTGACCTTTTTTGTGAAGCCTTTCAATATAAATTGTTTCAATGGGAGTTTTTTACCCTACACCAGTTTATTCATATAGTAGCAGCAATCAGGACTGTTGAACTTCAGTGTGAAAAATCTGTTATTTGTGAGTTGGAAGGAAACTTGTTTCCTCAATTATATTCATTGCAGTACTGCAATCCTGCTAAGGTCATCACCTCAGAAAAACAATAGCTCTTCAATTCAGAATCCCGAACATACATCTACAGTAATTTAATGTGTTACAACTGCAGTCAATCTAAAATGCTCTAGCAATTTTGGTAGCACAATGTGAATTGTTAACTTTTAAGATTTTTCTGACTTATTCATGATAAACAAATAAATAGCAACTGTTTCTAAATAATCAAGAAAGCAATATGTAGGAGCTTAACATTTGCTTTTAAAAGCTTTGTTTTCCAAAAGCCTTTCTAACATCACTGACTTCTCTGTACAAATAAGGATGTGTAAGAAGCAGAATGATGTTAAATTAAGTTGCACTGGGAGTTAGAATTAGATGAGAAAAAAAAATGCTTGACAAACAAGAAAAAAAGAAAAAAGCAGAAGAAAAACAAATTAATTACTGTGTTTATGAGAGACTCAAACAGGACCATAAAAGCTGGAAACTACAAATAAAGCAATTGACAGCTGGTGGCTTTTTTAAAGCACTCGCTGCACCACTGTATTGCCATCACCTATTGTTATGATCAATGGTATATTATTACAGATCTGCTCAGCGACTGGGTGTACTTGGAACATTTAGCATCAGACAAGCTGTTAATTTAAAAATCCCCCAGAGTGTTGTGGGTTTTTTTTTATTATTATTAACTATAGCATAGCAACCAGTTATCCAGAGTTGCCTTCATGCTACAGTGACGGTTCCTTCATTTCTGCTTTGAATAAAGTGTATTTCTTTGATCATTGAAAACTGCTGGGTACTATAAGGTTTTGTGACAAGCTCTGAATATGTAAGCAGTTTCTGTGCCTTGTCTTATTTTGTTCCTGTCACTGTTACTACATACATACTGCATTGTGATAGACCTATTCAATCTATTAGATACAAGCATTGATGCCCATATTTGCCTTTTAATAACAGTCTTCTATAAAGTAGAAATCATATTCAGAATTAAAAGCAACAACACAAATGTTATTGAAAATGGAAAAATATTGAATTCAATCCATATTACTTATATTTGGTTTGGATTGGAAAGTCAGGAAACATGTCAAAAAAAAGAGCAAATGTCAGCACTAAACTTGTCAGATTATTACTTGCTTTTGTCCCCTAGCTTACCTTATTCTAGCTCAATGACCAAGTCTCTACATTAATGCTTCATCTATCCTTATACCAAATGTAAAGAGATCAGGAAATGAAGCTGGCTACTTGGGCATTTATGTCATCATTTAAAATCATCAGCTATAGAATAAGGTAAGGAGTCAGTATCCCATTTCACATTTTGAGAGGTCTTCTCAGTTTGTAAAAGAGGATTTGTATTTCTTTATATGTCATATACTATTACTTGTTCAAGAAGGAGGTTATGTGACAGATGAGACTGAATGACATTTACACCATCACTTCTTTTAGCCACTGTTAAAAAGCAAATATTCCTTTCAAAAAGATCTCTAAATTAGTTACTCCTTATATAACTATCATTGATTTCAGTCGCATTTTAGGAGATAAATGTTAGACTCTAAATTATATAAGGCGACTATTTAAATATAAAGAGTCTATTTCTACTTCTTCTCCCCTCTCCATAAAAAGTATGATAAGTCTGTATAAAGCAGAAAAAAAAGAAAAAAAAAAACAATTAAGGCCTGCACTGTTTGGATCCACTCAGAGTTACTGCAGTTACTAAATCGTGTCTTCAGATCAGTGAAGACTTCAGTGTAGCTTGTATAAATTTGAAATACTTGGTTTTCTGACATAAAATTGCAGTGGGTACTGCAACAAGGTATACACCTTTACACCTATAACCTTGAGATAAAGAGAATCTTCAGTATTTACCACTTACTTCCAGCATACTCATACTTTCTGGCTTTTCAAAATAGAAATGGTCCCCCTCCCCATCATCAGTGTAACATCACTGATTTTAATACCTCTGCTTAAATACTTTTATATTAGATCTATGTTGTAAGGACTGACACATCTGAAAGGCTTACAATAAAATAAAGTCTTACAAAAAAAAAATACATTGATAACATTCACTATCACAGTTTCATGTGTGGGAATAGCAGACTTTTGTCAGGTGCAGTACATAGCTCTCAGTTTCAGACTTTGGTTTAAGCTACCGCATAGGGAAATTAATGCACAGATTTCAACAGCCCATCAATCCAGCTCTAATGGGAGTTTTGTCTTGAACAAGGTGAGTTAAGTCCAAAGCTAGTAGAAAACATCAATGGCAAGGGAACAATGCCAAGTAAACAGAACTTCAAAAGTAAAATGCAATGAGTTTTTACTAAACTTACCTAGATTCCAAATTGCAGTTTATAAAGCACTTTATTTTGACAAAGCTGAAAATAATTACCTGCTTAATTAGCTTCACTTGAAACAGCCTTTGTAAGGTGTTCTGATACTATTGTGAGCAGCCTTGTATGAGTATTTAGACACATATTTAAATATTTATTTATTGGAATACTATACCATAATTTGTTAACATAATGCCATAGAGTGGTAGACATCCAAAATTTATCAATTAATACATTGCAACATAGGATAAGCTGATAGCTTTTTCAGGATCCTCCACTCACACATTTTCACTAATTAGGAAAGAGAAAAGCTTCTCCCTTCTTAATACTATCACACTTCACTCAAAGATGGGAAAACATCTTAATATGCTGGTTAACTGGTCTGCAGACAGATACCTATGCTCCAGATTAAGTACACTTTCAGACAGTTACTTCTTTTAAAAGCTATTCTGTCCCTGTGTTATGCTGATGCTTTTTTGGTTCTTGTACCTCATGAAAAAGAACAAAGTAGTATAAAACAGACTTCAAAACCCCATATGCATCTTAAAAAGCACAAATAAGATATGCTAAATGAGTTCTCAAGACAAGGACCTCTTCAAAACTTAGCACAAAAGCCATACTGAGGTGTGAAAGGGAATGATAAGGGTAGAAAGAGTGCTTAAAAAAAAAGTCTGAACACCAACTTTATACTTTTTTGCTAGTGGAATTACAATTTTTGGTGCCAGGGCATAAACATAATATGAAGTCATTTGTTACTAGTGTGACAAAATACTGTAGGTTATTCCGATTCAAATTAGCTCTACACAACTTGCAAAAAGCACACTCTGGCCCAGTGATTGTTTGTAAGTTCCTAAGGTTGCTTTCATCTGGGGACCAATATACATGGAAAGCTAAAAAGATCAATTCATCTTCAACCAAAAGGGCTATTCAAAATTTGTGTTGCCCTCCAGTTATGAACTTTAGCATAAGGATGTCTTTTAGCTTATTTTTTTAAAATTATTTGTCTAAAGGCATGGAACCACAATTTACTGCATTACCATCCAGAATGAATACCATGTAGCAAAAATACAGGCTACAATAAGCATACAAATTTATGGAAAGCCTTGAAGTCCAAGTCTGCACAAATAGGTTGATTCTGTGGCATATATTCAGAAAAAAATCCCATCTGTGTTAGCTTCTGTTTTGCCTGTGTAAGAATGGAAAGAACAGGGTCGTATACATCACAAATCTGGCCCCGCAACAGTATTTTCTTTAATGTCTCCTCACGCCTTGTCCCTACTGTAACAAAATCATAGAAACCATAAAGAAAAATCATCATTACAGAATGATTTCTGTATCTGCTGCTAGGACCCATAGTATATAATAGAATATTAATGACTTTAAAAGCAAGAGAAAGCAAGAATCAAAACTCTAGTTCATATCTCAGTTTTGGTGAAAAGGATGTGCCTAACAATTGTGCATTAGGCTTTCCTAACTAAGAGCACTTTGCTGAACTGTTCTGGAAAGGACCATTTCCTTTCTCTCTCTTTTTTGTTTCTGAAAAATCAAATAGTCTTATTGTAGAATGAGGACAACAAAGGCACAAAAAGATGGGGCACAAAAGAAGTTGTCTTCAAGCAACGTCCAGGAAATCCAGCATGAAATAAGAAGCCATCACACCACAGCTTAAATTGCACAGAAAAGCATTCAGCTGAAAGCAAGTACAACCCAGTATATAGCCTAGATTTTAACACTATTGTAAACTATACTCCCATTATAAAATTTCCTAAAGGCAACGGAAGCAGCAATAATCATGGCGATTTTTTTCCATCACAATTGAGCAGCATCAACTGTCTTGCTGGAATCTAATGTTTTATTTTCATCAAAAGAACTCTTTTATGGAAAGATTGCTTTAAGCTGTTGACATACTTAACTAAAATCTATTGTGATCAAATGCCAGAAAGTCCTGAGACTCAAAAGAGTCATTACAGCAAGATCGTTACCATCTGATTCACAGGCATTTACTTGTAGTCTAGTTATTAGTCCATCTGTTCTACTCATATATCAAGACAGGGAAATATAATACAGTTCATATCAAATGTAGAGACTATTGCATTAAACAGATATTGCACGGAAGAAAAATAAAGCTTAAATATTAGAAAAGGAATTCAGCTGCAAAGAGAGAGGGGAATGAAAGAATTTGGAGAATTTCAGTTGCTTTGCTTAGTGGACAAATGAAGATGCAATTGATTATGATGTGCCTGAGTGTCCAATTGGCCCACAAGAATTTTACTGATCAACAGAAAAAATGAAGATGATGTATGAGACAGAGGAGACATTTTTTTTCTTTTTTTTTAAACTAGCTGCTTCTAATGCAGCCTTTCAAATAAAGTCACACTGCTGAAGTCATTTTAAGTATATCTAGAGTTGCTGTAACTGCAGTGATGGTCTGCGTGACTTGTCACCTCTTGAGAGATCACAATTTTTCTGAGGATTAGCTATTACAAATATCCAGAGTGGAAAGACCTCTCATGCGGAATTTGCTCTAAGTGACCTCCAAATCCTACACTGGTGGTGTACAAAGCAAAAAAAACCTGTAGTAAACATCATCTCAAAAGGCAACATCTCTTAGAAACTGCTTCAGAGAATCTCCAAGGTTTCTAGTACATTTTTGTCTGACCTTTAGCTAAAGGCCTCTTCTATTAACTGATTGTTTTCTTTCTCTGGTCCCTTCCCTGGGGTGGTTGCATAAGATGGCATGGGCTTTGCTGTATAGCAATTGTACACAATAAAAGTGAGTAGGGTTGGAAACTATAATATAAAACTGCATATTCATATATGGAAATAATTATAAACTATCTGCTAACTAGCACTATTATACTTCCTGAGCAGATTTTGTAGTCTAATAATGCTTAGGTCAACTAAATATCTCTATTCGCTTTTTATATATTTGTATTATAATTTTGACATGGGAATGTATGGGACTAGGCACAAATTGTTTAATTTTAAGTTTTCTTCTTAAAAGGTTCTGATTTCTGTTCCACCCATGAATCCTTTAATGACAGTGCACTCAGCTCATATCCGAAAGAAGACAAGTGTCTTTTCAGTGTTTTTGGCAGAAGTGCTCAGGACAGCACATCTTCTCCATAGCATCTGTCCATCTGCTCCCACTGTGACTGATGAAAACCTTGTGAAAAATTGGCTGAGCTTTTCAGGATAAGTCAGCTTTGTAACTACAAGAATATAGCACATGTTCCAAATGCCAAATCTAGTCAAGAATCCTAGCAATACACACAGAGGGAAAAGCTACATTACAAGATACACCAATCTGCTGGCTCATGCACAAGCATATACAGGTTTGTGAAAGCACGTCCAAATATTTGTAGTATATAGAGAATTATGTGAGTGCACACGACTCACATGTTCATATCAATGCAGACATTAAAACTGTGACTGAAAGTTGAGGATTTCCCAGACACACATCCTACATTTCTTGAACTGTTTAATAGATGCTTTTGGAATTTAGGGAGGGAAGCATCTTTTAATTGTCAGGAAATACCACTGTGGTTTAACATCAGCAACATATTTAGCTGAGGGTTTCCACATCTCCATGTATGGCTCTTGCCCCTTCCTAGCAATGGCAAACACAGGTACAGTGGTTTCCCTTGCATCCAGCCATCAGTAATACAAAGATGGATATTGTAGCATTACAGTAAAAATCAAGGTCAAAGGCAGTTTCTACACCCTCCAAAGGACCTTAGAGAGGATCTTTTATTCATTACATTCTGACAAAACAAGACAGTTGTGAGCAGTCAGTGATCTGGCAGCAGGTTGAAGGAATCCAAAAGCCATGAGCTGTCAAGCCGTCATTCCAGACACTGCCACAGAAAAAGCCAATCTCTATTGAAAGATCGAAGACACTTTGCCTTCTCCTCACACTCCATATCATGTCACCCAAGTTAGGAGATCACGACAGTCCAGGATCAAGAGGCTCTTCCATTTCTTCATCTGAAGTGGAGGTTAGCAAATGAAAATAGAAATTTACTGAGGGGCTGCATTACAACTATTGTAAGAGAAGGCAGTGTTCTCAAAATCCTCTGAATCATGGCTATGTAGGCAGCATTATGTTATGGAGAATAAAAAACACAACAGAAGTAGAGAGACAATGAATGTTGTGAACAGAATCACTCTCTTACTCTACAGGGATTTTTCAAAAATATCTTCCCTCAGGAAATTTTTTAAAATTACAGATATATATAACATACACACACACCTACACATATAAAGATTTTGTATACAGTGTAAGATGAATATAAATCTCATGTTATATACATTAGGTACATACAGGATTGGAAATAAGACAAGCAAGTTTGACAGAGGAGTATTGAGTCAGTCTTAAAAGTATTCAGAGGATTGAACATGAGTAAGTTCAGAACCTTCTTGAAAGCTCTCTCTAATTATCTTTAGCAGGTAAAATTATTCTGTAAGTATTAGTTAAAGTGGCTTTCAGAATAATTATGGTTTACTTCTGTAGGAACAGGAAAAGGAACAAAATCAGCTCCCCCCGCCTTGGAATGCTGTCACTTCTATTTCTCCCGTAGGACAAGCTAATAATTTATATATATGGAAAACAAAAAATATTGGAAGATGGTCAGAATTGACCCCTCATTCCCAGCAGCAAAATTCAGTTTTGCTCACACTCCTGAAGGCCCCGGTCTGTAATTTAGAAGGCAAACAAAGTGGGAAATTTCCCCCAAATCAGCTTTTTCACAAATCAGTATGAAATAACGGTCCTTGGATTTTTGTAAAATTGTCATAATTACATAATATTGAATAAAAAGATGCATGAGTTTTGTCTGAAGACAAGAAATTGGCGGGGCGGGGGTGGAACAAAATAGCTATTCAAATAAACAAAAATATCAGGAAAGGGGAAGGATCCCAACTTATTAATTATCATGAAGATTAAAAACATTGATAGGATTAAATTACAAGGAACAATATATTAATAAAAAAATATTAATGATAAGGATAATGATAATGATAAGCTAACTTTGGACTGCATTTCCTGGGGAAATTGTGGCATTTCCAGTACTGGAAGGTTCTAAGACTAAGCTGCACAGATGTCTGCCAGCATCCACTGAATATAATTGATCTTGCTTTGCTATAGGGGGAAGGATTTGAAACACTTCCTCACTGCCTTTCCAGTAATACTATGATCTAACCACTTGAAATTCTGGCTATGTTGAAATTAGTGCCAAAGCATTTCATTGACCTCTTTTTTTCTTCTTTTTTTTTTTCTTTTTTACCTTTTTTTTTCTCCATTATGACCTTTTATTACTCACGTGTTTGTTTGAAAAGTAAGCAAGGAAATACAGTCTCTGCTCCCATTCCAATCCAGACAGGACTGATGAGTAGGGTTTTGCAGGCCCGTGCTCAGCCCTCACTGTACAATTTAAAAGGGAGTGTCTTTTGCTTAGTAACGTTGTGAGTCTAAGTCATGCAAGAAGTACTGAACATGCAGGTTAACTTATGGTACTAGTGGAAAGTTGTATCTAGATCCATTAACATGGAGACTCTCCACATTTCCTCTCCAACAGATACAAAGAACTTAGGCCACCTGGATCCCTAAAACAGGCCAAGAAGAGATACAACAAAAAAAACAGAAACAAAACAAAGATGTGTGTGACTCACCAAATAAGCACAGAAGCAGTCCTGTCCTACACCTGATGAACCACAACCTGCTTTTGAACTCCACTTTAGGAGTCTGACCTCTACTCAAAGCCCAAAAAGAAGAAAAGCTCTGCAAAAGGAGTCCAATAATGTGCCACAGTCAAAGAGAGGAAGTTCTTTAGGTAAGCACTATGAGAAAGGCCGATGTATTCACATATGGCCTGAGTTTTCCAGATGTTAACAGGGAACATTAAACTCTGCAGCTCAAGCCTTGCTCTTCTTCCATCAAAAATAGCCACCAAATCTGTGGTGATTCTTCTGTGATTCTTCTCCTTCTCTTATGTTTTCTTTCTGCAAAGCAGCTGATCTGTTTCTCCTCTGTCTCCCTTGAAGGTGAATAAAAATATGGAGTGAACTACAAGATAAATTGCACTTCTCTCACTGACAAAACTGTGTGAACATTGGTTCTTTGTGCTTCAAATCTCACAAGTAATCACGATGCTAAGGAAATACCTATAAAACCCAAGCTGGTCTACAAAATACGTCATTAAGGTATGTAGTGTGTGTATGTGTATGTAGAATGAAACACAAAAAAACTCTCGATAATTTTATGACATGAAAGAGAGGCCCTACAGATCGTGATTCACCAGGGTACTTTTACCCTTTCTCCTACTTCTCTTACCATGATGCTGTGTGGTCTTCATTGTGAAATACCATTTCAAAACACTGCTAATGTGGGAAATAATGAAGGATCTTTCATTGGAGGTGTTTGTGGTTTATGAGAAATACCTTCACATCAGCTATCTTGCATGCATGACTGGAAAACAAATGGTATATTGTGAATGGGGTTGGATGACAATTAGGAAGTCTCGTAGTTCTGTAACTTTAAACCATTGAATACACTGCTGTTCCTAGATAACTGTCATTTATATCCTTTGTAGATTGCTAACAACGTCACAAAGAAGGACACATCACAAATTCTTGTAGATGTGAAAGCTGACTCAGAGAAGAAAAGTAAATAGGGCAGAATCAGCCTGTGGGCCTGAACTGAACCTAAGAAAAGCATCTAGACTATATGAGTCTCTCTGTTTTAGCTGTTGGACTGTATTGATACATTAGCCCTCTTTCAGAGGACCTCAGAAATACAGCAATTTTTAAATTATCCATTCCAAATGAGATTCTTGTTACTATGCTTTTCAATTAAAAATTGCAGTAAAAAGAAATAAAAAATTCTGAAGAGTGAAGAGCTAAACTGGTTATGAATTTCATTCACAGTTCAGCTAGCAGAAATTAATGTCTTGGGAAGTCTTCCTATTCTTTGGCATATAAGCATTAGCAGGATGGCAACATTTCTACTCACTCTTTGATTGTTTATACTTTTTTGGCAGAAGAACAAAAAACTATTTTCCTACCTGCAAAGACAGGATATTCAAGATAACTAAATGCCAAAGGAGATATTTGAACTTAAGCCAGGTTAAATCAGAAAAAAAAAATGGGGGACAAATGAGAAACTATGTCATGAAGTTTGTTACCAACTGACATATCCAAGAAGATTTTCATCCTCATGTTAGATTCAGACACCAAAAATGAACTTTATGAACTTTATCTTTGAAAAAGAATAAGAAAGATATCTTTTGCAAAACTCAAAATGCTATAATATGCTGCATAGACTAACATGCAAGGAGCAGATCCACAAAGCCTTGGGATAAAAGGAGAAACTATCAGATTTTAAAGTATATATCAAAACTCTTGCTTTTAGCAAGTAATATGTTTGCACGAAAGCAATTTCATTCACTTAAAAGGAGTACATATAAGTTAGTAGTATTAGGCCCTCGGTAAGGGACTATAAATATACTCCTGCAGAATCTGGAACCAATTTGGATTAATTTTTATAAGATAAGGAAGTCTATCTAAAAAATACCTCCTGCTTCATTTTATAGGCTATTTTGACTCCCTGATTATATCTTGATGCTTTTTTTTTTTTTACTTAACTTATGCTTGCTACAGCAAAAAAAAATGATATTGTAACTTCTTTCAGTTCACAATGAACAAAGGAGATACTAAAGGCAAACGGCAGAAATCAACTGTCCCTTTTCATTAAGCCATAGTGGAAATAACTCACTTCTTTTGTCCTGGTACTTTCTTTTTGGAATATCATAAGCATTATTTTGATTGCAACAAATCAGTCAGTGTTGTGTCCATAAGCAACACTTAGCAAGTAAATCTTTTACAAGTTTTTTTTTCCTTGTGTATTTTATCAGCTATTAGGATTAAATGACAATGAAGTTTTAACAGGAACACTAGTCTGAGTTTTCTTTTCTATAACCTTTTTAAACTGATAGGAATGGATTCAGCTTGTGACAGTTTAAAAGGACTCTAAATCTCAACTGTATAAGTGAATAAAAGTGAATAAGTATGGTAACTGTAAGCTGTGATTTCATTTCATAAAGCCAGCATTGAAAAAAGTTATTAAATACCTATTATGATTGTCTCATGATGTACTCTTATGCCATTAAAAAAAAAAATGCTTTAGAGTAAAGGAAGCTTCACCATCTATTAACCACAAAGATTCTAAAGTTTTGTATTTTAAGGGAAAATAAAAATTTCAAGAAAGTTTTTTCTTTTCTAAATCACTTAAAGATTATCATTTGAATGACCATGAAATATCACAGGTCTGAAAATGCACTTGTAATTAATGAGGAAGAACAAAGGAGAGCAACATTGTTTATTATCAGACATTTCACTTGAAACAAAATGCAAAAGCCACCAAAGGGATATACTTTCTGCTGTCTCAATTTACTTTAAATATATACATATATATATTACAGGCATTGAAAGTGAAGTGGGAAAATTTCAGAAGATACAGTTTGATCAGCACATCCATTATGCTAATCACTCATCCTTATTTGCCACGTCATATTTTATCTTTCATGATTACAAATAAAGGAAGCTTTTGAAACGAAACAGAAAGGTATATAAACTATATTACTATAGCAAGCAATTTATAACATTTAACTCATGAATAAAACATCAAATAAATACTATTTTTTTTTCTATATTGAAGCGAAAAATAATCTCAAGCTTATTTGCTTTTTTTTTCTTCTTTAAGGATTACTAAATTAATTATGAATATATTGAAGCCCCCAACACAGATGCTGGAATATTTGGTGAGAAACTAGTTGAGAAAGTTCAATCTTCAATAATGTTTCAACAAGCATATAAACAACTTTTGAATTAGAAGGATAACACAAAAACTGTTTCCATGGGTATTTTAGTTTGCTCTTGGGCAAGCTCAGCCTACTTTTGTATTCATTTCCTCTTCACTTTTTAGGTGACTCAGATGAGACCGGGTTCTTTGCACTTGTACGCCTCTCTTGCAGCATACAAAGCACAGAAAATGAAGCCGACCAAGTGCAATTTCTTCCAGTACCTCTACTAAACTACCATGCGATGCAGGACAGGGCAAGAAGAAAAAGAAGGTAATGGGTGCTCCTCTCCTGGAATTATTTAACATCATATTGCCCATTGCAAAGAAAGGCAACTGAGCGCAAATAGACGTTGTTCAGCTTTACTTCAGTTACAGAGCCACTACAACCACTTAGGAAGAGGCAGAGACTTGTCACTCACTCCCAAGAGCTCCACCCTCTCAGTCTACAAAGTGGGGCTTGAATTAATGTTTCAAATATTCCCATTAGCGGTAGCATATGCTCATGAGTAAAATCAAAGGCAAGTTTTCCTCTGATAAATCTGAAGATCCTATCTTTGGAAGTAACTAAATAAGCCAGGCAAGAATTTGAACATGCATTTTGCAGCCCAGACCAAGCAGAAGCACGTTGCTGTTTTATGTCAACAGTTAGTGCAGCTGGTGGACACTATTTTCAGGCAGGGATATTCAGGTATAGAACCAGCTTACAAAGCTGTTGCACAAGTTCACACCAGCCCTCTTGAATAAGTGCTGCTGAACATTCTTATTCAGGAAGTATTTTCCTATCTTAAGTTGGAACAGTTTTCTGATCCATGATCAAATTGTAAAAGGAGAAAAGAAAGAGAAGAAGAAGAAAAAAGTGTCCAATAACTTTGCATAGAATAGGACTGCTGTTTTTAAAAACTCCAGAGTCCTGATACAAAGGCATTTGATGACTCAGTCATAGTTTTGAGGTCTTCTTTGCAACCAAGGCTGTGCATGCTCACACAATTACACACATGAATGTGATAAAACACAATTTAATCTAAAATCTGCACTCAGTCATTAAATCTTTCAGCAGCTTAATATATTCAGGAATGATGCTGTGGGCTAAGCCAATGCAGCCAAGAAACAAAGCATTAGACCTATTATAAAATTCTGTGAATTTTTTTCAACTGTAAATTGTTACTTCTTCCTGAGACATATAGAGAGCTTGTGATTTTTTTTAATGTGTCTCCAAAGCATAAATCTGAACAATTCTAATAACTTCACACAGATCAAATGTTCAGTATCAGGTACTCTAGTGGCTGTTCATAATTGCATCATAAAATAAATTTTTGCAAGAATAAATTGTGTTAGCAAAGATGATTAAGACCTGCTTGTGGACATGCAGCAAAAAGGGGAACTCTCATGTGCAAACTGTTAGGTTTATTCCAGAATAAGCATTTAATGCATAGAAGAGAGCAAGAGAGCACCATCTTCATTACTTCAAAAGATTATATGGCACTTAAATGGTGATGGTTGACTTACAAGGAATCATATCCTCCTTTTCCCCCTCAGTTCTTGATTTCTTTGTGGTATCAGCTCAGGCAACTAATGCAATGTATTTTTCACAGAGACATAAACTTCTAATATATATTCTACCTTTAATTAATATTAAATATATATATGTTTTATTTTGGTTACAGTACAGTATTCTTTCTTATTTTCAGTCTTTAGCATTTAATTTTAAAATAGTTGAAAGACTGGATAACTTTCTGCTTACACAGAAACAGAATGTACCAAGAAGGTAGTAAATCAGAAAGAAAAAAGAAAAAAAAAAAAGAAGAAGAAAAAAATACCTCTTAGACTCTCAGGATTCAATGTTTGAAGTGTTTTTAAATTGCTGTAAATCCTTGGGTTACTTCAGAATTTTAATGACAGATTTTTTAAAGTTATATCATTGACAAATAATTAAGTTGGCACAGGAGATCCTTCAGATGAGAATTAACATATTAATCAGTTGTACAACAAGTAATTTATTGTTTATTAAAACATCTTGTGATCAGTTATAAGACTTTTATGATTCACTATATGAACTTTAATAGAAAGGGTGATGAAAAGTCAGCATAACTTTGCTCTTTTAAATTATGTGCTTACTTGAAAGTAACTACAAAAGCTATTTCAGCTAGTGTGGATATGTAGAATATGCTAAATTTCTAACCTACAAATTTTACTGCCGTTCCTCTGGAGTTTGCAGAAGCAGTTTCCCCTCCCTCAGAGAAAAAGCAGAGAGAGACCAATTCACAGGAATAATGTAACCACATCTAACTACACAGCATGCTGATTAATGTTATAATCTCATTCCCTAAATTGTTGTTATTTCATAATGTAATACACTGCATAAATTTGGAGGCTCTGACAATGACACACATGTCTTGTTCCAAGACACATTATTTTCAGGAAGTGTTCAAAAGGTCAAAACCCAAATCCTCCCAATTAGTGATTTTTTTGTGTGAGCAGAAATAATGATTGTGCAGGGCGGGGAACTTGTTAATCTGCCTCACAATTATTAAATTCTGCCATCAAAAAAAAATCCAACTCCAAATTCCTTTTACTGTAAAGGGCTTTAATCTAAATTCTTTGTTTTCTCTCTTTCCAATTATTCTCCTTACTAACTTGCTTTAAACATGAATAATACAATAATGTAAAAACATCCCCTCTGGTCAGAAATTTACCTCGTTTCCAGCATAGGCAGCTACACAGAGCAATTATAATACCAAGGTAATTATATATAGAATCATGTGAACTCTGACAATGCACTGAATGGTATTCCCCTGTAGGTTACAGATTAAGCAAATCAAAGAAATTCTTAGAACAAAAAGTTTCTTTTGGTACCTGCATCCTCCTTCCTCTGTGTAAGCACCTTCTCTTTTGGAAACCCATAAATGCCAAAGAATTTTGCAAAAATAGTTTGTGCACACTCCAAACCTAGCAGGAGAGAGAGGAGGAAAAAAAAAAAAAAACTCATTTAGTCCACAGTTGCATTTTTCTTCCTCGCACACACAGCCAAAAGTATTTTCCAATGAAACAGGTCTGGGTAGCTGCCAAGATAAAATGCAGCTTTGCAATCCTGAGTCCTGAAAAAGAAATTTATTTATGTCCAGTTTTCAAAATGTTGTTTCAAAGCTCCATTGGGCCTTTGTTAAAGGTCCTGTCTAAAGGAGACTGGTCACTTTTCAGTAAAAGAAAGTCAATAGCATTACTGAGAAAAAATTTCAAAACATACTGAAAAAATGGTAAAGTGTGTCCTTTCAAAAAATCAAGTTTTTCTTACAAATAACATCTGTTTGAAAAGTGCTGCTTATCAGAGACAGGAAAAAAAAAAGACAAATAAGAAAAAAAACCTTTTAAAACACACCAGTTGACTATACGTGATATTAAAACATATTTACTATAGTAATGACAGTGAGTGAGCAAATAACAGCAGTTTTTACCAAGATTTAGTATGCTGAAACTAAAATTTGAGGATTGGGCTCATCTACATTCTATCTGCTGCTAAATTACAAATGGGGTATAAATTTATATCATTAGAAAATACTGTAACTGACAAACTGAGAAGAAATTGGAGAGAAAAAAAATCATAAAAATGGCAGAGTGTGGCCCCGCCAAGAAACGGGAATGGTAAGTGTCAAATTTTCTATATTTTATCCTGCATTTCATTCACATCCTTCTATTCATCTTTTGTATCACCCATTCTATGCATCTTTCCTATCACACCATGTTTCCTATCACTCATTATGATCCATTCACTTGTAAGTTATATTCATTTACAGGCATGCATAATCCCCCAGAATTTCTACCTCTTATAGTTTCCTTGCCTATAGCCTTAAATCTGGAAAGATCACTTTGATATTGATTGATACTGATACAGTGATGCCACTGCATGGGGGAAATGACCAGTTATTACAGCTACGCTCAGCAAAGATGTAATAGGAAGTAATAGCGTGAAAATGAGTACAAATAATAACTTAGAATACCTTGCAATAACTTCGACTGAAACAACTGTAAATTGTATCCTGAAGAAGTTCCAGCATTGCATCTCACCTCTACTAGTAGAGGCATAAACAAAGCAATAGAGGTCTTGAGACACCGAAGCTGGCTTCTGCACATAGAAAAGCACCTCCTGGCATATGGTAGGGTCATTGAGGAATGCATGTAAATCAGTAGAATATGGAGATGGAGGAAAATCAGTAGGTATCAATACTCACCTAGCTCACAATGCTATATAAGACAGGCCATGGAAATATGCTCCGGTGCTGAACTCAGGCATTTGATTTCACCAGTACTGAGGGGCCCTTATCCAGGGAACATTTTGCTCATCACCATCCAAGTAAAAGCAGCTTTTATGAACATAATTGTCTATACAGGTGACTTCTTGTACAAAATTTGGGCTTAATAAATTAGCAAGATTTTTTTCCCCTTTGGTGATTGATGAGACATGCTAAATCACTTCTATATTTAATCTATCAGCCTTTGTTTAAACTTTATGAAGATATATTATATTACACATACACACCTCGGTGCAAAATTAAGTTAAAGGAACACTCCAACATATTTCAAAATTTTACACTTAATTAGTCCTTTTGAGAAAATGTAGGCCTTTTAAAGTCTGAGTAGGTGAAACACATTTTTCAGCTACTGTCATTTTAACAGACCGCAGGTCAGACCGATTGGCTGAGAAACACATGGATTCTTATAGAAGCTAATGTGAAAAACTTTGGATTGTGAATTCTGACTTCCAATCCGATAGTGTGGATAGAAAACACTTAAAAACTAAATGAGAACAGAAAATAATGTTCATCTACTACTCACTCTTAACAAATTACTACATCATATTACTGCCCATAAATCAGATGCCAAATGTATGATTCATGAATTTCCCATGCATGCTGATAGGCTGTTTGTCTTCTTAATGTTTCTCTTATTACCTTGTTAAAATCAACAATTGTCTGAGCAGCCCTCACATACAGGTAAGATAAAACTTCCTAGTATCTTTAAAATACCTACATATGAAGCCACTACCCATTAGTGTTCATTTGTCTATTTCTGTTCCTGTAAATAAAACTACCTCGCTTGCTGAATTAGACCTTGAAGCATTGCCTTTAGTTCAATTTCCCATCAATCAAAGAGTACCTGATGAGTGGGATGGGCAGACTTTGAAAATAGAACATTTAAACTTTTGTAGATAGACAAGAAGTCAGTAAGTGTTCAACATTAAAGGTAAGGCCACTGGAGAATGGCCTACAGAACGCTGAATAAATATAGGACATGTTTGGGTTTGCTCTCTTGTGCCCTAATTTTCTTTTCTCCCACCCTCTAGACTATTCCCAAGTAGTTCCTTGAAGCAAATCATCAACATGTTTCTCTCTCTCTCAACTTAAATGGCAGCATTCCAATATTTACTTGGTCACTCTCCAGTAATATACATGATATTTTGTTACTAAAGCCTTTGATTTGAAGACTGTAACTTGGTTTCAGAAAATAGCACCACACACACACACACACCAAGTTTCCAAGGGTCTCCCAAGACCCATTTTGAAATAGAGTGGGAGAGCCATGGTTTGTTCAAGGCAGCCTTGAAGTTAAGAATCAAGTTCATTATATCACACTCTGTTTGAGCTTCAATCAAACTTGAATCTGTGGATATTCTTGGCTCAGGAATAGCGATACATAATGGAATTACTGCTCAAGATCTTTTCTCATCAGGAGGGACGCAATCATAATTGTAACTCATTTGTGCTGGGGTCTTTTTAAAATTTCAGTAGGAATCTGAACCTAATTAGGGGCCCAACACTGATATTCTCCGATGTTAACATACATACACATTACTCTGACATTGTTAAAAAGAAAAATAAAAATGTTAAAATGAGTGATGCAAGAACCTCAAAAGCCTTGGGGTTTGGAAGGGCTTCAAAAAACAGCAGAGACATACACAGTTAAAGAAAGAAACAAAGAGAATCCCACAACATCCTATGATCTTCCCTCCTATCCCAGATGCTTACCACCAGTGAGCTTCTTATCTGTATCATCCTCTCCATGGGGATGGTCCAAAGCTGTTCCTTTGTAGAAAGAAAAGAAGTTCCAACATAGAAGCTTTTTGCACCTCTTTTGCCTGCCTGCCTTCTCTTCCTTCCAACGATAACTCCTCGATGTGTAGCAGTCTGTGCTGCCTTACTTGTGAATTTGAAGATAAGAGACTCTGTTTCTTAAGAACCTTTGACTTTTTCACTGCATCTTTAAACGGTATGTTGTACAGCATATTCTATCCCCATTAACATGCCTCTTCCTTTTCTGGTTTGTATGAGTGTTTCAGGATTTACTTTGTCAGTCTCCATTAACGTATACTCCTATTTTGCTGAGCAAGCAGAAGATCACTATCAAGTGTCAAGTTCTCCTTCAGATCAGGGCTGAGAGATACACAGCACAAACAGTTAAGGCAAATATATAAGCTGAATTTTGTTCTAAAGCTTGTTAAATTGACAACACCAGCAAAATCTCCCCCTTCCTCCCCCCTCGCCCCCCTTTTAGGTATGTCTAAGGCATAGCAAAAAATAAAAGCAGACACTTGGCTATTGTGGAGCAGATGTATCTTCCAGACCCACAGCTTGGCTTACTTGGCTTATATAAATGCAAAGCAGTTCTGCTGTGTCCTACCACACATCTCCTTAGAAAATGAAACAAAAGTGAGAGAAACATTTGACTGTTAAAAGCCTGTGAGAGTCCCCTCATTTTTGCCATCATTGTAGTACCTGCAGTGTGGCACATTCTTTCAGCCATCTTTGTTTAGGTCTACAAATACACCAAAGCATCTATACTTTGCACACTCTTCTGTAGGAGAGAGCTTGGGTTGATGTATATAATTGTAGCCAAAGTTAGTCACTTTTGAGAATTGTAATTATAAATGAGATGGCTGTTGCAGTAAGCATATGATTAAAAACTTGCTAAAATAGTAGCAGGACAGCTACCATAGAAAAAGCATGCTGCGAAATTAGCCTATCCATTTTCACAATATATAATCATGCATAAGAGAAGGTTTCTTGTAGGAATGTGAAATGACTCAGACTTAAATTATATGATGGCTGAAACTGTTCAGGACTGTTCAGAATCTAAAGCATAAAAAAAAAATCTGAAAAACCATAATGTTGTGGGACTCTAGAATATGGTAGCATTCTCGAGAGATACTGATACATGAACTGAGAATGCTTATATACGGAGTTATTACTCTACTCTGAGTAGCAGGAAGTCAGATAGCAGGAAGATATTCTCAGCTTTTGAATTTCAACTTGAGAATTCCAGTACAAGCAAATCATGGGAAAATATCTCAAAGGCCATGGCTTGTGTACTTGCTTTGCTTTAAAAAGCCTGCACTGTGTTTTCCTTACTTTGATGGTTAACTAAACATGAAGAGATTTATCACTGGTTATTTTAAAAGCACTTCAGTTTTTGAGATGTACAGAACTATTTGCTTTCACAGGAACGGTATCGTATTACTCAGTACCAAAAAATGAAAAAGATATGAAGCAATAGTTGTTATTGTCAAATAAAAAACAGAAGAAAGAGTAAGACTGCAATTTCCTTTCTTAAGTAAAAGAGATTAAGAAGTCTACGTAGTATGCACACCTTCATAAAAAGAAAGCACTGGAATTAGTGATGTTAGTGCCCTTGGGAGGCTGATAATTTCTATAACAGTATACAAATTACTTTTTTTTTAAATATGAGAACTGAGATGTGTCTGACACAAGTATTGACTGTGTAAAAGAACACGAGTGAATATTTTAGCCACCTTTGTGCATTTAGAAAATAACTAAAAATACTGTTTGTTTGTAATAAAAAAGCATCTGATCTACCAAGAAAAATAATGAACTTATCAGAGAAGTGAGTCTTACTTAAAGAATGCAGTAACTTCAGAGAAAGAGGAAGTTATCACAGCTATCTCACCCACCAGCTACTTCAGTCCTCCATTCAGCCATGATTCCCAGAAAAATGCAAATCCTCCTTTCTCAAAGACACGGCCAAAGTCTCTCTGAAGACTTTCTGTTGATCTCAACAAGTATTGACTGGCCCATGACTTGGACAGGTCTTGACAAAGCCCCAGGGGAGTTATGTTAAGTACTTGAAGTCCAGGCCTGGGTGCGCCCTGGTCACAATTGCCACCAAGAAGTCAGAAACATTTTGTTTAGAGCAGAGAAAAAGATAGCAATAAAAATACGAGAAATATCCAAAAAAAGGAGAATGTGCTTAATCAGGAATCTAAACAAGAGAACAGTTGCCCTCAAGCAAAAAATTAGACTCACCACTTCCAAAAAAAAGAAGCCCTGATCTAAACTCTTTAAAAACTGTAATAAATGTTTTATTTAAAAAACACAAAATAGACCAAGTGCTAACATTTATTAATGAAGGTTCATTATAATAGAAAAATTACTATTAGGCACTAAAAAAAAAAAATTGTCACGAATAACTGATCTGATTTTTTTTTCGTATTCAAAAGCTACAAGCATGTCAAAATTTATTCTTTTAAACTTACCTATGGAGCAATTTCCATTTAAAAAAAAATCTTGATTTGCAGCTCATTTACAAGTCCATATTATACTTCAGCTTTCAGACCTAGGGCAATTTCAAAAGGAAATCTAGAGTTCATGTGATCCCTGCCTACCATGTTTTATTCCCTCCATTGCAATACTCCCTATGTTCTGGTTTTACATACAGAAACATTCACCTATACTAATAAATGAATGAAGCTTTAGAGGAATACTGTGCTTTAAAACTATTTCTCATATCTAGAAAAGAATATCTTAGTATCCATTTTGAAAATAATGGGACTTAAGCATCTGCTTAAGTACTTTTTTGAGTCCAGGAAATGCATTTTTATATGAAAGCTCACATGCTGAAATTAAAATTCACTTTCCACACACATTCTGTAATAGTCATATTAAGATTTGGCTATTTTGTACATATGTTCTTGCCAGAAAACTCTGTTGCTAGAATATTTGTGGAAAAAGTATATAAAAAGAATGTGATTGCAGCTATGTTATTTTTTAAAATGCATGAATATATTTGGAATTTTAAGAGTATTTATCATGCTTTATAATTCACTGACCAGTACATAGACTCTTTATTTCTTAGGTAAATAACTCAATTTTTGCTATTGGATTGCAGAAGAACTTTGGTTCCATACACAGCAATACAAATTGTTACTGGCATTTCCTTTTTAATTTTTAAAATAAAGCACCATCTCATTTTCTTCTTGAGGACAAGAGAAAACAAGACAATAAGTATTTCACATTAAAAATGAATACAATGCTTGCCAACTGTTTTGTGCTCAAATTAACTAAGATAATTTCTGTGATACTGCGGTCCTCATTTTTACAGTATTTTATTTGTGTGGTCTTTCATGACTGTGGGAAATATGAAACGAAGCTACAAAAAAAAGAAAAAAACTTCTGAGGATATTAAACCACTAACACATTATACTTTCCTACAAAAGAGAACAGTGAAGGAGTGCATCTTGAACGTATCTGCACTCAGAAATATGATTATCGGTAAAGAAGCATATTCTGTTCTTTCCTATTCATACATGTAATCGCAAAGAACAAATTCTGCAGTATGGTTTACTGATATGAGTTTTCATAAAAGACACTAACCAATCAGTCTAGGGAAACGGAAAAATCCAGCTGCTCTTATATCAAATGATATAATGAGAAAGGCAGCCTACACAATTGCAAGTGTCCTTGCAATACCTTTAACGCAAATCCAAACCTTAGAGAGATTCATACAATTAAAAATAAAATATTTTTCTGCTCATTTTTAGATGTGTGTAAACAACAAGGGGAGCTAGAAATACTATGGAAGAACTTTCTGTCTTAGCATTATTAGATTGTAAAGAAATAAGAACAGCTCATAGTATTTGGTGGCTGTGGTTGGTCACAGTCACTAGACTTGTCTTGACTTTATGCCATTTAGATGGCATGCAATTTGCTTGCTAGAGTGTCTGAGAAGTTGATCCCTTAGAGTATATGTCTATATTTTTTGCTGCTTCTTGCCCAAGAACTAAAAGGTTTCTCAGTTTGGAGAAAGATTGCTAAGGTGATCTCTGTACACATCTGAAAATCCAATCAGGGTACAAATACAACGTGTGCCTGTGTGTATATTTACATTTGTATGTGTGTCAGTCCAAGTATTACTAAAAGCCAAAGAAGAAAACTTTCTCTGTTTCAGATGACTCCTTACAGGGTCCTTCCTTTCTCCCTCTTTCGTGCTCTTTCCTGTATTTAACATTGACTATTTCCAAGTCATTAGCTATCATTCCTGTCCAGAATAAGCTCCTAATGTCTCACGGCTGGCACTAGGCCTTGTGTAAAAGCTGCGATGAATTTCCCAACAGTAGTGTCTTTAATTGTTCCAAAACTCCATTCTGGAGGGGATAACCCAAGGACAACACTATATGGTCAGACATCAGACTTGAGCACAAGCCATCAGAAGCAATATCCTAGTGGATGTCAGTTTATTTAAAATTAGGAGACCGCAACTAAAATTAGGAACTTTTGCTCACAAACGTTTGACGCCAAACTCATTTCCAGACTGTCTGTCATTAAAGATTCTATAAGTGGAGACAGTTCCAGTGACAGCTGGGCACATGCTGTACTCCCCAAGTACAATAGAAGAAAAATGGTCACGTTTATGTGCTTGAGGCTTTTCTAGACTCACTGCAGTGCTTTCCTGGAAGCTGGAGAAGCCAAAGAGCTTATTTTCCCATTATTTTTTTCCATCCCAGTTTCCAGTCTACTCTACAGATGGTGTGAACATGCTGGAAATTTCAGAAGCTAATGAAACAGTACTCAGATGAATTTTTCAGAGACTTTTTTCTCTCATATCCTGTTTAATTCGATTGTGTCAGGCTTTAAGAAGAATTCTTTAACAAGGATTATTTGACTTACTTAATTTTACATTCAGAATGATTCCCAGTATGGATAGCATCTATTATCTTCATTACTCAGGGTTGCTTAATAACTAGAGTTACTGCTTGCCATGAAACTCTATCCATGCCCTGCAAACTTGGCTTTGCTTACAGTGCAATTAAGTGTATTTCAGGCATCATGACACTGCTTTCAGACTGAATTGTTATATCAATCAGCACACTGCATGACCAGTCAATGATGCAAATCCAGGATGAAGGGATATTAATGGCATAAATGGGAGGAGAGTGGAACAGCGCTACATTAACTGGGATGGAGGAGAAGAGAAATAATTAATGATTTTATAGCAAATTCAAGAAAGATCTCAAAATTAGATTAAAATGAGCAAAAACTGGAAGTCAAACACCATGTCAACATTTCTAAAGAAGGAATATTATTGTTTTGTTTTTAAAACTTATCTTGAATAAAGGACATACTAGAAGGGGAATTCAGATTGCAAAATACAGCAGAATTCTTTCTTTTAGACCAGCACAAGAATTTGTGTGACCTTCATCTTCACTAAGAAAATGAAGAAGCAGTTTTCAGTTGTCCCAAACAGATTTTTTGGTTTTGCTTTTTCATTTCAGACAAATAATCATACACAAAATAATCATTTTTTCACACACAGCTCTGCAGAGAAGACTCCCCACTGCTGTTTGTAAATCTTTCAAAAGCTTCATTCTTACCCACCTCTGTAAAACATTTTGGGCTCCTCAGCTCAAAGGCATTGCATAATTGCAAAGCTTTACTCTGTTTATGCAGCTACCCTCAGGATATAAAACATTAGAAATTTTTGTGGCCTGTGATTTCATTCTATACAGCAGTCTGCTTGACTATTTCTGTTTTTTGTTTACAGCCGTAAGAAATGGAGTAGACTGTTGCCTTTTTTTTTACAGAATAGAACAGCTAAAGATTTTGTTATTGAGGGATCCTCCTCAGTTTGAGATGGCCATTTTCCTTTTACAGCCTCATAGGTGCTTGTGTATTGGTGCTTCTGAACAACAGGCACCATAAATATTCAACATTTTTTCCTTACAGAACTGCATTGATGATCTGTTTTTAAGACTTCATAATTACATTCCACCCCTGCTGTGAGGGTTTGAATCAGTCCTTCAGTACAGACATGGTTAGTTTACACATCTGGGGGTGGAAAATAGTGAGCAGAGGGGTCAATGAGAGGAGTTTATCCAGCAGTTTAATAGCCAGCTGCATAGGAACTGTATTATTCTACCAAGTAAGGAAAGGAAAAACGCGTGACACATTGCAAGCCATTTTTCAATGAAGACAGGCACTTATGATTCAAATCCCAAATAATACCTTGCCTTTGTCCCTTCAGTAAACAGAAGGTTTGCAACAGAAATAGACGTTCTAATTCTATTTACCAAATTTAAAAGCCTAAGACTGTTTCTATGTTTTAAGTGAAAAAGGCTTACTAGTTTCTCTGAGATCGACAATTATTTTCACACAAGCCTTTCATAAACTCCTTTGGTTTTAATTTTTTAGTTAAAGAAATAGAAAATTTCTTTCACAATTTAAAACCAGTAGCGGGAATACATGGCAGACACCTCACTCCTGTAGTAAACATTTCAGAGAAAGCAGAGATTACTAAAACCAACTACCTTGTTCACAAATACATTTGTATTAATGCTAAGACTCTGGGAGGAAGGAATTCCAGAACCGCCCAGGAAGAGAGAGGCACTCCTTAAACCCATAACTACTTAAGTGAGATTTAACACGATCCCTGACCTTGAATTCCCTTCGCCCCTCCCCGCACTTTGTCAAGGATGGGCTCAAAACTGGAACTTT
>NW_010588300.1:206929-219112 GCF_000705375.1 Tinamus guttatus | reverse complement strand
GGTTGTGGACTTGATCACACACATGGGAAACAAGCACTTGCATTGGTTCAGATATATGCATTCAAACCAGATGATTTTTTTTTGTAAAAATGTATTCCCAGATGCTTTTTTTTTTTTTGGACTTAATATCCTATTATGGAAGTTCCTGCTTGACTAAAATCATTTCTTTTTTTTTTAATTAGTCATTGAATATTATTCTTGTGGATTATAGGAGGGGGTTGGTATAGAAGTTGAACACACAAAATGGAAGCATTTTTTTCATGGTATCAGAAGGACAGATTTGTTCCTATTCTGTGATAGATGAGCACACTGCTTAATGTAAATCATTACATGTGAATGATTGTCCATAAAACTCACAGTTAATTCTCCACAAGTTGCTTGACAAAACACTAGCCCAAAGCAATATTTTAACAGCAATTGAATCCAGCAAAGAATTTGCAAAAGCTGTTGCAAAAGCCATATAAATAACGTCAAAACAAAACATTAATATGAGAACAGTTCACAGAAGTTTCCTGGTATTCTCCTGTCTCCACTGACTTACCACCTGCATATTCCAAACCTAACCTCCTTTAAAAACCTTTAAAAACTACATGAGGTGTTTTCTCTGTGAAAGTGATGTAAGCAAAAGAGTTTATTTATTAGCACACCAGCACACACTTTGAGCCCGAGCAGGACTTGGGGACCGCGTCTCCAAAGACATGCGTGTGACAGCACAAGTTTATGTCAGTGTGCTCCCCCGACACAGAGGTTCACATCCCAACAAATTAGAAAAATGCAATAATTGCACACTTCTGCCCAAATCTTCACTCAAACATAAATTTATAGCTGTGTCTTTTCAAATTAAAGTGAAGGCCTGTCAGCAATCACCCTACACAGGGCCCAGAGGGCGCCCCAGGCCTCCCCCTGCCCTGCCCCCAGCAAGGACCCAGCTCCCCATTTTGACTCAAAAGCCACGATGTTTGTTGTGAATTAGGGAAATATGGGATTTTTTTGTTGTTGATGTTGTTTTGTTTTTCCTTTCTTCATGAGCTAGTTACAGAGGTTGGTTTCTTCATTCATTCACCACCCAAGATGGCTCATGGTGCCCTTGCAGCCGTGCCACTTCTACAAGGCAAGCTGTGGCCCAGGCCCTGAAACACAACATGCGTCCCTGTCTGCATCCCCATACCCATCCCTGGGGGAGCACACAGGCACTCCTTCCTTCAACAGAAACCAGCACTAGCTGAAACCAAAACTTAAATATTAAGGAAAAATTCTGCACAGAAAGAGTAGCCAAGCATTGGAATAGGCTGCCCAGGGAAGCGGTGGAGTCACTATGCCTGGCAGTGTTCAAGAAAAGTGTAGATGAGGCACTTAGGGATATGGTTTAACAGGCATGATTGCGAAGGGTTTACAGTTGGACTCAGTGATCTTGAAGGTCTTTTCCAACCGTATTGATTCTATGATTCTTTGATTTTATGATTCTTCCTTGCACTTCAGTCCTGCATGCCACTGAGCAGCACTGCGTGAGAGCAGAAAATGAGGGCTCCCTGCACCTCTACTGCTTGTTTTTGACTGCTGTTAGCTGACTATTTCTCTTTCTGAGCGCAAGAGAGAGGCACTTATTGCCCTTGCCCAGCTGCTCTTTTATCTCATTTCCACTGAGGACCAGTGTGTTCAGGTTATTCCTTGCCCCACTGTGCAAGCAGCAGTGTTTGTAAATTCTTGCTGAAAAATAAAATAAATAAATAAATAAGAGATGAATATAGCACAGGATAAAAGCTCTGCTGTTAAAATGATGGCTTTTCCTGGGAAAATAGGAGCTAGATCATAACAGCAGCGTAATGATGTTTCAGAGTCCATCTGAAGAATGCAGAGTGTGACAACACGATAAGGAACGAGAAAAACAGGGATTTTTGTTATAGCTTGCAGCGTGCTTTCCAGGTCCTAACTTAGCTGCCGGAAATGTTTGCAAATTGCACCACCTTTAAATGCTGCTATTTAAACCAATAACTTTAAAATTGCCGGCTTCCACAGAAAATGAATGAAGAGAGAGCAGCTACAGCAAGTGAATGTATTTTTATAACTTAAAAAGAAGTGTCAGCTTGCCTGAAGATTTGCCACCTGAAATGCTAAATAGAATGCTAACAACGTTCAAAAATAAAACACACACGAAAAAAGAATCTCTAAAAAGAGCACTTTCTTTTTGTACTGTCATCCATACTAAATATTGCTAGATGGTAACGCATACTGTCTTGTGTGATAATCACTACATATGTGTTTACAGAGAGATTTTCGTACATATTATCAATCCTATTTAGGAAGCTTTTTTGAATCAGTCCTGTCTGACAATATTTTCCAAAAACAGGTTGTAATTGTGACGAGATTGTTTAGCATATAAATACCGATATGTGTGTGTATATATCTACACACAGACACACATAGGTATATGTATAGATAAATACTCTAAATAAGTATTTGAATTAAACAAAATGACATTAAATTTCTAAAATCAATCATATATACACAGAGGTAATAATCTGTGCTTCTTTCATCTGTTTACAAGCATTAAAACTATCAGTATGATGGAAACTGTGCCGTGGCAGAGCTTCACTGAGCACTTTTGTTTTTTCTTTTTCTGTCAGCTGCAATATGATGCTATGAGTCTTTTTCATCTCAGAAAAATGCTCATGTCTTCCTTCAATGGTAATTCGTGTAGAAAAATATTTTTTGGTTTCCAACAATTAGGTATTGCAACACAATAATATTGTGATGTGTTTCTCTAAATAGTATTTTTAAAAATATATTAATCATTTCTACGATTCTTGTAGTTTCATTGAGAGAAAAATATCTGGCATAAAAATAAAAATATAAAAATATGTGGTGCATATTGTGTAGACTTCTAAAAAGTATTGCCCCTTTTAGAATATATAACACTCATTTCCACATACGATCATCTTTGAAGTAGAAACAATTGTGAGGAGTTTTTTCCATATTTTGACTTTCATCACTGAAGTTTTTCATATCATAGAAAGAGGTTATAGAACTGAGTAATGAAAAGAGAGATCTTTCTTGTTGTTCATTTCTATGGGGCCACTCAAAGTGTCTCTTAAAATATGCATGATTCCCACACAAAATGCAAACTTTAAGTGAGACCATTTTGTGATTGCCTAATCACGTGAATTAGACAAATGCTTAGCTTGTATTAATTCTTCAAGCAGGTTGCCATTATAATTAAATCAGCACCCTTCAGTGTTTTAGGATTTCAGGCCTCCTGGGAGATTACCATTTGAAAACTACTGTTTTCAAAGGCCAATTAAAACAGCATTACCTCTGCATTTCACCACAAAGCACAAAGATAATACCACAGCTAATGTAAAACTGCTCCTTAGGATCTCAGTAGATTCTTTAAAAGCAAAGATTCAATGCCCGAACATGTCTTCTCAAAAGCACCTCTGCCTTCTGGCAAAGAAATTTATATGTGTAACAATAATGAAGGGATTGAATAGGTGATATGTCGGGCAGCAGGTGACTTTTCAAATACTTTCTTCATTAAATTTACCTTAAAGTCACATATGACAGTTTTATGAACAGATCTTGATTTTTTTGATCCAAAAATAAAATTATGCTGCACACAAGGGCTTTTTAATTTTTTTTTTTTTAAAAAAAAGGAAAGTCAAGGCAAGGCAAGGAAAGGCAAGGCAAGGAAAGGATTTGTGATACTAGCTCATCTTTTCAGATTCCTATTTATAAAACTTAACATGAACTAAATCATCATCTACAACTGGAAAATACGGGGACCTAAAACATGAGGAGACCAATTTTGTATCTGGATGCCTTTGACTTCCCAATCCAAGTAACCTGTTAGATGTTTGCAATGCAATCAAGTGGTGCTGACATTTGGCGCACATCGCTGTAGGAGGATTCATCACCATTCAGCAGACACAATTCTCAGGCATAGCTGCTGGAAATAGTTATCAAAGCTCCTGCTGTGGAAGCTGCCGACTACATAACACCCTCCAGGCTACACAGTCATTATCTGTGCAATGCAGCCTCCTGCAAGTCACCGACAGGCTCGCCTCCTTTCTGGACTCTCTTCGTAGCCTTCCTTTCCACATGCTGCTCCTCCTGCTTCCAGCCTGCTCACACTTGTCTTGGTCCTTGCTTCTTCCACCACCTAGGAAAGCTGGACAAACAACAGGTCCTAATAGTTTTGTTGCTTATCTACACAGTAATTCTTATGCCTGAAGTCTTGGAGGCTCTGATTCTGCACCTATAATCACAGCTCACCAAAACATATAGCATTTCCTTTTTTCTTTTTTTCTTTTTTAAGTTGATTCACTTTTAAGGGCAATGTCATGGGTGCATTTTTTTCCCTTAATAAAAATAAAAACTAAAGCTGCTAGGCCTTTTATTTGTATTATTTCTAAATGCTATCAGTCCTCTAAGAAGCCAAAATTGATAATGATTGGCATTCGGTAAGAAGACATGTCAGAAGTTGTATCTCTCTGTGATATAACTTGAGAGATTAGTTCAAGTTAATTAGACATTTTTCTTGTACTTTTTCACAGTAAGTTCTATATATCTTTTTTTCCTCCTTTGGTTTTGTGCTTGCTTAGATGATTCAGAATTGCTGGCATATGAGAAGTTGTCAAGATCTTAGAAATGTAAGCACGACTATTCACAGCATGTAATATGCCGTTGTGGAGTTCTATAGACTCATAAAAAGCAGATGTTACCAATCAGTTTTGGAACCTCTCAGACTCACAGAAACCATAATATTCTATCAAAAATAATTTATCCTACCAGATAACATCAGCTGGCTAGGTGATTACCAGTTCTCCAGCACATATCACTCCCATATGCAAAACTGATAGGAGTTCAGGAAAAGTCAATGATTTCAGATGCCTGCACAGGGGTCTTGTGTCGCTAATGAGCTGGAGTGAACTACTCACAAAAATCTTCTACATGTTATGGAAGATAAATGGGCATCATTCATCAGTAAAAGGGAAGAACTGATAATATTGTAGATGCTATTTAAACTTTCAGTGTAAATGGCAGGTTATTTGTAGAGCACATAGAGAGATGAGGCAATAATCAGAAAATTAAGAAAGTTAGATTCATGTCACTGCGCAAAACTCAGGAATCCTGGATAGGTCACTAAGTCTTTCATTTTGTATCTGCAATGCGAGCATAAAATGCGATGTTTCTACTTCATGTGAGAATTCGAAGGATGAAGACATTAAGCGGTGTGATGCTGTCATATACTATACTGGCTTGTAAACATCATAACTTTCCATTGCACGTAAAAAAAATTGTGTATGAATAAAATACTTTGGTAAAAATAGCATTTAACTGGATTTTTTTTTTCTGAAGCAAATACAACACTATGTAAATATTCTTGGTGTGAATTGCATTTGATTATAGTTTAGCTGCTTTTTCATAAAATGTAAAATATTTGTATCCATGCAATGTTTCATAATCATATACTTTACTAAATATTTGCCTAATATTTTAGTAAAATTTGTGTTCTGCCAAATACAGAATCCGCTATAACTGCCTGAAAGGGTATTCTTTCCTGACTCATTTTATTGCATTTCTAACACCACTTTACTAGATTATTTTAAGCATTATAATGTAGAATATAATATTACATATAAAATAATATCTTCTCTTTTTCACGCTTTTTACTTTTAAGGCAAAGCTGTTACTTGTCCATGTTCAGAATTAATAATTATACTAATTATGGGACACACCATTAGACACAGCTACATAAACATGATATATAATGCTGGGGATCAGCTGAGAAATGTTACTCACAGAACTGTAAAAACATAATCACAGATAGTCCTGTCCTCAACTTTCAACCTAGCTTTCAACTAACTCATAAGATAAACACAGAAGAGGAAATAAGTTTGACAGATATATAAGAAGTAAAGCAGCCAACATGCTATTAATTCCATCTTGGTTTCTGTGTATATATGCATTATTTCACAAGAAGTGAGGTTTACTTAAGAGAAAATATCCTAAATAGAAAGCAATGTGAAAGGAGGAACATGAAGGTGACAAAGAAGGGAAAAGAAGATAAAAGTGACAGGTGCGATTTAAAGAAACTGGGAGGAAGGAAGCAGAATTTAACAAATTACCAGCCCCTGCAGGGCAGAAGACCAGCCAGTACTGATTCTCAGTGATATGATATGTAGCATACTACCTCATTTGGCTTAGGAAGTCCTCCCTTGAATCTAACAAAATCCTTCACATACTTATCCACTTTTCTTCTTGGCTCAATAGATTACGTAAAACTACTACAAGCTGGTGATGCATCAGAGAGGAACCACCTGGGAGCAGGGATGTTAAAACTCTCCTCTAGTACCAAAAACCATCGTACCAAGCAATGCCAACTGGCTATAGCTTAGCCCTGGGACCCAGCATTGCCTCTCAGGGGAGTTCAAGCTCCAGGCACCTGTGCTCAGCCCCACTCTGGCTCCTGGAATTGGTCCTCCTGTTTCATACCAGAGCCCCTAGGTGTTTAGCAGCTACAAAAAGATGTTGCCCTTGGAAGAAACTGGGAGGAGTATGGAAGAATCTCTGAGAGATTTGTTCCATGTGTCTCACTCCTTCTCTCAACATAGCGTGTTTACTCGCAGTGAACCATTACCTGGCTTTTGCCAATCCCAGATAAGTCTGTGACTTAAAGACAGATGCTTTTCCCTTTCCCAAATCCTGCATCAGCCTCTGGCTGGGCCCAAGCACCTGACTTTCTGACTTTAATACTACTTAAGAGACATCTGTTTTCTAAGGATTATCCAGTTCAGTAGCAGTGGTGGTGTTCTTTTTTTATTGATAGCAAGTAGAGCTCCTTGGTTTATGCTGTATGAATGGTGTTGCGAAATAGTAATTTGTATTTGTAACTGCTGTTTACCTGTGTGCAGAGATCAATATCTGTTGTATTTTGCCCTCTTAATGCACAAAATATGTGGTTAGAATCTTATCTTTTCTATCTCCTTATAGCAAATCAATGATCCTCTGTAATATCTGTTTCCTTAATTCAGACTTAAAATCTTTAGCTTTGCAGACTTTTCTCTTTCCAGCGAAATAGCTAAAAGGCTAACATTGTTATATTGAGAGGACGTAACATGGATTGGTGCATCAAGCCAGGCTTTTCTTTGGATGGTTTAACTATCCTTTTATGTAATAATCAAATCAATCCCATATATTCAATGGCAAGCTAGCTTTAAAACTATAGTGATGACCCTGGCTGATCCAACAGGAATTTTGCAGCAATCTTTGTACCTGTTTTCTGAAGCAATTTGGCTTATGGAGATCCTGTTTCTCACTAAAGTATACTATTAAAATGGAGATTTCAGGTAAATTAAATATGAAAATAAATACTGAATACTAAGTGATAAATAAGAAATAAAATCACTTTTTGAATTCCTAGATAAATATTAATACCTATTTTCTATGTTTAGCACTCCAGAAGAATATTTCCTTTAATTTTCAAGGGAGAACTAAACCTGTTAACAAAATTGCTAGAAATATACTATGGTCCTCTTTAAAGTTTATTGGCATCCTAATAATTTAGTTGAGCCTTTGATCAGGACAATGTTACACTTTGAAGAGATGCCAGATCATCTAATATATTACATCATTTTCTTGGAAGATTACGATAACTTAGCTTCTTGTCTATCATTTTTGTGCATTATATTTTATGAGTAGGTGTGTATTACAAAGAGATATGGAAGAATAAGCTTTTAGAAAGCATGAGAATAGTGAGTAGCAAAGGTGTCTTGAGAAAAACTTTGGAAAATGCATGATATCTTACTGAAAAGATTACTAGAGTGCATCTCCTTGACGCAGGTGGAATCAATGCCTCCTGCTCCAGGCACACAGTGGTGTCTGACTCATAAAAATACCATAAATAAGTGAATTTACTGAACATAGAGTCCTCTGTTAAAGTGTTTGACATCACAAATTGGAATAGGTGCTTCTAGTGTTCAGTAGGCCATTTCTGAGGCCTTTGTACACAGACTTTAGCTGACCTTGAGGGCTGACCCCTAAGTAATCTTTTCCCCTCAGAGATTCAGACATTCACATCTATTATTAATAAAATACTACACCACTGACAGATTTAGTAGTCATTTTGTCTTTATTTCCTGTAACCTAGCCTATTTTGATGCTATAACCTAACCTATTTTGTACTGGGATAACATTTAGATTTTCTAGTATTTTCCACAGAAAATTTGGAGCTCTTGAAGAACAGAAGCCACAAATGCAAACTTAAGGCTTTTGTCCTGGGGTGAAAACTCCAAGAGTGTGTGCTGATTTGTTGCACCCAGCTTCAGCTATTTATTATTATTAAATTAGCAATCAAGGCCCCTTCTTTGTGGAAGTGAGTAGGTAAACTGCACTCTGGAGACACTAGTCTCCCTCATTGACTGAAAAAAGGAGACTGTGTAAGTCTAGATGTTCAGCAACTAAAATTATCTTGGATGAATCTCACTGCTAGAATCTTATTATAATAAATATAAAATATATATTAAAACCCTACGCAGCTGGTGGATACATTCCCCCTACTTGATTTGCAGAAAAATGACCCTAGTATATGGCCAGTGTAAGCCAGAAAAAAAACTTTTCCCTGATTAAGTCAATTTTCTCTGGGGAATTTTCAAGTTATAATCTTTATTTGAACAGCACAATATGATGTCTTTTCCAGAATGGCTGTTTCCTTTAGTGGACATAAGAAAGTTTTAGAATGGAGAAGAAAATATTTCCAGACAGGTCAAAAAAACTATAAGAATATAGTCCTGCGCTGCATGTGTATGTTGTCTGTTTGTTTGTACATGGTTTGTAGAAAATGGCTGCAATTTTCCAAGCTTCATGGTCACTAAAATAACTGTATATAATTAAATGGCAGAAGCAAAATAAGATTATGGTCAATTTAGTTTATTTATGGCACTCCATCTTGTTTCATTCATTCAGTTTTATCACCTTCTTGTCTCTGCTTATGTCTGTTATCACTCCAGCCCCATACTGCCCACGGTCTGACTATAACCACTGTTACTTTTTTATTTCTGGCACTTAGCTGATCCTATCCTAAGCACCTTTTATCTCCCACTGAATGTAATCTGAGAATTTAACTTCCGTACACATGTTCCTTTACTCCATTCTTTCCTTCTTCAAGGACATTCAATCTATCTCTTGTGTCTTCCTTGTTCCTTTTACTCTACTCTTCTCACTTTCTGTGGACCATCAAGGCAGACAATAATCAGTAAACATATGCTCCATTTCCAGGGTTTGTTTTAGAGAAGATAGTTATCTCCTAACCAATATATTGACATTTATTCTTTGCTTTAAATGTTACAGATTTTTCTTTCATTTCATAAAGATAGCCAGCTTCATGACAGAGTAGTAGCTTGTCCTGTTACTATATTGCCTCAGAGGATTCAATATCCAGACCTTAAGGGAAGTAGCTTTCAGAGCATGCTGAATCCGATGTGATGTACACTTTGATAGGTCACAAATAACTTTATTTAACCAGATGATAGAATTATGCTACCACATAGAAAGTTCAAAGTAAGACTGTGCTACAGCCTCCTGAATGATTATGCTATGTGCACACTATCACAAAAACCTTTCTGAATTACAAACATCAGAGGGTGCCATGGAAGAAAAACAAAACAAAACAAAACCCACATAGCTAGTGAACTATGTATGGTTGAGAGTCAGTGGGGAAGATACCCGTACTAAAAAGAGAGTTGACTATCTCTTCTGTACAACAATTCACGAAGTATAATGGCATAAAAAGAGACTTAATATTTTCTTGATTTGATATAATTTGGGAAGAATGTAAGTGATTTTCATTTTTACAGTTCTCAGATTAGAAATATGGGTAATTTAAGTCTTCAGCATGTCTTCTGAAAACACGAGACATTTTGTATGCATTTACTATAACAGTGGGATTCTCCCTCAGGAGTCTTAAAGCACACAGTTAAAGAATTATTTATACAAAGCAAATAGAACTTTTCAGAGTTACTTGGCAAGATTTATCCAACCCTGATGATACAAAAAGGTTTGGGAGAATACAGAAGTAAATAATTTTGGAGATGTCTCCTTGAAAAGATTTAGAATCAGAAACTAATAAGCTTGAAGTTTTTAATCAGTGAAGTATCCTTCCTTCTGTTCTTTTAATCTGCCTTCCCTTTCTCAGTCTGTTGTCTTCAAAGTCCCTGTGTTCATTCTACTACTGCCAGCTTTCCACTTGTAAGTGAAATGGGAAAAAATAATCTTTCTAAGGTAAGATGGCAACTGACCAAAGGCAGCCTACATTGGCAGGACTAGGACAATAAGATTATTCAAGACCTGGGAAAGTTGCATCCAGTCAGCTCTCAAATGGGATAGTTTTAAGTTGCGATAATCTCAATAACCTGAAAAATAAACATGGATAATGCAAGTCAGGTAAATATTAAACTGAAAGAATGCTAAGAGCTAATGGAGAAAAGAAAGTCAGCTAGGTCCTCTTGGATCTCTTGTTAAGCACCTCCCAAACATGAGTATGCTGCTTCCAGACCCATAGAACACAATGTAGATAACCTCCATAAACAAACTGAGCAATTAGGTTGACATGTGCAGTACAAATTCATGTTCATATATTAGTTTATATTCCTAAAGCAGGGGAAGCAATTACTTTGGGCAAACTCAATCAGTGAATTATTAAATATAGCTGTACGTAATAAATAAGAAAGTATATTAAAATGAAGTGTTATTTGCATGAGGTCTCTGTGCCCTAATGTTGTCTTTGAGAGAAGAGTATTTCACATAGTCAAATATTTCACTTAGTCAAATATATGCACATTTTATACCAATTATCCATACATTTTAGGCACACATTCAAACACTCAACTACTTGATCATTATAATTATTGTACATTCCATATCTCTGAAACATGCCAGATTCCTAATTGGAGGGAGGAAAATTATCTGGAAGCATGCTCTAACGATACAAAGAAAAACAGGCCAGGAACAATGCCCTTTCTGTGCTGTCTCCAATGTCTGTCTGCTGTGCATACAAAGGCAAAATAAACTTCTAATCTGAACTAGGGAGAAAAAAAAAAAAAAACTTCCTTGTAAAGGGTTTTTATACAAAAATGAATCCAGTTCTATGTTTACTCTCATTATGCTATACAAACCAACACTGTCCTGTGAAGGAATGAAACACCTTGAGTGCAACATAGCTTTGAAATCAAGTCCAAACAGCACTCAAAAATTCTTACTGAGCTGCCTTCTAAACTTCCGAGCTGACTCACTTTTTAAAAGTAAATGCTAGAGATGCCTAGAATTGACATGGCTGAGCAGCTCATAGTGTCTTGCTCACACCTTTCTCATACTGCTAGGCTAGGATCCAGAATAATGTAGTTTCCTACACGTGTTCATTAAGGAGCTTGAGAGACAGCTAGAGGATAACTAATACAGATTCATCTTTCAAGTTCATCTCCAGTGCACCTGCAGCTGCAATCATTTAAAGCAAAATATCCCTTCATCTTGAAAAGCTGCAAAATTCTAGCCCAGCCCTTTCCTTGGGCAGCTTCAATGGGCCTTCTTTTCTTTGTATAGGAAGATGACTGGAGAAAGAATAGGAAATGATGGAGGAAACACCTAAGCTGGAGTAACTTAATACATAGGATGTTTTCTTAAGAAACCTTCTTCCATGACGGGCTTTTAGAAATTTTCCAGTCCTTTACACACACAGTCTTTGCTACTTCTAGATGATTTACTTTCTTATACTAGTGTCTAAATTAATAGGTTGCAGCATCATGTTCTGTCTAATATCCATAAAGTGTTGAATTTCTTGAAAAAACATCTGTGAGCTTGAATTCTTTGAGGAAGTAAGGAAATATTAACACAAGGTTTCTCTATTTCTGGGCCAAATGTTCTGAAGTTCTTCATACAGCTGTATTTCTTTAAGGCAGACACTTGTCTTCAGGAAACTAGTCAGTTGGCTTGACATGGGGACAGAAGAAATAACTTTGTCCCCAAGTTTCTGTCCCCAGTGCGATGATACCAAACTGGGAGGAGTATCCAATAACCCAGGGGGCTGCATGGCCATCCAAAGGGACCTGGACAGACTGGATATCTGGGCAGTGAGAAATCTTGTGAAATTCAACAAGGCCAAGTGCAAGGTCCTGCACCTGGGGAGGAATAACC
>NW_010588300.1:155335-206734 GCF_000705375.1 Tinamus guttatus | reverse complement strand
CATCTGGAGTATTGTGTCCAGTTCTGGGCTCCACAGTACAAGAGGGATGTGGAGCTGCTGGAGAGAGTCCAGTGCAGGGCTACAAGGATGATCAGGGGCCTGGAACATCTGCCCTAGAGGCTGAGAGAGCTGGGCCTGTTCAGCCTGGAGAAGAGAAGGCTGAGAGGGGATCTGATCAGTGTCTATAAGTACCTCAAGGGAGGGAGTAAGGAGGATGGTGCTGGCCTCTTTTCACTGGTGGCTACCGACAGAGCTAGAGGAAACATCCGGAAGCGGAAGCATCAAAAGTTCCACAGGAACTTAAGGAAAAAATGTCTTAACAGTGAGGGTGACAGAGCGCTGGAACAGGCTGCCCAGAGAGTTTGTGGAGTCTCCTTCTCTGGAGATCTTCAAAACCCGCTTGGACGCAGTCCTGTGCCACGTGCTCTGGGTGACCCTGTGTGTGCAGGGGAGTGGGACTAGATGACCTCTAGAGTTCCCTGCCGACCTTAAGCATTCTATGATTCTATGTTTTATGAACTCAGTCACACACCCAGTGGCTTAACACTCAGCAACTATCCACACAGTATGTATTCTAAATGTCAGTCTTACTTTCTCCCTGAATTGCCTGGGAACTAAGGTTTGTAATACAGAATTCTCTCCTGGGAAGAAGGCCATGAAAGTAATAGAAGCAAGAATTGCCTTTATCTGAAATAGTCTTTTGTTATTTATGACTTTGATCTTCAGTTGTTTTCAAGAGAAGCTGTAATTCGCTTTCTTTTTTGGTATTAATTTAGCATTTTTAGTAATTAATTAGCTTTCATGGTGGTGTCCTAACAAGAGTTACATTCATTACCCAGTGCAGCAGGAGAAAATTGCATAGTTCATTCATAATATGCCCAAGTCTATTCAGCATCATTATAACAGGATCTTATAAAAGACTGTGTTTTTAGAGAGTTGCATATTGTCCCCTCTTGTCTGTTCGTGTACAGGGAGAATCTCTTCTCACAGCCTTCATATAGAAATAGATTCATTCATCTGTTCTCCAAATAAAAATGATGTGACTTGTGGGACTGAACAGTTGCTGTGTTGACAGTTCTACAGACAGAATTCTCCAGGGCAAAACTGGGGAAAAAATAATTTTAAAAAAATCTAGTATAAACTACCTGATATGGATCAAGATACAGTTAGAGAACTCAGGGGCTGCATGATCCTTCAAGCCCCTGTTGTGTGATCTTTGCAAAAGAGCTACCACCATCAAAAGTAGGCAAACTCTGTGGCCCCTGGATAGAAGCATGAGGAGCCCGGCCTTATTGTGAAGTGTTTCACTGTTCTGTAGCCTTTTTTTAACTCCGTATACTTTTAAGGAGAGAATTGAACTAGAGCCTCTAAACCATAATATACATGTGTAACAGAATACACTAATATTTTGATCACATCTGAAGAGTTTTCCTAAGCAATATAAATATATATATATAAACTGTATATATATACGCACACGCATATATATGGCCTATTGGTAATCACAGATATCCAAATCCCACCTAACTAAATATTTTACGTTATCTATCTCAGTTCCTATTGTTTAAGTGACTTATCATTAGTGAAACCATGAGGAGAACTGCACACATAGCACTGAGGGAAGAATCGTGCCTCAGTGCATGTTTAACATAAACCCATGTTTATATGCTAATGTTTAATTTATTGCCACAGGCTATTTTGCTGTTGTTGTCATTCATTTCTACTGGTAAATAAGATGCTAAAAAACATTTGTTCCACAGGACTGCAACTGAAACGAAAGTCAATTCAAATGAAAGCCAAGAAATAGAAGTCAATATATTAAAAACTTGTAAAATGTGCAATTATGCTTGTGTTTCAGGTGAGCATCTATCCCACTATAAATCCTGCTGAAAATATGCATTGAAAGAACTTTCCTGTGACCTGTATGTGAACGTTTCCTAGAAATTACAGGCCTCCATGTGTTAGAGTCTTGAAAAGCTTCCCCAAAACTCTTTTGAAGTTTTTGGTTCATGGAAAGATTCCAGCCAGAGCTTTCATCGTTTTGAGTCATTGCAGTTTCTGTAGGCATCTCTGGTCCCCTGCTTAATTCTCCAAGTCAGCAAGGGAGAACTTGTTTCAAGCTATGCAGAGGTTTCTTTATTATATATATTTTTATTTTTTCTGCTAAAATACATATATTGTTCCAATCCCTTGCTCTTAACCTGGAGCAAATCCATTCCTTAATATGTTCCCATGTGAATGAATCCATTAATGATTCCCAGCTGTCCCTGGTCTGGGACACACATGAAACATAGCAAAAAATAGCCACAGTAGCAAAAAAAAAAGTCTCAGTTTATATTATGCCATGAAACAGCAATGCAATTGAACCAGTCACAACACGGAAATTTCAGACAGACTCAAGAAACAATGCATACATAAGAAACAGACTCAAGAAACAATGTATACATATAAGACATTATTTCTGTTTTTATTGTTTGCTGAGTTGCTAAGTAAAAAGATTCAGAATACATCAAATGATGTTTCTGAGGTCATTACAAGTAAAAATCTCTTGTTATATACACTGTGGTTCCATGTTGCTCATTCCACATTTCTTTTGTGAAATGAGCACAAATCATACTCTAGTAACAGAGTGTAATTTAGAAAGAAACTGCCTTTCTTTAGTTTTCAATCATAATAATTTCACTTACTAGTAAAGCAGTTATTTTTCTCTTTTCCTACTTGAGTCCCTCTTCAGTTTCTCTTAACAGTCTTTTGCTTAACTTTTAAAGAAACAGTCTACATATCATCACAATAAATAATATTTCTGGTCATATTTCTGGATATATCACAGACTGCGTATATGGGAGGCATATTGGGGATGAAGTTCTGCTGGCTCTGTTATATGCCATTTCACAAGGCATGCTGCTTATATCAAGAAGTACCTTGTCAAAACATATTTTAAAGGACTAAATTATCTTCTCATTGCTCAACAGGTGTAACAGAAGCCATTTTTTTTTCCCAGAGTAAAAGTTGTTCTACTATAATACTCTCTGTCATGAATGAGAACTCCCTAGTGGAATAAAAGCTTTAGGAAAAATACCTTAATTAACAATCCCATGTTTGGGATATAATACTATCATACCATCTCCAATTAGACTTTTAGCAAATTGAAATTGATATGATAAACAAACTGCCTGACAGTGATTAGCAAAGCACTGTGCTGAAATCAGTCACTGAATATTACACACATGAATCATCAGGGTAGACCTCGATGATATTTAACCAGAAAAAAGTTATGACAAAGGTGAGGGAAAATAATATCACTTCAGTATATTTGTGCAGGTGTGGAAACATACATTAATATTCATCTACAAAAAAACATTTTTTACTGCAGGGAAAATAATATCACTTCAGTATATTTGAGCAGGTGTGGAAACTAATATTCATCTACAAAAAAAAACATTTTTTACTGCACATTAAAAATATTTTGTGTCTCTGATGACTTTTTCTTTAAAAATTTCTAAATAGAATTGTATATTAGTAAATATAAATTTGTTTATTTTATTGAAAAGTCATTTTCCTTTGAAAAGTACTAAGAAGTTCTGTTAGAAATCAAACAGATTAGTGGAAGCTATTGAATCATATAATCTCTGTATAATCATTTAAAAACTGCAATTATAATTGCCTTAATAATGTTTTTACATATTGCCGTAATGATTGATGGTAGTCCCATTTTGGAGTCACTCCTAGTATTGCTACTAGCCAGGTGCTCCAGCGAAGCAGTGATCAGAAAGAAGAATCATGAAATACACTGGGCAGCAGTTCTACTCTTCATTTGCAAAGTGTGGAGGACAATGTGGTATAAAAGAGTGTTTACTTTCCTTCTCAGTACAACCAGAGCAGATGCTGGTGCCGAGTGGTCTAATAGCTGAATGACAAACAAATGCCACCAGCCCTGGAAATCTCCTTCTCTGCATTAAACCCCTATGGACTTCCCAGTCGATCAGCTGTAATAGGAACTCCCAGATACTGCCGAACAGCCACGCTGCAAATTCTCTAACTGACACATTGTCTTCTTTCTCCTTTGTGCTGTCTGTGGGAAAATGTTTGCAGCCATTTCTTTCCTGCTCCTGTGCTGATTTAGAATTGCTCCTGAACTGTAAAAAATGATTTATGGGATGTGGGGGAAAGGATTCCTTCCCATTTCATAGTCGTCTCATAGCTTATGCACCGCTGCCTTGAAAACAGATATGGTGTAAGCTGTTGAATAGTATACCAGAGGGTTTTCAGTTCCTGTGGAACTGGAGGACATTTGACCTCAGAGCTAATTTTTCCATATTTCAACTAATGCTCTAGATAGGAGATACAGATGCAATTAAAAGGAGGCCTGTGATTTACATCACCAGTCATTTCAGGTTTTGTAAATGACTTTTGCCATTGTCTATGTGTTTAGTTCTCATTTCTCAAAGTCTCTTTTAAATAGGACTTTTCTGCAAGAAAAAAAAAGAACAATCAGAAAAGAAAATGCAATTAATGTCTGGGAAACATGTTGTTGTTGCTATTATTATCTTTAAGTTCTGTGTAAAATTTTCAGTGAACATTATATGTAGAAAAAGAAAAATACACAATGCTAATTTCCTACAAACTGATTAGAGTTAAAACCTAAAGGAATACATGGCTAAGACTAACAGTGTTACTGTAGGAAATACTCAGCAAGCAATAGCTGAATTCAAGTGCTACTAGACCAAATGTAGCCTGCATTTTTCACCTCTACAAATGGTAATTTCAGTGTTCAAAATGTTTGAGCACACACACCACAGGCAGTAATATCTAGCTTAAATTTCTTCATGGCACAGCTTGTTTCAGTGATACCTTCATTCATAAGTCTTAAGAAATAAAGTGACAGCTCTAAGTGCCTGGCAGGCAGGCGCGCTCCTCTCTGCACTGTCCTGCAGCTTGCGGGGGAAATCAGGGAGCTGTGAAATGGCAATGGCAGCTTAAAGGAGAACATTGTGATGAACATTATGTCATGACATTGTGGAGCAAGAACTCTGGGCTATTTTCAGCCCAGTCCGGTTCCTGGATTTTATACAGAAAGCCAGTGTAAAAATGTTATTGACTTCAATGAAAGCTGTAAATGCCTGTCTGCTAAAATCTAAAGTACAGTATATTTGTTTAACCAGTTCAAAGCACTCTCCCAAATTACTGGGAACACCGGATGAGATAATATTTATACATGTTAAGATGGAAGGCTTGATTCTCCATTGCCTTCCGCTTCTACTTCTCATTAAAACTGGAGTGCAGCTTCTGTTTTGCCAAGTCCTTCAATTCAACCAAGTTTTTGTCCTTTAAATGTTTTCAGGCTGGTGTGGCAACTGGCTCTCCTCCAAAGTTGCTTGCATGCCCTCACCTTTGAAGTTCACACATCAGTAGATTTGATAGAAGTATTAGTTAACTTATTAGGCTTATTTATTAAATTTATTTTAAACAAATGCCTATTAATTAGTAGCTTATAAATTACATTAGTATAGTTTATGATAATCTAATTTTAAGTGATTGATCCAGAGTGTTTCAGGAATGCTGTAGTAAGAATGATGGAAATATATATGTATTTTAATATGAATTCCCTTCAGGGAGTCATATCTTAAGTGGAAACTTCTAGAGCAAGAAGCTGAGCTCAAGCTTTGCTCATTATCAAAAGAGTTTTTCTTTTACTTCCCAAAATCAAGTAAAAGTAAACAAGATGTTTACAGTCCTATTTCATGATGCTTCCCACTTTTCTAATTCAAAAGTATTTTTTATTTTGAATTGGCTATGCCATACTATACCTAAGGCTTTCACATTTCCAGTTTGCAAACTCTCTTGGCTTTTTTTTTTGTCTTTCTTTTGCATCCAAACTTCTTCTTCTTTTTTTTTTTTTTCCCCTGGATCCTGTCTTTTGATTACCTAGAATACCAAAATAGAGAATAGATTTTAGACTGTGACTCAGTGCACCGATACCAGACATTATTGTCCTGCTGATAAAAGCTGGCCGTATCCAGAATTACATTCAAAGAGCAATTAGTTTAGCTTAAGAGAACAAAGTACAAATTTCATTACAGGCCACATGTTATGAATTGTCGTGTGTAGAGTTGATTCTCGGCTGCTGTTTGCAACAGCTACTCATTATAATGCCTGCAAAAAGGCCAATTAGCTACTGGAGTTTGGTAAGATGTTGAGATCTCCCCTGCCAAAATCCCATTTCTCATGGCTATTTTCCAGCCCACTCAGAGTAGCTTTAATTTCCCAATGGAAAAGGTTTCTCAGGCTTTAAGGAAATAGTACTCCAACTTTGGGAATGGCTAAGTAGTATTTTGAGAGTAAATTAGAACCTGTGATTATAGTACTTTCTAAAATAAAGAGGAACACATTTTCTGAGGTTAGAAAATAGAGTTAATGTTGTAAGTATATGAGATTCACCTGTTTCATATTTATTCTTCTAAATCCCTTAGTAGTGTATCTAATAAATATGGAAATGAATATGATTTTATTGAAGAATGGAAATTAGAGTATTGGCTTCAGCAAGAAGAGATTTGGATATACAAACTGGTATGGCAAAACAAGTACTTTACATCAGTTAAGGCTTAAGCTAGGATATTCATTTCAAATTTTCCATCTGCAAATATATGGAGGGTAAATTGTCATGATTCAAGGGATGCACAGCAGAACGTTGATCTGTAGAAACAGCTTCGATGTGTGACCCCTGGGACACTTAGGCCTTGCTAATTAATGTGTCAAAAAAACCCAATATCCATACAGGATCAGACGTATCTCAGACATGCTGGCCTGCTCCTTGTATGTCATCTGAGCTGGCTGTTGCACATCATCTGTACCCTATTGCTGTGGTCCATGCAGCATAGCATTAATTCCCAGCCACTTCAGAGAGGTTTTCTTTTTTCTCCCTTTTTTGTCCCATTAATCTTTCTTTTCCCAATATTTTATTTTTATCTTCACACCATCACCATTATCTAGTTCCTACACTGTTCTTCCAGTTATTGGTCTTAATACAAGCTATTTCTTCCTTTTTCTTCCTTTTTTTTTTCTTTTTTTAAGAGAAGAGAGAATAAAATCAATAACTGCTTGTCTGCAGATGTTTTTCAAGAGAAAATGTACCAGGATTTGTAAATGCTTTGTGTGTGGATGATATGAATCTGTACACAAACCTGCCCTCATTATTTCCACATCCTGGGTTATATAATTGATTGATTAAAAATGACTCCTGAAAATCTAAAAATCCTTCTATGCTCCCTCTCCATACATAACCCCAGCACACATTTTCCTAATCCCATTGGTTATTTTTCAAACCTGTTTGTTTACATATTCAGATCTGCATGACAGATAATGTTAAGAAACTGCTACAAACTGTTGCCAGATCAACTCCAGGACTTGAATCAAACTGCCTTAGATCAGTGGAGAGGCTCCTCAAGGCCTCTGGGCTGCAGGACCCCTCTGACCTGCAGCCCTTTCCTCTCATGGGCTTGAGCCACATTTGTGGCAGTGGAGACAGCCTGGGTTTCTGTGGCTCAAGAAGAGATGTTTTAAGTGTAACTGATAAATTCCACAGAAAATGCCTGTGTCCTCCAGAAATAGCTAACCTCTTGACCTTCTCCTGCTTCTACTGGTTCAGATCATGGGTTTGCTTGACAGTTCCCTGGATTAAGTTAGATCAACTCTGGGGACTGAGGGAGAGTGTTGTTCAGATCTGCAGGAGCTACAACCCATAGTTACATTGTCACAATATAAATTGTGGTCATGCTACCATACCTAGTCATACATAAGCTGTTGTTATATTACCATACCTAGTCATCTCTCAAGTACATCGGACTCCATTCACAAGCCCTCCTGTCTCAGCTGGTTTTGAGGAGACCCAAATGGCCTTTTCGTTTTCAGGCTAGCCACTTAAATCGTCTTATGACCTTAAAACTGTTTGTTGGGTCAGAACAATAACAGTTTGCTCACAGAAATCCCGATATGAAAACAGTAATGTCTGATAAAAAAGATAAGTTGTACCCATATCACCTACAAGAGAAAAAAATTGTTGGCCGCAGATCACACTGTTAGAGAGATAACTTTGGGGAAAATATTCACTATTCTTCACTGATCTCTTAGGATGATATTAAACTCTAGATCCACAATTGAAAGGCGAGCTTAATCATAAAATATACGTATGTATATATACATATTGTCTTCATTAAATGAACCATTCAAAATGGGGATCGTGATTTTGAAAGTTACACAATTTAATCTTAGCAACATTTTTACCACTTCTTATTCTTTAATGAAAATGACTTTTTTTAAATACCATTCCTGTTATCAAGAATAGGAAAATATCTCTCAAAGAAATATTCGCTCTGGTTCTTCTATTTTCTGCTTGAAATACAATTTTTCAGGAAAGCTGTATAAGTTAGTGGAATTCTATTAATACAAAATAGCACCATGAGGATGCACACAGTTACTTTCAACTTTCCTTTCAGTTCTTTATTTTCATTAGTTCAGATTCTGTCATGGAAATTACACAGACAACAGCTCTGTTTTAACAAAATTACTGTGTCAAATAAAGCTGAGGAGCAATGTACAGTTTGTATTCACCTTTTCATTTAGCTTTTCATATCAATATTTTCCTTTCTCTCTTTTCTAAACACTTTTCTCTCCATTATCCAAGAATAAAATGACTTGTATTAGCATATTTCCCAGAATTGCTCTCCAGTCAAGATTCATGATTTTTATCTTTGCTTTGCTAGTTCAAGAACTTTTCATCATCAAAGAATACTCTTAGCTACTGCATATATAAACAGATACAAATACATGATTAATCATTGTGTGAAAAAGCAGGAAGTGGGAAAGATGTTTTTACTAATAAATGCTTATCACAAAACTGAAAGACTATGGTTACGGAAAGGCATTTGTAATGGCGTTCAAATAGACTTGTGTAATGAGTCCTTCCTGGCTAAATCCACATTGGCAACCTGGACTCTGCATAGAAATATTTGCCTTTTAGGCATATTTTGCTTAGTAGAGAATAACATGTGTTCATGAGCAAATTGCACCAAAACCCAGTGTACTGCATGAAAAAAATGAGCCACAGATAATCGCATGCTGGTCTGGGAAGCCACCTGTACCTGCTAGTATAAAATGTGGAAGCAAATCACTGGGTTAAAACCTCCTCCCTTTCAAGGGCACAGCTCCAGGTGGAGAGACACGTCTCTCTCATGCACAAATGCTGCCTGACTTAGAGCCTATACAACAAAATGCTCTGAAATCACCAAAGCTTTAAAGAATTTGGGGTGAGTCTCCTAAAGGATACTGACAACAACCATAAAGATAACTGGGATTTTCTAATTAGAGAGTATTGTGTCCAGTTCTGGGCTCCACAGTATAAGAGGGATGTGGAGCTGCTGGAGAGAGTCCAGCACAGGGCTACAAGGATGATCAGGGGCCTGGAACATCTGCCCTACGAGGAGAGGCTGAGGGAGCTGGGCCTGTTCAGCCTGGAGAAGAGAAGGCTGAGAAGGGATCTGATCAGTGTCTATAAGTACCTCAAGGGAGGCAGTGAGGAGGATGGTGCTGGCCTCTTTTCACTGGTGGCCACTGATAAGACTAGAGGAAATGGCCACAAACTGAAGCACCAAAAGTTCCACAAGGAAAAATATCTTAACAGTGAGGGTGACAGAGCACTGGAACAGGCTGCCCAGAGAGGTTGTGGAGTCTCCTTCTCTGGAGATCTTCAAAACCCGCTTGGACGCAGTCCTGTGCCACGTGCTCTAGGTGACCCTGCGTGTGCAGGGGGGTTGGACTAGATGATCTCTAGAGGTCCCTTCCAACCCTAAGCATTCTATGATTCTATGATTCTAATTAGAAAGTAAAGAAAGTAGAAGTTGTATAAAATATTATTTCCTGTGAGACTAAGGAATCTACCAGGAACCTCAAGCTAAAATGTAGTTGAAATATCATGCAGAAGTGATTTCAGACAATGGCAATCAGGATTGGGTGCATCTATAACATTACTGAGAAAACCTGGACTGAGGCATAACAACTCCCTGTCACATTGCCTGAATCCTTGCTGCCCTGAACTAGTGTTCACTGGCATAGGCAAGTTGATAAAAAGGCAGTCTACCAGCTTTCCAGTAGATCCTGTTCTATAAGACTGCATCTTCTTTTCACAGCCTCATCACTTGCACTTGGGGTCTTTACAAAATCTGGACAAGACCAAGGCACAAATAGATGAAGTATGTTAATTGCCTGAGAACGAAGATTGACTGGCTTTGGTCTTCTGGATGGCAACAATTCTGAATCTTAAATCAAGGGAAGGGGTGGAAGAGAGAGGGAGAAGAAGATGTAAAAGAATTTTATATATATTTATTTTTCATACATATGTTCCTATGGTACCAAAGAGAAACAGAGAGAGCAGGATGTGTAAAAGCAGATGTGGAACTACAAAGCCTCCCCACAGACTCCTCAAGAAAGAAGATATACATAAAGAGCAATCTGTGTGGCCATGAAAGTACAAACGGATTCAGAAACAGGGTATGAAAACACGTAATACTAAGTACATAATTCATCTCAAAAGTTGAAATGCATATAACTACCCCAGAGTTACAGGGAATTAGTCTTTCTTGTATGATTAAATACAGCTAGTATTTGCAAATAGGAGGAAACCAATGCATGACTGATCTACAGCATGCAAAGTTTGCCTGGAAAAGAAATACATTTTCTTAGACCAAATTGATATAGCTGGAGTAGGGAGAGACAAGCTGGAAGGCTAACTTAATGCCTCATACTGCAGCAGCTACAACTACACTATTACAACATTGCTGATATAAACAAGACCTTCCTTTCATCATATTCACTTACTAAGTATAGTGTTGTGTAGTGTTTAATATTGTCTGAGGCAAATTTCAAAAGCAGATCATCCTTCTCTGCTGCTATCCCAGTTGTTTCTAAGTGATAAGGACAATTTCCTAATGTAGTTTAGAGTAACCTTAAGGAAAATGTTTCCCTATCTTTTCTAGAAAATTCTCAAGGGTTATAAATCACTTACAATGAAATTACAGTTTTTAACTCTTATTTATTTTCTGGAGTCCTATTCTCATTTCCACATTTGTAGATGAAAATGCCCTAAATACCTAATGATTCTGCCATATTTCTATCATCTAGTCATACTTTGATTGATTCCTGTTTCTCATGTAGGGCTGTATCTGTGACTTCTTTTTTATTTTATTTTATTTTATTTTATTTTATTTTATTTTATTTTATTTTGTTTTGTTTTGTTTTGTTTTGTTTTGTTTTGTTTTTTCTTACAGTTTCTAACACTGTTAGATATTAGCTTTTAATATTGAGGGACACTTAATCTGTGTATGACAGGTGGAAACTCTGATTTTAAGCCTTTGACCATTTATTAACTATGCAATATTTCTTGTCGTATTAATCGTGACTTTTTTTTGTGAAGTTTCGCTTTTATTTCATCTTCTGTTGTTGTGATCTCCTCAATCTCTATAAGCTTCATTTGCTGTTGATCAACCAGAATTACTTCAGGATATGTTTCCAAAATTTTGAGTTATTTGGATTGCATAGACCAACATTTCAGCTGTTCCTCTTCATCATGTATTTTGCTGAGAGCAGCTTCCCACTCAGATCATACTATCTACTGCTCATCCTATTACACAGTTCCCAAGTGTCTTTGTAATAAAAGCATATGTTCTGAAATGCATTTTGTATTAAATTGTTTCATGACTTCTTTCAAATATTCATGCACTCAACACAACTGAAAAGCTGAGTTGGGTGGTCCATTCTGCTTCATGGTAGAGGTAAGAGCAAAACCTCATGTGCGATTTCAACACTGTTAAGCTGTTTATTGATAATTCAGAAGTGATGTGGCTGAATCAGCGTTATCTCCACCATAAGGGGCTTTGTTGTTAACTCTTCTGGTGCTAATCACAAAACACATCACACAGCCTCAGCAATTTCCTATCCTTTCAACAGAAAATTCCTACTGAAGTCTATAGAAACTTTGTATAAAGAATGACAGCAGGATATATCTCTTAGACAATAATTTTCTTTGCTTTTTGCCTAGGTTTCAATGATATGGGATAAAAGTACAACAGAATGATTAAGCATGATTGCATCTTTGACTCAAACTGTCTATGTTTTCCAGACTCATTACAATAGAGAACTTCATTCTTCTACCCAGACTACTTCAAAGCTTCTCCAAGTGGGCACATTCCTCATGCATGGCATTGGATGATGTGGCTTTCTCCATCCAGTTCAGCTGGTACTATCACTCAAATAGCATCTTAAACAGTACCATCACCTAAATGGCACCTAAATCATAACAGACTTCTCAATAATTATAGTTGTAATTAGAAGGGAAGATTTCTGCTGTACAATATAGCAGTGTACGTGAATTAAAATGTCAGCAAAACAAAGCTGTGTTTTTCAAGTTTAGTAGTTGTAGACACTGGTGTTCACATGCAGACATTTCCCCACAAATGGCCAAATTCTCTTTTGATTTACATATTGAAATTGCATATTATTTAAGACAGGGCAAAACTTAGTCAAGATTCTGCCCAAATATTTGACCTGTTTACCGCAAAGACACCCAAAGTTAATTTTCACTGTCATATTCCCATACAGCTCTATTGAAGCTAGTGGAATTGCATAGATCTGACTTCGGATCAGAACTTGGCTTCATTTTTCTAAGCATATGTGTTCACTTCATGCCAGCCATTTCTCTGGGGACTAGGCTAGTTAAGATGGAGCATAAGGACAAGATGCTAATCCCTTTCTCAAAGAAACTGATGTACCTTTTTTTTACTGAAGAATGAAAGGCCTACATATAACTGTGATAATCCATAGGAAAAAATATGTTAAATTCTATTTATCTGCCCTTTCTCCTTAGAAAATGAATTCACCCAGTTAGGTATAAATATTGCCAATCAGCACCAACTGCTATTACATCCAGAGGGAAAATTTACCTGTATGGTAGGATAAATCCTGTTTATTTTGCTTACATACTAACAGGGCAAGCTTCACCCAGGGCAAGCTTCATGCCACAAGTTTATAGGAGCCCTGGAAGCAATGGGTGAGGAGAAGATGCTCTTAATCAACATATCCCTAATTTCTTTCCTTCCCACTTTCCCTGGACTCATAGCCACTGGGCCAGCATTGCCCACCTGTGCTGGTGACTGCAGCCCTTCTGCTTCACAAGAGGATGCAGATGCTTTGAACCGTTCAGCAACTACCCTTTGGATATTGGATATTTTAATGCTGAAGGCTCCATGCCTGTGCACCTGGTTTGAAATACCACATTTTCATTTGGCTGTTAATGGCTTTAAGTTCAGCTGAGAAAAGAGCTCATTTGAATTCTCCACAACTTCTTTGCTCCTGCACCTCATTCATTACCTGCTCACTCCTAACCAGTACAGTTGAGATGGAAGAGTTATTTCCTCCTCAACCAGAATGCAGAGGCTCCTGGTGAGGCAATGTGCAACCATATTGAAAAAAAATAGTCTTGTTCAGAGATAAAAAGGTAAATACAAAAACCTTAAAGTCACTATTCAGGTTTCCTTCCTCAAAAGGTTTCACAGTGGCCAAAAGCTGTTCCTGTCATATGGTTTCATAACAATGTGGACCACCAAGGATTCTCACTGAGAAACTATTTTTTGTTATTGTTTTATTACAAAATTATAAGGAAAAAAGTACTACTTTGTACTTAAACAAAACCATATATTTCAAATAAATGCATAGAGTTTGCGGCATCATAATCACTTCGTATATTCCTTGGGGAAGAGCTCTCTGTTGTTTGTACAGGCGCTGTTGTTGCTGTCATGGGTGGAGACCCATCACACAGAAGAAAGAATGCTGTTAGTTCGGAGCTGACTGCTTAAAAGCATAAACAGAAGGGTGCACACAAGCAGGAGGCAATACGAAGCACTGGTTTTGGTTAAAAAAATCAAAGGCTGGTAGATATTTGAGCTTCACTAGGTAATAATAATTACATTTAAAGTACCTCTGTAGGATGTTAGCTTTGAAGTATACAGAAAGAGAAAAGTAATTACTAAAAATGTTTTTGAGTGTTTAATTTACAATGGCCAGAAGAGATAACTTAGCCCAGTTTGATGCTAATTAAGGACTTATTAACTCTCTTGCAGTTCTGTGTCCAGTTGTACTCCAAAATTATGAATTTTGACATAATGTTTTTGTGCTGCTTGTTTTCTTGAATGTGAATGTCACTGTACCTCAGTAATTTGCAGGTATCATTATACAATTAGCTGAAGTGTTGCTTGCATAATTATAAATCAGCTGTGTGGTTTTCAGTTGCATGTTGCACTTGTCACTTATCTGTAACACAGGCAAGATGAGAGCAGTGTTTTAGTTTTATTATTCTTATTAGTTGTGGAACAAAATTAGACTTATAAGAAACAGTAGAATATTATTAGTCATCTTAATCAAATTTACTTAAAGTATCTAAAGCATTACTCATCTCGCACATGTATTATGTGTATTAAAATGATTTTAACATCACAAATTCGAGGTTGTACCTCATACTTTTGAGTTGAAAGATTTTATTTAAACACGAAGATTTAAATTCAACCCAGGTACTGGGTTTTCTCAAATTAAATTGTCTTCTGATTTCCACAGAGCAAGAGGCTGTCTCCTCCTGTGGCAGGCCGGTAAAACTCCTTTTATTATGTTTTATCTACCCTAGGAAGTTTAATCTGAGTTGCAATTACCCCTCAGTTGGGCCTATCATAGTTCTCTGTTTTCTCTGTTCAGGATGTAGTGGGATTTAAAACTGTACTCCCAACTAGTAAATCAGCTCCACGGAATTTGATAGAGCAATACCAGTTGGCATTGGTAGACAACCTGGCCCACCATAAATAGAAAAGTTGACACTCTCTGTTTGTGTCCTGGGTACCACAGCCAATCTTTTTCGTTCAGTATCTGGTCCCCACAGCTGGCTCTGCAGCATCCTGGTCCAGCCCATGATCTTGCCTGAGATAAACCATCTCCTGCATGAAGGATCGACCACATTTATGTTGCTGCCAAATACTGAACCTTATTCTCAGGGGTTAGTCACATACATTCCTAGCCAAAGGCAAGTGTATAACCTGACAGTGCACCATACATGTGTTTTTTTGATCAAACCACAGAATGAATGTGAATAAATCAAACTATTTAGTTCAAGCTGTAGGGACTTTTGCCCATGAAGGCCTCTGGTCTATTTTCAGTGCATCAGCTATTTTAGAAGCTGTCTCACTGGCAGGAAAACAGTGAGAGGTGAAGCCAAAGGCTTCAAGGATTAGTATCAGGAATCATCCACAGAGAGGCCTGCCCACAGTAACAGGCTATCCACACTTGGACATTAGTATCAAGTACTAGTAGATATCCTAGGTGAGACTGACTTTTGTTGCAATGTATTTTCCTGATCCTTCCAAAGAAAAGGCCATTTACTTTTAGAAGACATTTACAAAGTTTTGAGAAAAGGGCATGGATGTAAATATATTGCATAATATAAATATTATAATAAATTCAATTATAATAAGCTAGGAATAACTAGCATACTCAAACTTTTACCAGCTCAGGGCAAGTTTTGCCTGGTATCTAGGTATAGGGGACTACACATCACCTTCTACCACTTCTTTGAGAGAAATGTATTTTAAAATGATGCTAGTTGGCAAATGCTTTTAGTTCATACTAGCATATTCATATTTCTCTTCCGTGTAACCCATTACCTGCAAATGTGCCAGTACTTACACTAACCCTACGTAGAGAATATCTGGTGTGGCTGGGAGCCCTAAGCCTTTCTCATATTGTCTGATTCTATTTCTCCATTTAGAAATCAAACTAATTAGTAGTAGGCAGCACACTCCTTCCTGTCTTTACTGAATTTCCCATTTAAGTTTCTTGATTCCTAAATAATGAAGTGATAATCTTCAGTTTTAGAAAACATTGTTTCTTCAGAAGAAAAATAAGTTGTTCTCCTCTTGGCTTCAGAATAACCTGTGGGTGGCCCTGGATTCCCTCCAAGATCTTCTGAAGATGAGAAAGAACAGTCTGTCCAGTGTTAGAAGAAGCAAATGGGTAATAGGAAAAGATCAAAATACTAGATTTTCAAATGCAATTGCTTTAGAACATCTAGAGCTATTTTTTTCCAATTTCTCCTTTGTTTCAGTTAGTAGGTAGTAGGTGTTCCTAGTTCCTATAAACTACTTGCATTAAGTAAAACAAATATGCTTGTCCATCTACTCCGCTGGCCAAGATCCCTGAAAAAAAGAATTTTTTTCACATTCTGCATAAAAATAGCCAGAATTATTCAATACTATTTCTTATAATTTTACCCCCAGTATGGACAAGGCTGATTTTGACTCTGCAAAAATTTGGCACAACACATTTAGATGTTACAAAATCAAAATCAGATGTAGCTTAAGTCCTTTTATCCCTTCCATTTTCTGCAGCCTGCTCAAAGTCAATGCAGGAAGAAAAAAGTCCAGATGATAAAAAGTTCTCACTTTGATCCATATGTACTTTCGATGTCTTTAAAAACAGAGGATTTTTTAAAAATTATAAGCATGACTTTATCTATGCAATCAGAATGGTATGCAAGAGAACTCTAAACACAACTAAACGCCATGTCTTCTTCTGCAAAAAGTGAAAGACAATCAAAAGTGAGATCTGAAAAGTAACAGATGCCAACAGAAATATTACCATTAATTTTAATGAAGCTATGATTTTTTTCTAGAGATTAAAACATTACATTTGTGTTTTCATTTTACAGTGCCCAGGACACACTCCAGAACCACATATTGCTACTGCTCCCAAATTGTTAAACTAAGTAATAGCGGGGTAAGCAAGTGATTGAATAGGCACTTTATAATATTCTCATGCCACAAGAAAGGATCTGTTTATTCACTAGGTTCTACTCATTGCTTTGAATAGTTCTGAGGCAAAATTCACTGTGGCACTATGGGACAATTTCTGTAACAGGAACATACGTTTGATATCCTGAGTATTTCTACTTATAAGTCACCCAGATTGTGTCCCATATTTTTCCATCTCTCTAACACATGCCTTGCAGAGAGGCTGATGAAGCTGATGGTCTTGTGTTGTCCAACTTCTTACTAGTCCTAGGCGGCTCTGCTCAGAGTTTGTGGGTCATTTTGAGAGAGGGCTCTGACATTTTCTAACTCTTGTGTCACAGCAAGTCAGCTGCCAGACCTGGCCCGGCACTACAGATATAAAATGAGCGCTGGGAAAAGGGTAAAAAATGGAAGGGCTATGTGGACACAGAAATAATATTGAATATGGCTTAAAAGCCAATGTGAACTTCATAAAATGCAAAAACCTAGAAGGAATTAGAAATTTATATTAGCCTACACTTTTTTTAACAATACAGCTAATACAGTTAAATTAAAAGAATAAGCCTAAGTCTGTACCTCTCACTGCTGTGCACTCCTATAACTCATTACTCACCACTGGGCTGTCAAATCCTGCAGCAGTGATGGGCTCACAGACAAATCTAGAGACTCTGAGAAATCCTTAAACATCTCTGAATTAGACAAAATAAGTTTAAAATCTCATGCAGGCACCCCTCTCCGCACTGAACACAGTTACACCTTTAGCAGCTTAGGCATAAATTATTCCAATAAAAGTCAGCTGTTGCAGACCATGGGGAATTTTTACAGTTCTCTTATGAAATATTAAGTGTCACTTAGTGTAACTGTGTGATCTTGGTTGCTCAACTGAATTCAAGAGATTAATTTCTTTTCTGAGGTACTCTCTGGGATTGAGGCAAAGGCAGTGAATGGATATATATATGTCATACAACCATGTCTAGGTTGAAGGCTGAACTATCTGGGCTCAGTGACGTTTGAATAGATTTAACTGTGCAGTTCTGTAGACAAATCAGTCTTATTCTGCCTTGCAGGCTGGTAGCCAGGATGTGAGAAGGGAACTTCAACTACCTGAACAGGCTAACCAGAAGAACATATAACAGTGGTGTACATATAACATATGGTTATAACATATAACATATAACAGTGGTGTATAGGAGTTATAAAATAAAGTGTCTTTTACCCTGTGGATGTTTGGATAGGAAAATAATGGGGTAATCAGTGCACAGCTGAGGATCTCTGGTTCTACGATTTAGTGAAGAAATACTGTTCAAGGCACAAAAGACTCCTAGAGGACTCTGAGTCACTTCCTAAAAGCTGACCAATTTCCTGACAGACAAAACCATACAGAATGATATGTTTATTATTTTGGCTACAACTATTTTCTGTGCTATTTAAAGGGTAATTGTGGTTAAAGTCTCTTAGAAAGTCTGGAGCTCTTCTGTCAATTAATAGAAGCCTTGGAAAGTGAACCATGCATCCAGCACACCTAAAAAAACTCTGAGAGAGCATACTCATAAAATACCAGGGAGCCCAGGTATCATCACTAGTCCTGGGAATCGTGTGAGAGCAATATATTGCAGACAGGGAGCCTAGATCCTGAGAGTTACAGTCTGCTCAAGAGAGCCTCTACAGCACATGAGTTTAATATTTAAGAATCTCACGAGTGTCTAGCAAGTGCTGTGCCATGACTGAAAGTGTCTTTGTTATTTTGTTAACTACCCCAATCTTTAATTTAACTGTTCCCACAGGGATAACTGCCCTTACAAAATACAGCTGTGCATGATTTGAAGTTGGATGTGAGAATATTAAGAAATCCAAGAGAAGCATTTACTTCCAATCTCTAATGCTTTTATGTGGAGAGAGTCCAGTGAAGGGCTACAAGGATGATCAGGGGCCTGGAACATCTGCCCTGTGAGGAGAGGCTGAGGGAGCTGGGCCTGTTCAGCCTGGAGAAGAGAAGGCTGAGAGGGGATCTGATCAGGGTCTATAAGTACCTCAAGGGAGGCAGTGAGGAGGATGGTGCTGGCCTCTTTTCCCTGGTGGCCACTGACAGAACTAGAGGAAATGGCCCACAACCGAAACACTAAAAGTTCCACAGGAACTTAAGGAAAAATGTCTTAACAGTGAGGGTGACAGAGTACTGGAACAGGCTGCCCAGAGAGGTTGTGGAGTCTCCTTCTCTGGAGATCTTCCAAACCCGCTTGGACGCAGTCCTGTGCCACGTGCTCTAGGTGGCCCTGCGTGTGCAGGGGGGTTGGACTAGATGACCTCTAGAGGTCCCTTCCAACCTTAAGCATTCCATGATTCTATGATTCTATGAATTTTGGACACATGTAGGGAATCTCTGTAAGCAAATGTTTTCTCACAGAGTTACATATTGTTAAGAAATTTACTCAGATACCACAAGTGGTAGAGGAGAACTGGCTGTGATGTTCAGATGGGATCATTTATTCATATCTAATATTTCCTAAGTTTCATGGATATCTGAAATTTTACTTTATGGCAAGGTGGCTGCCTTATTATGCTTTTTATTCAGATACACTGCTCTGGCTGACATGGGTTAGCAGCCACCATGCCGATGACAAAACTCAGTAATAGGTTTATAATGGAAAGTTTACGTAATGCTCTGCTAAGGTATTGATATACCAGAGCTCTTCTACATATTTATTGTAACACATAATACTGCTGTTTTATCGAATTATTACAATGAATGCTACATTTTGTCTTTACAATGTACCCCAGGCATCATACAGTGCAACTCACAACTAACATGTATATAGCTAAGCTTTAGGTAACTATTAAATAAAATGCCTATGTGGAGAGGAAAATATAGATATTTTAGATATTTTGATTTTTTGATATTTTTTGAACATTTGGATTTTTGGATATTTTGAATAGATATTTTAAATTTAGTAAATATTATCAAAGACCTCTTTTTATTTGTCTTCAAATTAATTTACATAATTTGTGATTTTTTTTCATATTCATGACTGTGGTGAGGTCTCATTTTATGCAGGTTATAAGGCACTTCTTTGATAAATAGAGAGATGGTATACTTTGTACTCTTTCTTGCAACTATGCAAAAAGAATGTTATCAGTCAATTAATTTTTTCATTAGAAAGGCCCTAAGTATTCATTTTTTTCACTATCAAGATATAAAATTCCTTAGCAACATAAACCAATTTCTCACTGGCTAAGCAAAAGCAAACTTGCCTCTTTGTATTTACTTTTTCATTTGTTTGTTTGTTTTAATTTTGCCTCATAAAAAGAACCGCTTTTGACCTTTCAGAAAAACAAGGCCCATCTACCCAATGCAGCATAGCACGAAACACACAGCTCGAATTCAAAAGTGATTAATGAGCGAAGGAGGGACCTGGTGCCTTTCTGCTTACCTTGTTCCTAAGGCTGCAAGAATTGCTTGTGTCTTCTGCGGATGCACGTGCGCACCTGCGCACACACAAAAACACACATATCTAACCTTCTCTCTGTCACTGTCTTCCGTGAAGAGGTTCTGAGAAGGAAACATTGCAAGGAAGATCAGGCCGTTCAGATCTCCCCCGCCAGTGGCAACACCCAGATTTAGTGGAAACAAGCTCTTTTCCACACATTTAGCTCTTGTACTAAGTTAATGGCAAAAATACTGAAATTTAGCTTGCTCCAACCTTACTACAACACACCTTGCAGCTGACGGCCTCTTAGGAGCCAATGGAGCGTTTAGGTAGCAGATGTCAGAGGCAGTGATAAAATAGCATTACTAGAAAGATGGGTAAAATATAAATAAATAAGGGACAGCTTGTCTTAAGAGTCACCCTTTTTTCCCCTATTCAACAATGTCAACATTGTATGTATTCTGAAATTTAATTCTGTCCTTGGAGATTTTTTGATAAAAAATCCTAGGTAAAATAATTTGTAAATCAATTAAAAGAACAATATGGAGACAAAATACCAACTAACCAAGCAACCAAACAAACAAATAAATGATATAAACCATAAATCAATTGTGCCTATATGTTATTAATCATTAATCTTGACTATCTGCTAAGCTGCACCCATTTTCCCTGGCAAACTAAACTTACGGGCTATCCTGCCTGCAAAGAGTGTACAGATGACATAACTTGGCCATTGCCCACCCAATCCTTGCCACTTTCCTCCTGCTTTTTCTGTTGGAGCTACACCACACATAGTGATTTCATTAATAAAGTAAAAAATATTGTCGATACAAAAGAGAATGAATAAAAATACCCGAACTTACATTCAGTCATGTATGTTTATGGATAGATCAGTGCATGGCACCCTGATTTTATAATAAACAGGAGACAATCTGCTTTACAATGTAGTTTCTGCTTGATGAAAATATTATGTTGTATGCTATCTATTTGTTCTGCATCAGTATCCATGTTAGTAGTTTTATAGATGCATTTTTTTCTTGCACAAAGAAAAACAAGCTTAAGGTGTGTTCTGCATTTAAAATCTAATTTACACTAGGGCCTCATAAAATTTTCCTTTTGTCCAGAGTCTAATGCATTGGCCAGAGTGCAGGCTTCAGACTTGTTTTAGCTGTATTTCTTTCTAAATGCATACCTTAAAGTGATCATAATTCCTAATTAGATGAAATACAACAAGACATATAATTACTTTCATTGCATCTGTTCATACATACATATTTCCTCATCAGCAGAGATTACTGGGTCTCTAAACGTGGAACTTTTTAATTAGCAATGAAATGCTCTTTTTACTTCATTTACTTTTTGTTGCTTTTTTATACACCAGTGTGTATATAAATCATAGGTTTTCATATCCATGCCCTTTCATTTTCTTTCTGAGGCCTATGATTTTCTCTGGTGGTTTCTAAGATAAAGATTCCCTAAGGGAAATTCATAAACACCGAAGCATGGTACAGAAACTGTCAAAAGTTACAGGCATTTCCCTGAGTTTGACATGATCTGGTAGGTTTTACAGCTTACAGTAAATAAGAGGAGCGTGTATTCCATTACTGCACTCGGTGTGGAATAGGCATCCCAGAGCACATCTATTTTTCAGATTTAAGCCAAAGCTGACATTTAAAAAAATATATACAATTCCTTAAAAAAAGTATATTCTAGATGTGAGGTCCCTTACTCTGTTCTCCATTACTGACAACTCTTTAACTCCCCTTAAAACAGCAGAGCTAAATATGAAACTTTCAGCTATGTTTGTCCATTGTATTGCGCTCACATTTTTTCCACTTTTGTTCAATCATATTAAAAGTTAAAAGAAGCATGAAAATCGGGGGCATCCATGACTTCTGTGACAGCTGTGAGAATGTTCTGGTGCAAGTAAGAAGACATTTTAAAAAGCTAAAAGAATCTCTTATTTTCTTTATCCTTTCAGTGTTCCTAACAGGGTCTTCCAATAGGGGAGAAAATTGATTTTCTAGGTCATTAGCTTTTTCAAAATTAAAAAAATAACACTGGCTCAGAATAAAAGTAGAATATCAGCATTTTAAATTGAAAATTCAACATCTTGCCACAGGACAAGCAAAGGGATTTTGCTAACATTTTGAGCATTTTAACATGTTTTTAGATTAAAAGTGAACTTAATTAACAGGCTACTCAAAATGTAAAAATCTAGATTTCAAAATGACAAACCTGAGTTTTGTAAATATCCAGTATGCAAAAAAGACAGCGCTTTCATCAAGGACCTTGGGCTTGCCAAATGCGTAGGGTTTTGGGGAACACTTTTTTTTGTCCGGCTTATGTTTTGTAACGTAACATAGCCAGCAAAGGCAGAGCTGTACAAAATGGTTTACAGCATCGCAGCTCAGGCTGCTCCCTCACCTCAGCTCTTGGTGCCCAGTGTCCCTGACAGTGACGTTGCATTAAAGCACCTGAGCGTGAGTCACCACGTTCCTTCAGGAGCAGCGCCCAGATTTCCCAGCAGGAAGGACATGGCTGAACGCTACTGTCCCAGTGACAGGGCCGCAGGGCTTGGCCACCTCTGAGTCACTGCTGGGTTGGAAGAGGAGAAGTAGAAGAAGGGATGAAAGACCAAGGCAAAACAGAGTCCAGCTCCCAGCTGCAGGAGTTCATGGTGGCCAAGCCGTTCCTTCTCAAAACAGTGATTTCTGCCATCACAACTCCAAGGACCCATGTCCTTTTCCAGGATATGGTCACAAACCACCATCATGTTGTCACCACCTCCCTCCCTTTCCAGAAAACCACATCCCCTGTTTTCAATGCTGGCTCAGCATGCTCATTTCTGCTCAGGAACTGGCAATGTGCCAATATGGGGCAGGTAGATAGCTGGAAAACTTTAAAAATGCAGGTGTTTGCTTCCAAGCACAGGGCTCAGAGGCTTTATAAACTCCACAATGTTTATAATTTCATGGCAGTGATACCTGCCTGTGCAACCCATGTCTGTTGGAGCTGATGCCTTACTTGCCAGGATTTCTGTTCTCCAGCAAATGTGCTTGGCTCTGCATTTCCACCTTTTCTTTTCCATAGACATTTACATTTGTTCCCACCTGTGATGGAATAAGATTACACTGTAAAAGATGATGGCTTCTATAAAGTGGAAATATATCTCAACTCGATTAATAATCTGCTCACTCACAGGCTTTTTCCAGATGGCCTCTAATCTGCAAGATCATGAACAACTTTTTCTTGCAACATAGGGTAACTAAACAAGCAGTCTTTTTTTCCTGGTAAAGCCAGACCCAGATGCCCACTTTTCTGGCACACTTCCCTAGTTGTTACACAGTGGTACCAGCTCCCACTAACCATATATGTCAGGCACACGGGTCTGCAAGCATCAGGGTATTTATCACAGCAATTTGGAAATATTTTGTCTTGCCAACCTCCTCAAATTAGAGCATGACAGTTACATTTCTGTAAAGAGTCAAGCACACTTCCAGCATTTACCACTTAATTATTATTTATACTCTCTCTTTTTTTTTCCCTTTCTTTTGATATTGCATTAACACAGCAGGGATCATTACAGTCTCCTGACGTTTCCTGAGACTAGGCAATGAGCCACACTCTACAGCTTAAGTGCATGGACTCATAAACCTATGTTATCTGCATGGTTGTGAGTCGTATCCCTTAATATACTGTAATGGTGATGTTCTCTGATTCTTCAAAGATGAGAGTAAAACAGAGAAATTTTTTAATATAACTACAGCATCCCTAACCAAGGGAGGGAATCCATATCTTCTTCTGGTCATGTTCTGTGACCCAGCAATGGCTGCTACGTTCACTCATCTTTGTAGATACTTCCTATTTTTAGTGCTCTTTGAATACTGGGGAAGTATCAGAAATAATAAAGGTGTTGGGTCCTAATCCCCAGGAAGCACTTAAGAACATGTAAACAGTTGTGATTGATTCCTGTTGTCTACCAGCAACAAAGGGTCTTTTATTAAGACATCTGTCTTCTGAAGTATTTGTTATCCACTGCATGGTGTTAAGTGGTTAGTTACATTAAAAACAAACAAAAAAGAGCACTATAAAGACTTTCTAACAAGTAGAAAAACAAAACACCATTCTCCCATACACATAAACCAGCTGCCTCTCCATCTGGTGCATTCTGTCTGCCTTTTTCAACCATATTTACCGGAGAGCTGACTTTACAGAGGTTACTGAACACCTCTGTTTGTTTCAGAGGACTTAATACATGCAGCATCCCTTTTTTCTGTACTGTGCAATTTCTGATATAACCAACTGCTTTGAACTGACTGTTCACTGTTCACTGTTAGTTTATGAGTATATTACTTTTGTTCCTGTCTGCATCAAGCCCCAGCACAACAGCAAAACCAAACACCTCAAAAAAGAAACTGCAGAATTTTGCAATTGTTTTTACATTGTTACATACTTTAAGACACTATGAATTTTCATATGTAATTTTAAGGTAAAAAGAATCAGTTTTTCATTAAGAAAGAATATAGTGAACTGAATATTTGCAATCTTAGAATAAAAACATCAAAACATGTAATTGCATATGCTGTTGCAGTGCATCTGGCAACAGCAGTCTGATTGCCTCAGACACCCACTTGCCCTCTCAGCTGTGTTGCCATTCAATATAATGCGCTGTGATTAGGATTTCACATGCTTTATCACCTCTTTTCATCAAAAAGAAGCACACTCTTGGATCACAGGGTATATGGTCAAGTCTAGGAGTCTACTATGTGAATATGGAAGAATGGCAAAACCAAATTAAAACTTCCATGAGGAAAACAACAGCATCTTTAGTCTGATTCCTCTTTCAGATGAGTTATTGTTTTCCTAATCAAGAGTAAAAATGTTCCACTGTAATGTTTTTCCTCTAAACATTTCCAATAAAAAACATAAGATTAACAATTAAGAAAAATAATAATAATTAAAAAAAAGATATACAGAAAGAGAAATCAATGAGCCTGTAGAAAACTGCATTGAGAATCCCTCAGAGAATGGCTCAAACAACATAAGATTAACAATTAAGAAAAATAACAATAATTAAAAAAGAAATCAATGAGCGTGTAGAAAACTGCATTGATAGATTTTCTTTTGACACAGAGAATCCCTCAGAGAATGGCTCAAACGATTCTAAGAAAGCAGGCTTTAACACTGAGCATAAATGTAGGTTTGCAACTATGAGTTCTTATTATACATTTGGATCTACTGATATCTAATAAAGTTAGAATGAAGTATATTAACTAGATAAACCATAGAAGCATGAAAATTGCCCAGCACACTGTTGCTGCTGGAATTTGCAGGTGTTCATACAAATCTCCATCCTCCTTATCCTTCTAGTGTATGTTAATTAACATCTCCCTTTCTCTTGTGAGGTATATGTAACTGCTACTAATACTAGTGCCCACTTATACCAAGAGGTTGGTATGAGATGAGTGTCCAGGGAAAGCTAACAGAAGCTAAAAGAAGTTAAAAACTTATGTGTAAAGGCCTTTTCCTATTCTTCTTCTTCATGGAGATGCAAATTTTGTATGTATTCATACAAAACTATCCCCTCTAGATAGTTGGGAAAAGGAACAATCATACATCACTTCTTTTTGTTGATTCTCTAACACTTCTTCCCAACTTCCTACTTTTCGATCTATACAAGATGTTCATGAGCTTTCAAGGGTGAGAGAGATGAGCCAATTATCTCTGAAATTGGCTCAAACTTTATAACAGGGACTGCTGTGGGAGCAAGATGATCAGAAGAGAGAAAACTAGCGCGTACGGGTGTTGATGAATATAACATATACATATATGTATTAGCTTCCTATATATATATATATGTATTTGCTTCCTAGGTCTCTGCTAGCCATATATCTCACTGCATCCTTGAATTTTCTTAGTATGTTAATACTACAGTATGTTAATACTCCACTGTGCATGGGAAATGTCTGAAGAATTCACCCAGAAGTAATTTCCTTCCTTTTTCTTCCCCACTTATCACAGTAAATGGCTTTTGTATCCCAGCTGAGTTCTCTCTAATTCCATTACATTTGTCTTATGCAGGTTTACACTTATCTCATTCTGTATTCATAGTTTTTACATTCATGCTTCCTCTTCAAAAACCACCTTATTCTCCAAGGCTTGTCAAAGTATTTTGAGAAATGAAGAAACATAGCAGACTAAAATAAATAACAATTGCTTTTGAACATGCTGCAATTTTAAAATTTTAGTACCAGAAGGATGTTCAAGTAAAAAATGGGGAATCTGCTCTAAAAAGATATATTTGCTTTACAATTAGTCAAGAGAATATAAAGAATATGTATCAGTAAAAATATAATAGTTGATAGTAATTTATTTACTGACATGGATGAAAATAAATTGATAGACAAAGGAATGTCTAAATTTTCAAAACCAAACCTTTTCCAAGTGATAGCTGGCTGGTCACCTGTTCAAAGTTAATTCCTGGCTTTAGCTGTTTTCTTTGGTAGTAATACAAAAAGTATCAAAGATTCAGATTCTTGTCATAATGAAGCAAAGCTTGAAAATCTGTTATTTCTATCTTTATATTACATTGTAGGCTGTGACTCTCTTCTCACCAACAACCTGTCTTTAATGTTGCAGTTTTAATATTTTAATTAGTTAATATTTGACATGAATATCTATTTTTCTCTATCTTTCTAATGTAGTTAAGTCTCCACAACTTGAAATGCTAAAGGTTTTTCTTAAATTGAGCTACAGAGGTTAATCCTCAGTTATAAGAAATCAAAATAAGATCCTCAATATTGGTTTGTGTTCCTGTTGAATGTAAGGACAATATTGAGCTGAGAGCAGAGTCAAGGCCAAGGAATGTTTTTCTCTCCTTGGGAACTTGTTTCCTGCACTTTGACATTGCAGATGTCCTCAAAATCACAGCCTTGTAACTTGTTGTTCATTCCTGGCTGTAGAGCCACCAAGCAGCTCACACCCTCCAACTCTATCTATTCTGGTCTGCATCCCCATTAGCAAAAAAGCCTAGCACAGTCCTCAGCTGATGACACAGGTTAGAGTGCCCTTCTTCTAGAGGGTTTTACTGGTTTAATCATTCCAGCTGTTTTAAAAAAGAAAATAAAAGGTGCAATTCTTTCACAGCACAACTGCAATAGGGAAGGTTCACAGGTTATAATCTACGATTGCCTGTACTATACATCAAGGAGGAATACTGTAAATGTTTACCCTGAAGGGCAGGGGGAAATGGAAACTTGATATGTATCTTCATCAGCCCTAGAGGTAAGTAATAAAACCTAATAGAGGTTGCCTATTTTGTGCCCTATCTTCTTTTCTCGGTAATTAATGAGAAATTTTTCATTGTCTTGAACAGCATCAGCATTGGGCCCTGCAATCTCTAAATAAACCCAATGTAAAAGACTTTCTATAACCTTTCCTCTGTCAGTGAGATAATGCAAACATCAGATCTGAGCACTTTAAGGGACCTGCTTTGTTTAGCTTTGCTACTGTGCTAAAAAAACTGGGATTGTTTAGTTATAACATCAATCTAAAAGTTGGCTGGCCATAGATTGCAAACAATATTTAAAGGTAAAAGAGTATCTGGCCATAAAAGCACAGCAGAGAAAGGTTCACAAACCAATGAAAACTGATTATCACACACTCTTTTAAGGATTTTGCATACATCATAAAGTTGAAATCATCAGAAAAATGATTTTTAATTGCTTAAATGTGAATGTGAATAAGAAGATTCAGAGAACTGGAAGAAAAAAAGGCAGCAGTACATGCAAATGTACCCACTGAAAGTTCCCTTCCCAAGTATAGTATATGTTCTTCCAATTGAAGAAGTGTGGATCCGAAATAAAAACTAACATGTATCAATGACTCTCTGTAAAATAGCTGTTTCAGGCATGAACCTGGTGTAAAATACATTCCGTAATCTAACTTCCATTAGTGAGGACCTTAGCAGATCTTGTAATCAGTAGCTGTAAGCATATTTATGAAGTCCTTTATTCCTTTTTGTTGCTAAAAGAGAGATTTTATTAATCTTTTCCACCACTGAACAATTTACGTGTATGAAAGTGTTACTCAAAGAAAATGTGCATATTGCTAAGGTTTTCCTCACATTAGTAAATAATTCCTATTTTACACATCCTGTTTTACTTAAAGCCAGCACTGAAATGTTTATGGTGTCTTCAGTGTGCTCTCTTCCAACATTTCACTTGTAGCAAAATGGGGTGAGAATGTAAACAACCATATCTACATTTGCATCCTGGACTTAGTAGTTTGTATATTCTGTAGGTTTGTTTGAATTTTCTGCTTTGAACTAGATATTGGTGATTTATACTCAAAAATACTCTGTGGAGCAATTCTAACTTAGGTTTGAACTAGATATTGGTGATTTATACTGAAGAGCCTTCTCAAAAATACTCTTTGTGGAGCAATTCTAACTTAGAAAGACTTTGGCCTCTGCCTCTCTCACAGATATATTGGAATAATCTGTATCTTCTCTTCTTTCTCCAGTTGATCAATGAAATGGAGGGGATTGAACCTGTGAAAAGCTAAAACAAACACATACATCCCACACAGATCCCAAAGTTCACACAGAGTTTTCAATGAATGGTTGAATTCTTACACTAGAAAATATTGCAGCTTCCTTATCATTCTGCTTCACCTTTCCTGCTCCCTTTTCAGCTCCTGCTGAGATATCTGCATTAAAAGACAAGGTCAGAAAGAACTAATCGAAAGCCAATCCGCTGCTAACAGCTGCAAAAACGAGCAGTCTTGTCCCCTGTTAATTCTGAAACATGGACAGGTGGTTAGTCCTTTGAGGACCCTCTGCTGCAGCTAGGATAGAGCTACGTTCCTCCTCTCGTGCACAATCATGGCAACTTCACACCATCTACGAACGTGCTTCAGGACTTCTCTTCTATGCCAAAGCCAACCGAAAGCAATCTTTGACTTAAACCAGAGGTCAAGCTAGGCAAGCAGTAAGTTATTGCTTGCTTTTGTTTGTTTATCATTCAGAATGTTGCTGTTGTTTTATCTTTTATTAAGAAATGAAAGATAAGTGTACTAAGGTGTATCTTTGCAAGCCTTAAAACATTTTATAGGTCTGTTTAGACAACTGATGCTATCTTCAAAGGCAATAATAAGAAAATATACTCTGTAAATTGTATTTTCTCCTTATAGCTTAAGTATTTTTAGTATGTTTTTGTAATAGCTTCAGGGACTCATAATGCAAGTATATGAAAATTAGAAATTCTCCATATTTTGCAAACTTTTTATTATGCATGCTATAGGCAAGCTAGGAGAGTTAGGTGTGCCAGTGATTAGGAATGGGTACAATATTGCTGCATTAAAATGCACAAACAGGTTTTATGCTCTCCTGTGTAATATTAGAAGCTCAAATTTATTGAGTCAGAGCATCTTATCTTCGCTCGTCTTTTAAATTAAGGCAGCTATTGCTGATTTATACCAGAAGTTCCCTTGTCGCCTTGCTTACTGATACAAGAGGTATAATTCTGATAAAGTATGGGAGTTACAATAAGGTCATTAAGAATTATTTCCATTTGTATAAAAGAAAACAAAATATATTCATTTTATTGTTAATCTTTTCAAAGTGGCATCCTCTAATTATCTACTCATATCTACTAAGAAGTCATACACATTCAGCTTGATTTTTATAGAGTTTAGAAATAAAATAAAAATATTCCTAACACTGTGTATTGCATTTACAGCAGAGACATATTCCTAACTCTGTCTGTGATAATTGGATGCGATCATATCTTTCACTGCTGAATGTTACCGGGTAGATGAGGTCACTAAAGGGATGGCTAAAAAAAGACATTCAGATGTCCCGCTAACAATAACTAGAACCTTTTATAAAATGTGAGGACGAATGCCCAGGGAGTAAGTTAAGCAAGAAGTTGGAAGCAATATTTTTGTGTGGTTTGCTCATTTTCATCTTCCTGAGTCTGTAGATTGTGCATGAGGAATCTTGTGGGCTTAATTTACTCCCGAGAAGAGAGGTTGCAGATGATGCTATCTCTGTCCATGTGCATTCATGTCTAAGACTTTTTGGAGTCCTTATATTCATGCAGAATAATAGTGAATAGCTTCAGAAGTGTTATAAAAATACGTCTGGAATATTCTGAAGAGCACTTCAGCTTATATAGCTCAGGAAAGTAAATGTGCTCAGGAAAGTAAATGTCTGGCCCAATATTTATAATTCCCCCTCAAAAAACAACAACAAAAAAAGAAAAATTTAAGCAAAATAACTGTACAGTCCAGGCTTTTCAGCTTCCATGTGCCTTTCTTAATAAATTTTAATCACAGTTCTTGAAAGTGAAACTAATAGCTAGCTGCTTCTATTCCAGAATTGTATTGAACTAAATGTTCACTTCTGCAAACTGCTGTTGACTAAAGCAGCTAAACTTAAAAACTGATCATTCCTGTTTTCCTGTCGTTCTGTGGAAAAACTAAGGAGAAAGCATAAATTTTAAATCATGCTAATCAGAAAGTACTGACAATATAGAAAACATGCTATGCTGTGATATTCTAGGATATATTTAGGATAACAATTACATAACTTAAAGCATTCGAATGCCAAGATATTTCCACATCACATATAAATGTCTCCTACAAAAGCAGAAGTATGATCCACTAAAGGTATGTACTCTAGTTTGTAAATAAAACAAAACAGAGCAACATGGGTACGCTGTATGATTTTGACACTTAACTGCTTTTGTGAGCCTTTGATTCAAAGTCTAGACTACTCTTGTTCTAAGCATTGCAGCTACAGTGCAGTCTTTAATGTCATGCAAAATGAATTAAACTGCTATGAGTACCTCAAATAATCTCTCTGCTTTGAGGACTGTTCTCCCTTCACGGTTTTCTTTTTTTTTTTGAGGGGAGGGGGAGTAGAGGTGGGGTAAAGAATGAGGTACTTACTAGTTTGTTCGTTTGTATCACTTCAGTCTCCCATAATTTTTAGAAATAAATTATCATATTTATTATCCAATACACTACAATTCTATAAGTATGATCGGGGTAAGTTCCTGGATTTTCTGGAATGGCCATTGAAGCCTAGTGAGGGAACCAAACAGAACAGTTGTATAAATCAGATCAATGCTACTGACAATATTGTGAAGGAAAATGCTTGGCATTTAAATGCTAAGCTCTTTGAAGTTATATTTTGGTGTCGTAAAACACAGTTAATATTATTTTTACTGTTATAATTAACCATTATTTACAATGTTGTTAAGTATCCCAATGTGTATTTTTCAGATTGGAAAATGGTTGGAGTACCTTAATAATCGATAACAAAGATTATTTAGGCATACCTAAATAATAGAACAACTTGAATAGAAGAAGACAAAGCCGTCGGAAGTGGAGAGTCTTGCACAGCCCAAATTTTTCATCCATTTCTTTTGAAAGCCAGTCCAGTCAGTTTAAATATTGCTCTTCACGCAGGGTAAAATAACACAGATACTACCTGTATCTGTGGTGATACAGATGATACAGAGCACTTATGTGAGCTCTTCAGCTTTGCAGCAGACCGACAATAACAAAGAGAGGCAATGCTGCTAATATCTTAAGATGGCATATCTATTTCTGCAATTATCTGCTCATGGCTGGAATCCTATTACTTTTCTCATCTAGGGATGGAGGTTAAAGGATAGACAGAGCAGCAGTACATTATAACTCATATTCTGGATATTTCAGGTGAAAACCTTTTTTTCTTTTTTTAAGTGAAAGCTAAATTGCCATGAAGTATGGTCTTCAGTATGAGTATCCAGGAAATCTTTGGCAGAGCATCTTTTTAAAAATAAGATGTTTCACATTCGTATCCCACAATTGCTGATTCACATTTTATCTCAGCAGAACTAAACTTTGTTTTTGTGCCCTCTCCAGATTTTACTCTTTCCTCCTGTAATTTGAATATATATAATGTGTGTTGTGTGTATATATATATATACATACACCAAAGCTGTTGATGATTTTATATCCATAAGCTTATAAGACTATGAGGCTTATTCTAAATGAGAGTTCATGGTAAATGGCATGTTCATTCTACCTAATAAAAAATAAATGTATTAAAAAAATGCAGAGGATAAACCCTTATTTATTTATTACAAGACTAACTCTACTATTTGTTAACAATCCTGAAGTCTAACTGTCATAGCCAATATGCATGGTCTAGCTAATGTACTATCAATAGGAAAAATATATAATATATATTATTTGGCCTTATTTTGCTTTTACCCCACTATATTCATTTGTAGATGACAGTGGAAATCATGTCTATGAATGATTTGTGCCAATTCTTCTTTAATAATGATGTGCTTTAATTTCAATAAAGTACATCAAGGATTAAAGCAACAGATAAAATTTTGGCACATTTCTGCTATTCAAAAAAAAAGAATAAAATAATATTAAGCATAAGCATTTAAAAGAAGCATTTTTTTTCTACTGTTTACGTACCTGTTTAGGGTCCTATCACTTCTACTTTTATTGGCATTTTTTTCAAATCAGATTTTATCTTGTACTTCATCCTTTAGCTAAAGTGAAGAATGAGGAGAAAAACAGAATGCAGCAAAAGCACTGCTTTTTTAAAGTCTGACATATAGACATTTTTAAAGTCTGACATGTCTCAAATACATTGACGGTTGTATTTCCAGTTTCAAAAATGTTTTTACTTGCAATTAATTTGTTTTTTGACAATGTTTAGCAAAAGTGTTAAGTCAAATTCATTACTTAATCTAATTCACTTTTAGAAATTGCACACAATATTGCCCTACTAGTTCATGAAATGTCAGATGTTTATGTGAAGGAGAGGTAAGAAGATGATTATTTTACCCCAGTTTCAATAGAGGTTACACAAACCAAATTGGAACAAATATTCTTGCTAAACTGGGGTTTTGATAAAATTTGTCATGGACTGGTAGGAAAATGTGTAGGCAGCATGGCTCTCAGAAAATAACTGCAGATTGCTCTTTCTTAATACATTTCTATATAATTGAATTAGCACTGAGTTTGTTATATTAATACATAACAGAAATCCAAGTTTTATGAGGGTTTACTCTAAAAGTCACTGTAGTAGTCTTCATGTAGTACAATCATCAGCCTAGGTAAAATGTTCTCTCAAAATTTGTATCGCTTTAAAAATAGACTAGTAGCAGACAACCATATTATATCTTTCCAAAAACAAAATTGCACAAACTCAGCCTTGATAACTATCTAAAAATAATAGTGCTCTGAGTGCAAAACAAAATGCTCTCACAGTTTGTTTTGCATAAAAATTGCAAGCTAACCTAAAAGATTTGGGTCTTTCTCTGGTGATTTTTACTTCTTATTGTGTGTAAAGAAGTGGAATCAAGAAAAAAAAAATACCTGTCTTCAGTAGCTTAAAGATACTATGCAGGTGAGACTTGGGCTAATTCATACTTAATTTTCTACTTAAAATTTCTCCCAATGACATAAGTAGCTGTCTTGAAGAATAAGAAAGATGGGTGAGTATGGGGTGTGAGTATTTTGTTGTTGTTTTTTCTTTCGCATACTTAGTGGCTTTGCATACCTAGGGGGTTAGGGGATGGAGAACAGGAATGAGAGATTTTTTTTTCTTTCCCACCATGCTTTCTTTTTAAAGCCAATCTTTCAACTGTGTTCATCTCTGTCAATACACATAATGCCTAAAGCAACAAAAGAAGAAAAAAAAGTAAAACCCATTAAGAGAAGGGAAGGCTGGACAACTGCTATTTTTGGTTAAGGATATTGTAGTTTATGAAGAAAGATCCCAGTGAAGAACGCAGTGTTTATGTGCACATTCCTTACAGATGAAAGCCTTTTAGGAGAGGCTTTGTGGTAAACCCCTGTCAATATGAATGTATGGATTCTGGTAGGAAAGAGAATTATATATCATCCCAATTTGTAGAAAAGGTTTATTTTTAAAGTATTGACTAGATGACTGTGAAAAAAAAGATGTCTGGGGAGAGTAGCAATAAAGTGAGGATTTGTTCTTGCTTCTCCTAAAGTCAGTATTCTGCTGTGCCTTGCTTTGTATCAACAGCTTAATATTTGCGATAGATACGAAATCTGAAACTTCATCCTTCAAAATTGTATAATCACTACGGTAAATCATAGGAGAACAGTTTTCTTTAAAATATTTATTTGAATGCTGGACTTAAGGGGAGATGGGGAAAGAAGTGAAATATCGGCTGAATGGTAAAATCATGAAGAACCCCATTTGCAAGGTTTTACCTAGATGATGATTCAGTTTCAAGCAGGCATATAGTCCTTCTGCCACTTCATTTAGGATGAACAAACACGGGACACTTCCACTTCACACTGGTTGTACACATCCTTAAAACCATCAAAAATCCATAATGTAGGCACCTTATATCTTCAAGTGTTCTGCTTGGCATGCTTCAGAAACTTCCTATGCAGGAAGTCTGCGCATGTCTATGAAATCATACTTCAAATAACCTCAATTTTTCTTTCCAAATAATACTAGTTTTGCTGATGAGCCAAAGTGCTCATCTAATACATGGAGCTCCTCACTCAAGGCCTTTCATAGAATCATAGAATGCTTAAGGTTGGAAGGGACCTCTAGAGGTCATCTGGTCCAACCCCCCTGCACACACAGGGCCACCTAGAGCACGTGGCACAGGACTGCGTCCAAGCGGGTTTGGAAGATCTCCAGAGAAGGAGACTCCACAACCTCTCTGGGCAGCCTGTTCCAGTGCTCTGTCACCCTCACTGTTAAGACATTTTTCCTTAAGTTCCTGTGGAGCTTTGGATGCTCCAGTTTGTGGCCATTTCCTCTAGTCCTATCAGTGGCCACCGGTGAAAAGAGGCCAGCACCATCCTCCTCACCCCCTCCACTGAGGTACTTATATACACTGATCAGGTCCCCTCTCAGCCTTCTCTTCTCCAGGCTGAACAAGCCCAGCTCCCTCAGCCTCTCCTCATAGGGCAGATGTTCCAGGCCCCTGATCTCCAGATGTGGCCTCACCAGGGCTGAGTAGAGGGGCAGGATCACCTCCCTCGACCTGCTGGAGATGCTCTTCTTAATGCAGCCCAGGATCCCATTGGCCTTCTTGGCCACGAGGGCACACTGCTGCCTCATGGTCAACTTATCATCCACCATGACACGCAGGTCTTTCTCTGCAGAGCTGCTCTCCAGAAGGTCAGTCCCCAGCCTGGACTGGTGTCTGAGGTTATTCTTTCCCAGGTGCAGGACCTTGCACTTGGCCTTGTTCAATTTCATGAGGTTTCTCACTGCCCAGTTGTCCAGTGTGTCCAGGTCCCTCTGGATGGCAGCGCAGCCCTCTGGGGTATCAGCTACTCCTCCCAGTTTGGTATCATCAGCAAACTTGCTGAGGGAGCACTCTGTGCCTTCATGCAGGGCATTGATGAATAAATTGAACAGGACTGGACCAAGGACTGACCCCTGGGGGACCCCACTAGCTACAGGCCTCCAACTAGACTCTGCACCGCTGATCACCACCCTCTGAGCTCTGCCATCCAGCCAGTTCCTAATCCACCTCACTGTGCACTCATCTATCCCACACTTCCGGAGCTTGCCCAGGAGGATGTTGTGAGGGACGGTGTCAAAAACCTTGGTGAAGTCAAGATCCACCGCTCTCCCCTCATCTATCCAACTGGTCATTCCATCATAGAAGGCTATCAGGTTAGTCAAGCAAGATTTGCCCTTGGTGAATCCATGCTGACTACTCTTGAACACCTTCTTGTCCTCCATCTGCCTGGAGACAACGGCCAATATGAGCCGTTCCATCACTTCCCTGGGGATGGAGGTGAGGCTTACTGGCCTGTAGTTGCCTGGGTCCTCCTTCTTGCCTTTTTTGAAGACTGGCGTGACATTGGCTTTCCTTTCTCCCTCAAGATGAAACCCTAAGTGTTTTGAAAGAGTACTCAGCCCACAAGCTATTTAAAGAAGCGCTGGCAGCAGCAGGGAATATCTTTTTAAAGATGCTTTGCTGGGCAACAAGATATGAATCTTTTGGGTATTCAGATTTTCTTCCTCGATTAGTCTGGACTGGTCTTGCTGCTGGTCTTGCAATTGATTCTCAGAAGGTCTGTGTTTATGCTGTGACCTTTGGGCAGTAAAGTTAATCTCGGCTCCTTTTTCACTTCGCAGATATTTAATTTGGTAAGGAGAAAGTTCAAATGCTTCAGTGAAAGAAGATAAAATCATTCAGGACAATCAGGAAACCAATGAATTCAAGTGTTCTTTTCTGGACGGCACATTTTTTTTAGTGAAGTTAGACATTAACACAACCCCGCTATAATTCACTGTCCCTTCAGTTATGATAATACAGTAGTTTGTGGGCATGCACTATGAGCTGAATGACTAAAATAAATAGGAGTTGAAAACCCCCCAAAAAATCTGTAAGAGCATCCAGCTGGCATGGTAACTTTTAACCATTGTTAACCAGGGAGGGAATATCTGCAACTTAAAAGCGTGTCTGTGCTTATCCATGATGTTGCTCAGGGATACCTCACTAGTGCTGACTAGAATAGCTCCAGAACTAGAAGCGGTGTAGCTCCATCAGAGTGATGTTGCACCCTAGATATTTAGCCCTGTAAACAGGCCAAGGGAAAGACAAAACAAACAAACAAACAAAAAACCCACATCGAATCTCCTAAATTTCCTTTCATATATGTTGAAGTAAAACTGTGAATCTCACCTCATCAACACTCCCATCAGAGCCACTGATTGGTAGGAGGAGTCAGGCCAAGCACAGTGCTGTGCTAATTCTGCTCCACACCCTCCAGCCTACCAGGTAGCATCTTATCCTGGCACCGGGCTGCTCTGTTTGCATGAACAAGTTGACTGAGGGGTGTTTGATATAGTGCTGCATGACATGGTGCAAAAACATCCTGCTCTAAACGAGGGAGAGAGCAATGGCGACTATTAGGAATGTCACTTCTGGTGTTCTGGATCTCATTGTACAATATTTGTCTTTGCTGTCAAGGATCACAGTAAACTAACGTGATTAAGTATGCAGTTCTCAATTCAAGTAAAAATTATGGGAATCTCTGCACGTAGGGTTGATGGTCATGGATCCAGATATCTATCTGTTATAAGTGAACATCAGAAGAACTGAATTACTTTAAAGCTGCCTTGATTTACACTTTTAGTACGAGTGTTCTCTTTTTTTAGTCTTTCCTATTCCTTTTCCCACAATCTATGTTTTTAATATCTTTAGTTTGGCTATCTGCCCAATCCTCTATCTCTTTATCTATTCACCTATGCTTCAGCATTATATATTGTTACAGGTTGAGAATTAACTTAAATTTTAAACCTTGGAAGATAATGACTCCATTATGCAAGACACTGTTTAGAATCAGCAGGAGCAGAATATGTTAGATTGGAAAAAGACTTAATGAGAAGAAACTTAATAACGTACAAGTACCTGAAAAGCTAGTAGGGAAAATGAGGATGTGAACCAAGAATGAACTTGCTTTCACTGCTATCTTCAAATACAAATTATATGCATAGGCTAAAATGATGAAAATGGACATGGAAGGGAAAGGAGAAGGGAAGGGATTTTTCGAGACATAAAGAGATGTCTGGAAATTTTGCATATGATGGTGATTATTCATATTCCTAACATGCAAAATCATTGTATCATATTGACTCCTCCCCACATTAAATAGGAAAATGTTGAGAGATGTGAAGGAAAAGCCCAGTACAAAACATTTACCAGCTACAAATTCAGTACTGCTTTGCATCATGGTGCCACTCAAAACAAGAGAGATGTTTAAAACACTTTCTGCTGTTTCTAAAAGGTTTCTAACAGTACTATCACCACCAAACAAATTATGTCTTTTCTCACTATCTGGAAGATAAAACTCTATAACTGTATTAAAAGGCTACTGTGAAGCAATGATCCAGAGTAGTGTCGAAAAGCATTTGTTAGGACATTCTTTCATTTTGTGGTATTACATGCTCAGGGCACTGTTCTTGACAGGAATAAATGGAAGATTGCATTTTGATGGCCAAAGATGCCTACAAAAACGACGGAGAAAAAATTGCAGTGCCTTTTTCTTCAGTATATCTCAGTGCTCTGTAGTGAGAACGAGCATCTTTTAAAAGAGTAAGATGCAGAAGAAGGTAAGTTCATAATCTACTCGCTTAAAAAAAGAAGCAAGTATTAACAGTGGAATATTTAGATAAAGGAAAACAGAAAGGTATGGACTTTCAGATCTCAACCACTAGGTTTTGAAAACTTAAGATCTAAGAAAGGAGGAAGGAAATAATTGTTCTATGTTCTACCCCAGGGAAAATATCAGCTTAAAAAAAATCTGCCCTTTTACTCCTGACTAACAATTAATAAGCTGTTAATCCTTGCCACTACACTGACAGGTTAATCTCATTTAGAAGAAGTCCTGCATCACTCGCATTTTGCTATCTTCTTCGGTAGTCAGTGTTCCCATAAAGAATGGACTTATATTCCTGAATTGCTTCTTTTATATTACTGCATTAGTGTGCAAGTTTTGTAAAAGTCTTGGTCTCTACAGAATTGAAAAGACTGTGTCTTACACCTTACCATCATTATGCACTCTGTTTATTGTAAGGAATTTTGCCAGTGTCTGCTTTCTGAACATAAAGAAATATATATGTGTATATTTATGGCTATATTTCTGTACATACACATGTATACATACTAATAGATATGTATAAAGCACTTCTGAAGACCAAATTACCAGAAGATGAGAAGATATAACTAAGGTCAGCAGACCGCGTCGTTCTCTGTTGCATGAAGAGCAGTATGGCTTGAGAAATAGTGGAACTATGGTGAAAAATACAGAAGACTAAAGAAAAATGGAGCTGAGTCTTTCAAAGAGGGACAAAGAACAAAGGAGAGTGAGAACCCATCCAAGTATGGAAAGGCCTGATGCAAGCAACTGCTCAGTCATAGAACTGGAAAATGTGTCTCTTCAGAATCTCTAGGGCTTTTGGAGTGACTCAGATGCAGAAAAACTTCAGATACGATGAAGATGCATTTCTCCAATTTTCTTATGCTTCTGCATCCTGTTTCCTCTAATTAGCACATCTTCTCAGCCAGTTATGGACACATCTAGACACATTGCAGATTGCAGACACTATCTCTGAAATGCAGCTAGTACATACTGATCCCTTGCTCACACAGTGCCATCTTATCTAGATCACAGCAGCAAATGTGTGGGGTCTAGAAATTTGGAAATAATGCAGATGAAAAGAATGGAAGAGGGAGCAGCCCCAGATGGGCTGTACAAAATTTCCATTAGCAAGAAAGGACAAGAAATTCCCTAACATAAAGCCAGATTGTGTCACACAGTTTCAACATCTGAATTTAATAAAAATCTGGAAAAGGACATCTAAAGTCAGCTGAAACTTGGGAGAAGAAAAAAGCAAACAAACAAACAAACAAAGTCTCAGTCAACCTTCTGTAAAGAAGATCAAGCCAAGGCGTAAGGGATACGGACATTTATCTGCTTATTTTAAATACTCAAACTAGAAGTCAAGGGCCAAATTGTCAGCCTGTCACTCCTGCTGGAAAGTATTTTTACCCACCGTGACTGTACAGCAGAAACCTTGTCTCTAGGACAGCAGTGTGCAGGGGTAGAGAGTATCCAGTTATTTTTTTTCCTCGGTGAATTAAGTAGCGGACAAGATTTCATCCTTTGTTTTCAATTTGTATAACATCATACTGTGCTTAAGTAATCTAGAGGGTGAAACTCAGCCTGACATAGTTTCAGTTCCTTCAGGAAAATAGAGCTATATTGTTCTTAGCAAGTTACTCTTTGGAGGTGTGATATAACATCTGAAATGCAGCATTTTAAGGATCAGAGGGAAATGTCACCCACAGGGCATAGTGATGCTGAGAAACACAGAAGCCACAGCTCCTCACAGAGGAGCAAAGTTTAAATAAAGATACAACAAACCCCACAATGTTGGGTCACTGTAAACTGACAAAAGTCAAGCAAACATGAATAGGTCATGCTTTACTTGCAGCCCTACAAACCACATCCAGTAAACAACCTTCAAACAACAATAACTGTAATCTGCTGTGCTAAATAGTCAGTGCATATAATTCCTTTAGAAAAAGAGGCATAAAAACAGAGGATATTATTACTGAGCCACTTTTTTCTTTTCTGTCTAGTCATATGTCTGTACAGTTAGGAGGCTTGGATCCAGAATTAAAATTCAATAAGGGTCAGTAATTGCTCAAATTTTTCATAAGGATTACTGCCTTTCCGAATAGGTCCTCAAATAATTATAGATCCTCCAAGGCTTACAGAGCACTCCTAGAAAATAAGGATGGAAGTAAGATCAAGACAATAAAAATGAGCTTTGGTAACTTGGGGGGGGCTCTTACTCTCAAAACCACTGTGCAAGCAGTAAATAATTGGTAGGTAAAGTTGTATTTTTTTAGCAAATAATGTCTCCAATGACTGTATCTTGGTTTTGCTTCTGTGTTATTCAATAATTAATCCTAATTGCCATGATCATAACCCTTACTCATAGGTACAGCACATGGATCTCTAGCCTTATAACTGTTGGTATAAGTAATATGTTGTTTGCAAGACATTCGCTTTGGTCAGTCTCATATTATTCACAGTAGTCACTTAGGTCTAAAACAGTCTGGTGTTTGTTGTCTGCCTGGATGACCTGGGACTTTTTAAACAGGAAGATAATGAATAAAAAATGAGAGAGAATAATGCAGAGCAAATGTTGTTACTTCTATACTAGCTATTTTGAATATGAAAATCAGATAGGTACATATGTTTGAAATAATTTACATTTTGAAGACTTAATAAATTACATGGATTTCAATCACACCTTTTTACCTTGAGGAAAAAAGGCTACAATGTCTATTTTTTGGAAAATACTTCCATGTAGGGCTAACCCATAGATAAAAGGGCTGCAAATATTACTTATTTGTAGAAAAAAAAAAGAGTATAACTACACTATTTTTTCTCTTCAAAAATCCTGCACCTTGTAGTGTTGTTCTTGTTTTTTTCAGAGACTGTGAAGCCTATATTGTTCAATGCCACTTCTCACCCGTAAAGATCTTCTTCTAATTAAACTTTATATTAACAACAGAATGCAAACAGGTTTTCCTGCTTTCAATTATACTAAGTTAGTAACTAAATGGCTATATGCACATTAATTTATCTAGAACTTAATGGAGTTTGCCTGCACAGTTTCAATTGCTACTCGCACTTGCAGAGCTATGCTAAAACTTCATTCACATTCCATATATTCTTGCCTGGTGAAAAAATAGTTGCACATGCATGTGATTGCCTCTTTGGATCCCTTTCAAAGCCTTCTTTAGGAATCTGAATACGCCCTTCTGTGGGAAAATCTGCAGAAACAAAAAAGGAATGAAAATCTCTTTAAGACTGTCCTTCCTCCCTGAAGTTTTTGAGAACTTGATCGAGGGCTTCAAATACAAGAGATCCTAAAAGAGCAGGAAGGATCAAAGGCCCCAGGACCAAAACATTTTGGGTTCACCTTTCACTGCCCCTCCTACTTAGAGTCATTGGTGTCAAAACAGCAAAGCCCACGGAGGCGGGAGATGCTGCTCTGGGAAAGACGTTCCAATGGGAACTCCACTGCAGAGGGACCCTGACACAAAGGTTATCTCAGTTATGCTATTTTTCTGCTTTGATCCCTGCTGGGAAAATGGGCACCTTTCACTTTTTCGATTACTGCCATGCGAGAGAAACTGCAGAGTGGCCAGAGGAACTAAAGACCGTGTGGTTTCTGCATGCATACGCACAAGCTATCTCGAAGAAGAAGAGAGTGGATATTTATAGCAGTTCATTCACTGGGAAATCATACTCTCAAAAATCAATGTGAGTTACTGCTGTGTAACCAAAGGTAGAATTTCACTCATCGTGCATGATTCATTTGTATGCCGCTTGGCAGGATTTTGTCACAGAGTAATTGCAAAAAGTGGTTGTTTATCACGCATGCATAATACTGTAAATATCAAGACTATAATGTGAAGGATATCTTTAAAATTTCAGTTTTAAACCACTGCATTTTAGGCACAGTGAAAGGAGATGAAGCATATTTCGTGGTTACACAAAATTTTCATTAGAAAAGTAGTTTATTTTATGCTTCCTTTTATATCCAGATCAAAGCGGCTTGTGATGTACCTCATGATTCTAAATAAGATTATGTTTGTCCCCAAGGTTTTCACATATCCCAAGAGAATTGGCAACATACATCAGTTGTTGTACAGGTGTAAATCATAGTAGATGTATCTTGGTATACCAGCTATTATAAATCATAGCTCCTCATGTTTGCAGGTCTGTAGGAGAGTGTCTGTGTTGACTTCTAAACGATGGTCGGGGAAGTGCATACATGTTCAACCTGCTTACGAGCTGGATTACTGAAAAGCCCTTGGAAGATTAGTGGTCCTCAGACCATACCTAGCATAAGGAAATAACTAAGGAGAGGTCAGACAGAGGATGCTTTAGCCTTTTGCCTGGTGCTTGAACTGTAGGTGTCCGTGCTTTTGTATTTTGAAGGAATGATAAAAAACAATTGCTCATACATTGTTATTAATTATTTACAGCAGACTAACTATCCCACATTTGTATGAACTAAATATATCCAATGTGCAATTAATTAGATGTGAGGATCAAAGTTGCTTATTCCTTTTGATGTATTATAATATATTTGTAAATGTTCTGTCGTTTCTTTTTATGCCAAAAAAGAATAATAGGATGTCATGTGACATACGAGAATTAATACAATACATGCTGACATTGAAGCAAAACAACAATTTTTTCATTGATTTATTCCTTATGTAATTTACAGAAAATTATGGTAAAGAAGATCATTCAGAAGGCCAGACATTTCTTTCAGTGGATCTAGTTTGAGGGTTGTCAAAGCCTTGCGGGTGTTCAACATTAAAGTGATGCCTTTCAAGTAATCTCTTGTTTTTTGCCAGAAAACTTAAAACATCACAGCTTTATTGATAGTCCATCTTTCTATGTCAAGAAAGTGGCACATTGCTCTAAATGGTTCTCATTACATTAGAATATGATTACAGAAAATCCTTCCATGAGAGCTCTTGCTTTGTGGATATAGGCATACGCTTAGAAAGGCAGTTAGTACTGGGGGTATCTGGGGTACCTGTTTTAAAAACGAAGTCTTTCTATCTAACTTACTAAAACAAGAATATAGCGATGATCATAGAGAGCCATCCAGCCCAGCATCCTGTACTAACAATGGACAACAGAGATGCCTGGGGAAGAACATAAATACATCATAAGCAGCCCAGCTGCTACCTTTGCATATTTTGTTTTTAAGTTCCATCATGAATGACACTTGATACTCCCCTAAATTAGTCTCAATAGCTCTTAATCTACTAACCCCTAGAGTTACTCTAAAGTTTACTCTAGAAATAAACTTTATCCGCGCGCAACCCCCAAAGCCTTCTTCATTCTTATTTCATAACAATTTTCACAGCATCTGCATAGTTCCATAGGAATTACCATATAATAAGACTTGAGTAGCCTTATCTTGAGACAGAGGTCCTCAATCAGATGGTGAGCATTGCTTTTTGCTGTCTACTCATCAGTTCTCTGAATGATGTCCTTTAAGTCTCCAGCCTCCAAACCATGAACTGTCAGTATTTTATTACACTGCAATAGCACATCAAAATCCTAAATGATGGTTCTATGCTTTTCCAAGGCTTGAGAGTAAAAACCTTGTTTTGCAGCCATTTAGCAGCTTTAAGAGTAGATACAGTCACTGCAGCTTTCACTGTTCAGGCTCAGGTATAGCACAGCTAGTAATAGCTAATGAAAGTATATCCAGATGCAGTTGTTTCTGGCGCTGTCTAATATAAAATTTCATTATTGTTTTTCTGGACTTATTGGCCTATTTTTGATGCCTCATTATTTCACAAGTAATAATTTAAAATATGTCCCTTTGGTGCTTCAATATCAATGTCACTTAGTGAAATTTTGGCATCTAGGAACAAAGTCATTTTAAAAGTGGGACTTGGGACTTGTTAAAACAAGTTTTCCTTTGTTTCTTTTCCTCAGGTATAAAATGAATATACCAAGACCTTCTAACCACAAAGGGATATTATAAAGAGAAACACATTAAAGACTGTGAAGTACACAATGGTTATGAAGAGGAAGAATTAAAGCGAGAGGAAACAATAATGTATGGTATAGATTTGGCCAAAAAACCCAAGTCCATTACCAAGCAAGGTGAGAAACGCACATTCTGCAGCTTTCTGTAGTTTCTGCACATGTACACACACACAAATGAACAGTTTTTTGCAAAAACTGCATTACTTACAGATCGACTGTAAGCAGAAGCATGCTTGTGGGTGTGTTTCTATTTTTGTACCTGTATTTTAAAATATATTGATTAATTTAACGTATTAAGAATCAAAACATTTGTTTCATAGCAGAATGAAATGAACACCTAATAAACTATGGATGTCCCACTTAGAACAGATCATGTCACACAAGCTTTAAGAAATGCTTCAAGATTTTAATGAAGAGGGAAAAAAAAGGTATAAAAATCTGTCACTGGCAAACTCTATTCCTTTTTAATAAGGAACTTATTCACATAGTTCACAAACTTATTTGCATAGTTCACAAACGGGAAACTGAAAAGTGTCTGCTTAAGAAATAAAAACAGTCTATACATTTCTTCAGAGGAAGATTTTGGTAAACATTTTTTGGATCTTGAATTATTTGCTTAGGGTCCAATTTGGAAATTGTTTCACAGCTGAATTTTGCTTATGGAAGTGGTTTTGTTCAATAGCAGTTACAGATTTTCTCCTTACATACTAACCAGGTGTCATTTAAAATAAATAATTATTGCCTGCAATTGTCTATAAACAGTCTGGGAAAGTGGAGTCCCTGATCCACGGGGCAAATATGCAGGCACGACAACACAGGCTTCACTATATCACTATTGCCCACTTGTTATTTGCATGTTCAGCTAAAACGCTAATCTTCTGATAGGGCTATCTGGAAGCATCCCCTTTTCTCTTCTGAAACTTCATGTTGTTTAAATAGCTTTTTCTCCATCCCAAACAGATCTGCACAGAACTAGATAAACCCACAAATAGATTTCGTACAGGCAGGTATGAGCTATCAGAAGGTAACTACATTCATTCTCTACTGAAATGGGTCAACTTCAAGCCAGTGGCCTGGCAGTAAAAAATACTTACTCACTCCCCTGAGCATCCATCATCTCAGATAGCATTTTTCCTCTGTAATTATTTATTCCCACTAAACTCTAAAGTACCCTAGGATGCTTGGTAAGATACAGGCAATTTAACTTTTATATTTGATATTTCATCAACATGCAGAAAACTCTTTCATGGTCAGAGCTTTTATTCTTCTGTGCAGTGATTTTTGTAATTAGAACACAACTGGAGAAAACATAAAATAAGAAATACAGTCTATTGTGTGTGAAAATATTCTAGAAAAAAAAAATTGATCAGAACTGCAGGGAACATTTGATGTTGCCAAATATTAAAAAAGGACTAAATCAACATGGTGCACTTTACAGATGCTTTGCAATTAACATAACACAATCAAGTAGTGCTCTGTTATAGCCATTGTAATTTAACAACCAAAAATCTTTTTTTTTTTTAGGTGAGCTTACCTGATTGAACATGGTCATTTTTAACAGGAAAAAAAAAATAAAAGGATAGAAAAAAAATCAGCATCATTTTGAAAGTATTTTTATATAGATACTTTAGGCAGTGTTAGATACTTTCTGAGTATGACAACATCACAGTACCTTCACACTTAGTTTAACAGCATCTTTGACTGTTTAAATTCAAAGAAAGAATAGGGATGCCATTACTGTTTACAGCAGTATAGAAATATATAAGGGTTTACATAACATATTTTCTTCTCTAGACAGTAATGAAATAAGGAGATAGCCAGACTTATCTCCTTCCAGCTCAGGCACAGTTGCTTACTCAAAGTACATACTTATTCCATTGCTGCGAATGTAGTAGATCTTTTTTTTTATTCAGCATTTTATTCTGCAATGGATTATGAGAGTTATGGTAGTGAATTCATGAGCTACAATCACTCAAATGTTTATGATTCCTAGCTATACCTCAGGCCTGACAGGAAAGTATGGGAGATAAATTCTAACATATTATCTGGTTTTCTTTGGGTCATAAATTAAATGCTAGTCTAAAAATGTTGTCTCATCACACGCTTTCCCTAAAATTATTGCATGTGACATGATGCCTTGATAGTATTAAAAAAAAAAAAAAATGAGGGGCTTTGCAACATACAAATTGTTAAAAGATTGGATTCACTGCATTTATGGGAAGAAAGTTTCAAAAGCAAGACCTCCTGAAACAGAAGGCTGCTTATTTATAGTGAGGAAACTCTAGATAAGATATTCTGCTGACCTTGGGCAGATTTTTAGCAAAAGTTCAATTGGAGTGCCCCACTCCTGAACAGTACTAGCAGTAATAAAAGAAGAAAATTAAGCAGAAAAGTCAATAATTTGTCTGAGAGCAGATAAGGAACTTTCATCAAAGCCAGCTTTCAGTAAAGGACTCTGTGTACGAGTCCTCTTACCACCACAGGACGATAAGAAAAGTTGTGAGAAAGACAGTATTAAAGGAATTTACCTGAAAATCTGTTAAAAAGGAGAGAGGAAGGAGACAACACAAACAAAATGGCAACTAAAGAAAAGCAGGTATACTTTTTCTTGAAAATCATTTCATCTGATACAATGCCTTGAAAATACCAGACATAAAATTTACATGAACCTTTTCCCTCACCACTTTCTGCTAGTAGACTGCTCTCAAATTAATTGAAATACATTTTCCTTTGGGTATTAATTAGTCAGTTTATGTCAGTTAAAATATATGCTGAAGTATTCTTTATTCTGGTGTTTGGGCAGTACTGTGCTCCATTCAGAAGATAGGAAATTACCCTGGTAGGCTTTTGACCCAGCAGCCTTGAACAACATAGCTAAAATTCTACTCATAGACCTTCAAAATTCTATCTATACAAAATGTACACCACACCACACAGATCACCACAATGATTTATTACGGGCTACGTTGTGCTTTCAAGGTACAACTAGATCTAACTATGCTTGTTGACTTATTAATAATATGTAGATGAAAAAAAAAAAAAGAAAAGAAAAACCTGATACAGTGTTGAATGTCCTAAATGCATGGCATACGAGTAGCTCCTGTAGGATCTTTTCTGAAAGGGAAAAACAATTCCCTTACTCTCCTATGCAGCACCTGTGGAACACTACACAAACTACCTCATCAGTCTACTTCTTCCTTCTTTCCACACCCTGTGTTAAGACAAGTAAGTCTTTTTTATTTAGTTTGGACTGAAGCAAAATAAGTTCCTCTGAAGTTAAAGAAAACGATTAGGGTTTGAGCCTCTGTGGCATACTAGTCCTATTATATAGCTTCATTTTCTGAGACACTAACTTTATAAAGTGTCAATATAAAATAATAATACAATAAAAAATATTTTAAGGGCAATTCTCGCCCAAAAGCATGCTCTACAGCTAACTGTAGGTAAACATAAAATGATGTTGCAATTACAAACAGAAAAGAACGCAATGTATTTCTAGTGACTGACACCTTTATATATGTTTATGATGTGAGAATGGGCTCTATTGATATTGATTCTTACTTAGATTCCATTTTGATATATGTTTTTACTTTACAGGCATTGACCTTTATGTGATCCCATTTATATGGAGGAATTCTTCAGCGCATTCAGAGTGATACAATATTGGTCTAAATGAACACTTCCACAGTGTTCATTATCTGCCTAATTTACATAGTAATAACCCTATCTGATGTGCTATAACAGTACTAAAGATAGTATACTCTACTAAAGATAGTACAAAGACTAGAGCTTAGATGTAAGACATAGTTTTGTTATGGAAGATGGTGTGTTAGATTAACCTTAGATGTTTTGCGAAGCTTTTAATGATTTAATTATTTGAATACAGAATTTTGAAAAAAAAAAAAGAGAGAGGAGAAGACAGGAGATTATATTCTCTATGTTTTTAATGAAAGAGAAGCAGAAGTGCAGAAGGTTGTAAGGGCTGAAATAGTAGGAGAAAAGCCCTTTATCAAATCCTATTCAATAATACAAAACAAGGGGGAAGGGGAAGATTAGTTTTACGCAGGACATATATATAAATCCTTCCTTCTTAATGCTTATTTTTGGTAGCATGATTCCTTTGAATACACAAGAAAAGAAATGACACAGTTTTATGAAAAAAAACTGTATCTGTATCTGTATTTAGGGTAGGCCAAGATCTTCCTCCTCTAGTGAACTTTCCAGAAGGATAGTAAATTGCACCTAAAGAGAGGAAAAAGTAAAATTGATTAACATTAAAAGTAGAAGCCTTGGCATCTTGAACTGGAAAATTCAAAGTGACTAGGTAAGCCAGAAAAAAGGAATAAAAAGTATTACTGAACAATTCTTTCCTGATCCACCATGCCACGGTAGGGGGATCCGTTGTCTCCATCATGTGCTTGCAGGAAGAGTCCTTGCTTCCCATCTGTGTTTTCTGTCAGCCGGTTGAGTAACATTTTGAGTTGTAACAAGCTGTCCTCTTGTACTTAGGGAGCCGCTTTCTTTCCATGCTCCCTGATGTCCTGCATCTACTCTTTCCTTTCAGCAAACTTTCCCTAAAGCACAGGCTCTCATTTTCTTGCTAGGGCAATGGCACTGAAGCAGAGAGCTGAAAGGGAAGGGGACTTGCTGCCACCCTGAGCGCCTTCTGTCTACTGGCACACCACTTTTGCGAGATCCAGCAGTCACCCAGTGAATTCAGCCAGATTATTTTATTTGACTTCAGTGGGATTTGGATTAATAACAAAGAGAACAATGTTGTGCAAAGAAATGAAGAAAAGGTCTGCTAACATGAATGCTCCTTCTGGGTCAGGCACCTCAGTTTCCAGTAGGTAGGATTTCACGGGGGATGAATATGTCTAGTCAAGAGATTCATTCCTTATTTCTTTGAGAGGACTAAAGAATATTCCCAAATGTATCTGACTCCAAAAGCTTGATATATATATATATACAAAGCTTGCTCAAAAATGAATTCTAACAATAGTAAAAGTCTCCTTTCAAACCGTCAGAAAAGACCAGGAATCTTTATCCCTATGAAATCCAAGGGCTCAGAGTCTGCAGTGAGAGATGCATACTTCTTAACACACACAGCAGATTAAATCTTGATGAGCTTTACAACATACAGACAAACGCTGGGTTCTCAATTCTTCATTTTTGAAAACTCTAATCTTAGCTGTAACTCAAGATTAATTTCAACAGAAAGACTAGGCAGAGTATTCTGTACTATGGAATAAAACATTGGGCTGTAGTCATGACGGAAAACAGCATTCTTTCCTACTCTATTAGCTTTTCAAAATCCTAAAGTTATCTAGGTTTTTGACTATTTGGATTTGCAAATTCTAAACCTAAACATAACTCAAAATTAATTAAAGCCAGAAGAGTGAGTCTAAAGAATGTGTAAAGAATGCTTAAAGAAACATGAGGCTCAGGACATCGTAGGCAGCAACTCAGTTAAAACCTCTCTGAACCCTACAGTACACTGAAGTCAATTATGTTCTAGATTTATATACTATGTGCATTTTAATGCTATAGATATATAAGCTGTAACCCTAAACCTAATCTTTATAAAAGGACAAGAGCCTGCAATAAAAAGCGCATAGTGACTTAGTCCCAGTAAACACCTTCCCTTCTTCTTTATGACCCAAAGAATTCTTAAGCCATTTAGAGTATTAACTTCTAACATTAACCCTAGAGTTAATCAAAACTTGCCCATGACAACCAGCCCACAAATATTAAGAAAGTCTGAGGTTAATGACCAAGCTTATTTTTAACATTGAGGAGTATTACTGTCACTGGGGCTCTCTGCTTTTTTCCATTGTTCTTCAAAACCTAATTTGAGCTTTAGGACCAATTTTAGAACCAGAAGGACCAGTACCTTACCACAAAACAAAACATGGTACTTCAAGAGCAGCCATTTTTACCGCTTTCAGCCCTAGGTAATAGTGAAGTCACCTGAGCTCTTAAAGCTTGAGTTTAGTGACTAGCTTTAGTTTTGCTCTCATGGGAGGATCACTCTTGTTCTCCGCCATCTATGAAGGCCGCTCTGATTTTTCTCTTTTCCTCTTCACAAGGGCAGAGCACCAAGACCACACCATGTCCTGCGCTTGCAAACGAGAGGCACTCAAGGCCTTCTCAGAGGTGACCCCCCCACTTCCAGCCTCTGCTGTTTGCCCCAACAGGAGCTCAGGTCCACGGGCTATTTCCCTCTCCAGGGCCACAAGCCCACAAGCCATTCCTCTGGGGCAGGCCAGCCTTCACTAGCCTGGAGGAACTGCTGCCCATCCATCTCTAGGGAAGACACCGGCTCTGTCCGAGTCAGCCCCGGCCTCCCTCTTACTTCTCTGAGCACTAGGAAAATTCAGCTCAGTGATAATCTCTTTCTTTTCTTTCTTTCCTTTTAAATTCTTCCAGAGCAACTTTCTTCCTGTGCTTTTGCTCCTAAGTTCACACAGATACTTAACCCATTTTTGTACTAGCCTCACACCTAGGCCTAATTAGATTTGACTGTTAGTGCCTAAATATAAAATGTACAGTGCTTTAGCAGAGTTTGAGGCCACCTAGATACCGTCCACCTTAGGGAAGACTGAGGATAAATGCCATGTTTCACTTTGCTTTGATTACACTAGCACTAAACCATTACCCTAATTTCAATCCAAATTTTAATAAAAAAATCAGTACTTTCCACAGCTGTGCAGACAGTTTCATTCCAGTCTGCCATTATGGTACACAGGAGGATAAATGCCATAAAAGCAAACTTCACATATGCAGTGTTTTTTGTTTATTTTTATGCAGGCTTAAATTAACCTATTTGATCAGCTCTTAGTCTGAAATAGTTTGGTGGAGAACAGTACTTAGTGGAAACTTTGTCTTATTTCTGAAGTGACTTGAAATAGCGTTTCAAAAAATGACATACAGTCTGTAGGCTTAAAAATGCTGTTAATACA
>NW_010588300.1:112440-149134 GCF_000705375.1 Tinamus guttatus | reverse complement strand
TCCGCGGAGGAAGCTACCCCGCGGGCCGTTAAAACGCGAGCCCCGCCGCGTGCGGGGCCGCTGCCCGCTTTGTTCGCTCGCTGGGGGCCGCCGCGCAGGGCAGGGGCCGCCGCGCTGCGCAGGGGCCGCGCCGGGACCCCCCGCTGCTTGGTGCTCTGTGGCACTTGAAACAAACAAAAAAGTTTCCCTGCAAAGATGCAGCGCTTAATCGGTCTTCGTGTGTAGTAATTGACCGTGTATTGGTACTCCGGCATGCTGAATAAACTTACTTTTTTTGAGGCGGAGGGAAGGAGGGAGGGCATTAAAAAAAGAAAAGAAAAAAGTAGTTTTTCCTGCAGTTTAAACCACTTGCGTGCAAGTTGTTCCGCAGTTCTGTGTAATTCCAATTGCATGAGAAACCTGTATTATCATCTCTGCTGTCTTTCTGTAAGAGCTTTATGAGCCCTTTATCTGTATTTCCTAATTATTTCCACGTATTTAGATAGATAATTATTCAAATGTTTAGTGAATACAATGTCTTGTGAACATTTTATTGAAATGAAATGTTCGCTATTGAATGCACACTACTGGAAAAAAAAACCCTTCGTCATTAAGGCTTTCTGTGTTGCTTTGTTCTGAGTGAAATCGTCAGATCTCACTTTTAAGAGAGACTGGAAGATGAGCTTCTGGTAGTAGCAGTCTTGTGATTTGAATAACTAATATAGGTATGATAAATAATAAGCGTGAGAGAACTTTGCAGGACTAAGTTATCACTGGCTTCATCAAAAACAAGTAAAAATCATAAAAAAGACAAAGATTTGTAGCTCGTAATTTTTTTTTTAACTTAAAGCAGAGGGCTAACTCAGTGAAACTGTTTTGGTCACTGTAAACTTTATCCTTGCTAAGTTTGGACTGAACTTTTTCACCCGCAGGAGATACGCATTTCTATATATGACTGGTCAATCTAATAGTCTAGCAAGTAACTGTCCTATAGATAGTCAAAATCCTCTCTCTGGAACTTTTGTGCTTCAAGACCCTGAGTCTTGTGTGTTGTTTAGATACTGCTGCTAGTTTCCTTTTAAATTTCAAAAGTTTAATCAACAAAGATCCCAGAAGCACAAAGCAAAGTACGTTGAAAGATTAACTCAAAAAGCGGGGAAGCATAAGCATAAAACTTTTAGTCAGAAGTTTAGTCACAGGTTGAAGCTGTTGCCATTAATCTCCATGACAATGTCCACTTTCTGAATAACTTACCAGCTTTAATAAAGTAACATTACCATGTGCTTTCATCATGTGTTAATATTGCAAATATCAAAACAAATAGAACCCTCCAACAAGAAAAAAAGACCCTTTTTGTTAATTATGAAAGACATAAGTAAGTTTTTATTAGTTGGAAACTTAAATATTTTAAGAGTTAAATCTCAAGGCTTTCCAGTCAGACTACGAGATTTCTTTTAAGCCACTGAAAGAGTAGGTGTAGCTGTATGGTCAGGGCTGCCCCAAGCCACGTGATCCCTTAGGCTTCCACAATGGGAACCCTGTCATGACAGTTTAGTCACGGCAGTAATAACTTTCCAGTCTCTGTGTGTGCACATGTGTCAAACACTAGCAGTTGCATATGCTGATCAAAACCGACCTTTGGAATTAATTGGTGATGTTTTGACTTGTTCTTTTTGAAAAAGAGGAAAAAGAAAACCTAACCCCCCAAAAAAACCCTTGTGAAAAGTTAGTGGGAAGTTTCAGTAGACAAGAATATTAGAAGCCCTTTTAGTCCTCAGAATGCTCTCTCTTGTTTCCTTAGATTAAGAGTAATCACAGGCAGCGCTACAGTTAGAGTCTAATTCTGCTAACATAAAAGGGGTATCTTAGGCTTACAGGATGCCCTTCTGGAATTATTTGGAGTCTTGAACTGGTGCCTTACCTAAATTGACTTCATTTATTTATAAACTATGAATTTGAGGTCTTCTAGCCCAAATTTCTGCTACTTTTACTGTTAAGCTAATTCATATTTCTAAGCTGTGTTAGTACTTTTTTCCGTATACAAGCGATGTTACCTGTGTCTTTAGTGTTTCTCTTTTCTGTTAAAAAAAAGTAATAAAACCACCATACAAATCCCTGTGTTACTTTTGCATATAAGGAAAGCAACGGTTGAATTATGTCTTGAAAATGAATGCAGAAAAATCTTAAACTGGTGATATTCCAAAGATGAGGAGTTCAAAGTGTAGCCTTAGGCTAAAATATTTTTGAAATGTAGTCATTTTTGCTCACTGTAATGAGCCATCTGATTTTGTCTAACACATTATCACTTTTTCTTAACACTTTCATACCTTTCCTCAGCAGTTCAGCAGTTAACTAACATTATTTAACACTTTAAATATTTATCAAAATTATATATTGGTTTATAGATAATCTTACATCAACATTTTCTAGACTGCAGTAGTTCTCTAAATAATGACACAAGATGGAAAAAGTGTTCAAGATCATAATGTTCAGGCACAGAAGTATTCATTTTTTTTTCTTTTTCTTTTTTTTTTTTAAATGAAACATTCCGAACTTCATTTGGGAGATACTTTCAAGCTCTATGTGGCAAATGAGCAGATTAGGAAGTTGCTGCTGAGGATTGGATTCTTTTACTGATCGTCACATGTTTAGTCACATGTTTAATAGCCTGCACCTGGCCTATTGCTTTATCAACTTTATATTGCTATATCAACTTAATACTTGAAGTTATTACAGAAAGTAAGCAAAAATACTTAAGGTATTATGACATAGAAGAAATATTTATGTTAATAGTAAAACTTCTACATTTGTTCAGCTTAATTTTAATGAGAAGTTTGGATATCTTAATATAGTCTAATGTGTATTGTATCTAATGTGCCTCAGATGGGGACAAGATGATAATATATGCAGACAGCTGCAGTGTTTGCATAACAAATACACTACTTCAGATATCTTATTAGAAAGTTTTACGAAGTGCAGGCAGTGACTTATAGGATGCCACAGGATGAGAAGTCAAGAAAATTGCTGATGCAACTGAGAAAGTTACACAGCATAAGCTCTAATCAATCTATATATATATATATATATAAACAAACAGCTCCCCACCAAATCCAATAAGCCTGATAACAGAACTAATAACAACCTCTTAAATACAGAATCAGAGTATGTGCTGCTTGCTACTAAACAGGTAACTAACAGATTATAGGCCTAAAATTTGTCTTATATTTGGAAGTGAGTGGAAAATGATGTCTGGAAATTCATGGAATTACATGGAAGTCACCTGGGAAATTGACCAATGAAATTATCTTGTCAGTAAGAAGAAAGAGTAGGTTCACAGAGAGCAGGCCTGGTGCATAGGAAGGACTCCCCTTTGCCTGACTGTACTCCTTCCATTTTCATCTCCTAAATGTTTTTTTTTTTTTCCCCCAAAGTTTTGGAAGCTTTTCATAGATGAAGAAAGATAATGAGCATTTTCTCTTTGCCACCTGCATTTATCCAATGGAGCAGAGCTTGTTTCATCTGTCACAGCAGAAGAGTTGTATTGATGGCTGTTAACTACGCTAATACATTTCCATCCAAAAAATGCTAATTTATTTAGATTTATTTAGCAGTGTATTCCTTCAAGTAAGAGGAGGAAGCTCTGGAGACCCAAGTGCCTGTTTATTCCCAGAACAAATTATACCTTAGGAAAAAAGAGTAGGTAAGGGAGAAGGGGGTGGAATAATATTGTTAACCTGCTGACACACTGGTTACTTCAAGCTGACAGTCTTATTAACAAACACTTTTCCTTCCTCTAGCTTGAAGACCTTTTAAGTAGTGATTCTAGCTTGTGACTTACTTCTAGAAGGTCGTACACATTTTGGTGTTTCTTATGTCTTAATTATGTAATTTAATTGCTAGGTTTGAAAGATGGGCACATATTTTTCTCTTCCCTGCCTAAAAGGTACTGACTGGGTTATAGTTACTCAACTGTTTTGGATAGATTTGTGGATCCGAGTCTTAAGTCCTTCTCTTAAAAATCATTGTCTCACTAATAGCTGTAATATGATTTTTTAAGAGTGAACTATTGACACAAGCAGATTAATTTGCTTTAATATTTCTTAGTGGGCAGAAGCAGTCCATGGAATTTTAGCCGGTGTGATCTTTCAGGTATCTGGTATAAATTAGGAGAGGTATAAATACTGCAGGAAAGAAATGGGAGCGAGGGAAGGAAACAACATAATGCAGTATCTTTTGAACTGGAGAGAACAAAACCAGTGGGAGGGTAAGCTTAGAGGAGAGGCTAGCAGCTAAGGCGAGGGAAAAAATTAGGTAAAAGTGGGAGAGAAAGTTAGGAAGAATGAAAGAAGAGTACAGTTGGGAATTACTATGACTGTGAACTAGTTCCATAGTAAAGACTGAGCAGGGAAGAAGATGCTAAAAGAGAAATAAGAAAAATATTTAGAATAAATAGGAAAGTTGAAAGAAAAGAATGTGTACTATTCAGTTAAAATTATGAATCCAAGTTAAGGCTAAATTGATTTTCACTTGCTGAAAATAAATTTTCCCCAGAGACTTTTTTGAAAACTTGGCCTCCTTGAGGAAATATTCTGAAACTTTGATTTGTCATCCTGTGAGACTTTGGGACTAACAACTGGTGCTATAAATCTGGATAAAGAGAGGGATCCAGAACAGTCTCATTCTTGAGGTTTCTGACTTTCTTCCTGTTGCAGTCAGTCCTGCCTGGACTCAGACACTGGCAACTATGTTCTGACTTCTCTTTCAGCAGGGAGAGCCAATGATGTCATGTCTTCATGTCTGCCTTACCGTGCCAGGCTGTTTCCCTGTCTGTCGTTTCTGGAGAGTGCTTAAAAGACAGATAGCAAGTCTTGTTCTGATAGATTCCTGTTCCCATAGATTACAATGTTAATTTATTTCAGAGCTGTTCTGAGAGGAGAATAAAGGAATATGTCTCATCCTCTTTATTGATGGGTTTCACAAACTGGTGATGCTTGAGAAGAATATTTATTATGATGTGCATGGCCATCCATTCCCCTTATAGAGGTAGTTGTGGCTGGAGAGAATACAGTGTATTCAAAAGTGCTAATATTCTTTTTGTTTTTAATTGTCATTTATTGGTTTCTAAATCCTTTAAATAACGCTGGAACTTTCTGGGGGGAAAAAAAGGTTATAACGAAGATATTTTCCTTTTGGATTTCTTGCAAACGTGAACTCTAAAGTAGGCATCAAGGTTATTTGAATGATATTTGAAGGGTCAGTAATGCTAACACTTCTTTCTCTTGTTTCAGGTGTTTTTTGTAATTGCTGCCATGGGAAGACACTTGACTATGATTTTGCTGCTGATGCTGCTGGTGCAGCATTTTGGAAACTGTGAAGCAAATCAAAGGCCACATCATGCTCCACCAATGCAGTTTACGCAAGTACAGTACAATGCCACTGTGTATGAGAATTCTGCAGCCAAGACTTATGTTGGACATCCAGTGAAAATGGGTATCTACATTACAAATCCACTGTGGGATCTAAGATACAAAATTGTTTCTGGTGATACTGAGAACTTGTTCAAAGCTGAAGAGTATGTTCTTGGAAACTTTTGCTTTTTGAGAATACGGACCAAGGGAGGAAACACAGCTATACTTAACAGAGAGGTAAAAGACCATTACATGCTGACTGTTAAAGCAGTTGAAAAAAACACAAATGCTGAAACGCGCACAAAGGTCAGGGTGCAGGTACTGGATACAAATGACTTACGGCCTTTGTTTTCTCCAACATCTTACAGTGTGTCTTTGCCTGAAAATACAGCAATAAGGACAAGCATTGCAAGAGTCAGTGCAACTGATGCAGATATAGGGACAAATGGAGAGTTCTACTATAGCTTTAAAGAAAGAACGGATATGTTTGCTATACATCCAACTAGTGGTGTTGTAGTTTTGACTGGTAGACTTGACTACTCGGACACTAAGCGTTATGAGATGGAAATTCTTGCAGTGGACCGTGGAATGAAGCTGTATGGTAGCAGTGGCATCAGCAGTATGGCAAAGCTTACTGTCCACGTAGAGCAAGCAAACGAATATGCCCCAGTAATTACAGCTGTTACGCTGGCTCCGTCAGAACTGGACAAGGATCCAACTTACGCAGTTGTAAATGTGGAGGACAATGATCAGGGTTCAAATGGAGAAATAGCATCATTAAGTATTGTTGCTGGTGATCCACTTCAGCAGTTCAAAACAGTGAGGTCTGTTCCAGGAGGTAAAGAATACAGAATCAAAGCCGTTGGTCACATTGACTGGGAGAGCCACCCGTTCGGATACAACCTTACCCTTCAAGCTAAAGATAAAGGGAACCCCCCACAGTTTTCGTCTGTAAAAGTTATTCATGTAACCTCACCACAGTTTAAGTCAGGTCCGGTCAGATTCGAAAAAGAAGTGTATAGAGCTGAAATAAGTGAATTTGCCCCTCCAGGCACACCTGTGATAATGGTAAAAGCTCTACCTAGTTACCCACATTTGAAATATGTCTTTAAAAATACACCGGGCAAAGTAAGATTCAACTTAAACCCTCGTACTGGCCTTATTACCACGCTAGAGCCAATAAAAGCACAATATTCATCCCGTTTTGAACTTGAAGTTGTGACAAGTGACAGAAGAGCCTCTGCAAAAGTATTTATTAAGGTACTAGGCATGAACAGCAATCCTCCTGAATTTACCCAGACATCCTATAAAGCCTCCTTTGATGAAAACGTGCCAATAGGTACTAGTGTCATGAGAGTAAGTGCAAAAGATCCTGATGAAGGGGAGAATGGCTATGTGACCTATAGCATTGCAAATCTAAATCCTTTGCCGTTTGTGATTAACCATTTCAACGGGATTATTAGTACTTCAGAAGACTTGGATTATGAATTGATGCCGAGGGTTTACCATTTAAGGATCCGTGCTTCTGATTGGGGTATACCATATCGTCGAGAAGTTGAAGTTCCTGTAACTATTATCTTAAATAATTTGAATGACAATATACCATTGTTTGAGAAAATCAATTGTGAGGGAACAATTCCCAGGGATCTTGGTGTTGGAGAACAAATAACTACTGTATCTGCTATTGATGCTGATGAGCTCCAGTTGGTGAGATACCAAATTGAATCTGGAAATGAACTGGATTTATTTAGCTTAAATCCAAATTCTGGGGTACTTTCACTCAAGCAGTCACTAATAGATGGCCTAGGTGCTAAAATGTCTTTCCACAGCTTGAAAATTACAGCCACAGATGGAGAGAACTTTGCAAAACCATTGTATATCAACATAACTGTAGCTGCCAGTCGCAAACCAGTCAGCTTGCAGTGTGAAGAAACTGGTGTTGCCAAAATGCTGGCAGAGAAACTCTTACAAGCAAATAAATTGCACAGTCGTGGAGAAGTTGAGGATGTTTTCTTTGATACTCACTCTGTGAATCTGCATGCACCTCAGTTTAGAAGTGCTCTCCCTAGTAGCATTGAGGTAAGAGAAGACCTGCCTGTGGGCTCCAGCGTAATACTCATGAATGCCACCGATCTTGACACTGGCTTCAATGGAAAGCTAGTGTACGTTATCTCTGGAGGTAACGACGATAGCAGTTTTACTGTTGATATGGAGAAGGGAATGCTGAAAATTTTATCTCCCCTCGACCGAGAAGTAAAAGATAAATATACTTTGAATGTTACAGTCTATGATCTTGGAATACCACAGAAGTCTGCCTGGCATCTTTTAGATATAAGAATTTTGGACGCTAATGACAACCCACCGGAGTTCCTACAAGACAGCTATTTTGTAGAAGTGCGTGAAAACAAAGAGCTAGACAGTGAAATTATTCAAGTCGAAGCCACTGATAAAGATATGGGATCTAATGGAGAAGTGAAATACTCTCTTCTTACAGATACAGACAAGTTTACTATTAATGCTCTTACAGGAGTTGTGAAAGTTGTAGGGGCTTTGGATCGTGAAGAACAGCATGTGTATTTCCTGAAAATAGAGGCTAGGGACCAGGCTACTGAAGAACCTCAATTATTTTCAACAGTTATTTTGAAAGTATCTGTAGAAGATGTTAACGACAATCCCCCTAAATTTATTCCCTCAAATTATCATGTGAAAATTCGAGAAGATCTTCCTGAGGGAACCATTATTACATGGCTAGAAGCCTACGATCCTGATTTAGGCCAGTCAAGTCAAGTACGATACAGCCTTCTGGACAGTGGAGATGGTACCTTTGATGTTGATAAAATAAGTGGAGCAATACGTATTGTGCAAAGACTGGATTATGAAAAGAAACAGCTTTATAATCTGACTGTGCGGGCCAAAGACAAAGGAAAACCCATTTCTTTGTCCTCTACGTGTTACGTTGAGGTTGAAGTAGTTGATGTAAATGAAAATTTGCACCCTCCACGGTTCTCTATCTTCGCAGATAAAGGCTTTATAAAAGAAGATGCTCCTGTTGGTTCATCAGTAATGACAGTAGCTGCTTATGATGAGGACACGGGACGAGATGGGGAGATTAGATATTCCATCAGAGATGGATCTGGTTTAGGAGTTTTCCGAATAGATGAAGAAAAAGGTAAGTTGACTTTTTGTTCTAAATTGAATAACACATTAAAAACAAAAGAGATAAGAAGGGCTATGTTGTCCCAGCTGAGATACTTCAGTTAGGACCAAACAAGTCATGAGTGATATATATAAGTCTTTAACAAAACTGTGCACACGTGTATGAACACACACAGACTTGAGAGGCACTTTTCTTCCATTGTTCTCATTTGTATCCGAAGTAATTCTTGTATTTTACCATTCCATCGAAGAGGAGTTCTGTTAGGTGAAGGTTTGTCTCATATGGGCAGTGTTGTTTGGTGGATATTGGGAGGGTGGAGTTAAGGGAATAGACTGCTCTCCCACCAAGGATTCAGTTCTGGGATTTTCATGCTTTTTAATCTTAAACTACATTGTTGCTTCATTTACTAGAAATAAGCATGTGTCTGATATTGCCATACTTTCTGGTTTTGATAGCTGTGTTTTAAAACTCTAGTAAGTGCCCACTTTTATGATAAGCCTTGCCTTCTTCACGGAAAGGTTCCTGTCAAACAAAGCATCGTTGAAACTTTTAAATGCGCCTTTAAATAACTTGTGCAGAATTCTGCTGTGGGTTCTATGTATTTAGATAATAAACTCGTAACGAATTGCTGTTTTACAGGAAATAACTTGTAATTAGAAGTAAAAAAAATTGCTGTCTTGTCTGACTCATCCAGTAATCATTCCATGCGTTTTACATAAGTAGTAAGTGTGAACATGGGTAATACAGACTTAACAAAGTCACTTTTCAAAATTTACTTTTCAAAACTATGACTTGCAATTTTTTTTCTTCTAGAATAAACTTACTTAAAATACTTTTGTTTTATAGAAAGTCAATTATTAAATTACATAGGCTATGTTTAAAGAGCCTTCTAGAGCTTCTTTTAGCTTTGCTTTTAACAAAGCACCATTAAGCACCTGGTATGGAGCAGGCTTTCTGAAAATGGAGAATCAAGTTCCTTCAAAGATTTCGGGGTTTCTCCTCTAGTTTTTGGTATTGTACAGACATTCATTTGTGTATTGTTATGCCTGTCTTTTGATGTGGCTGTATTCAACCTTTTTGTGCATTTCAATACAGGATAAAACACTGTCAAAGTGTTTTGTCGTTCTACAGAATGAGCATGATTTTGCCGTTTTGCTGTTCGAGTAATAGATAATGAAAGAATGAAATGTCTTTGTTTTGACACCAATATGTATATGTATGTCTACATATGCATTAACTACCCGCATATGTTCATTTTTGTGATACTACTACTGTGGCAGAATCAGCTGTCTACATATGTTCCATCTTTACTCTTTTGGCATGAGGGTAGTTTTCTTTCCTGAAGAATGTATGTGAATTTCATTAAATCCCTTTTAATCTGCCAAGTTTAAATAGCAAAGTGACACAATCTGGGGGGAAAAGAAAGGTTTTATTTACTTATTTTTGTCTGGGGCAATAATTCATTAATTTCAGTAAGTGAAAGCATTGTCCCTGTTTATATTCACATCTGGTATCTAGTGTGTGCTGTTCTTCAGTGATGAAAATAGAAGGACTTGGTGAGGGGAAAAGGGTTGCTTGCTTTTAATCTTAGTGGACAGATTTCATTTAAGGCACTGAGGTAGAGAAAAAATATGTGAATTTGTGCGTTTGGATATGTGTGTGTATTTCCTCCAAATTTTAGCCTAAAAAGGAGGCTGAAGAAATAACAGAGTGTTTCTACAAGCTTGAAATGTATCCAAAATGTAACAGAGGTTTAATAAACAAAACTCTCTTGCATCTTTTTGATATAAAGCCCTCAGTGTTAGTCAGGAAGCACTCTTTATACTTCAGTATCTGAATACTTGTCATTTTCTTTTAAAACAGACTGGCCTTTACACAGGGAGTGGACTGATAATTAGCAAAGAAAGCATGCTAGAAAAGTTGCTAGAGGGATCTTCTGCCTCAAACCCTTGAGCTAGATGTCTTGTTGCCCTTGAGAACATCATTCTACTCTTCCTGATTCAATATGGATAAACAGGATTTAGAAAGTTATTTGGAGTCAATACTTAGCTATTCAGTGACTGAAAGGAACCCTTTTGTCTCTTGCTTGTTTGAAATCGAGGATAAAAATTATATTTGTATCAGAACTGTATGATTGGTGATGACTTAAACATCAAATAGTTCCTTACATGGAATTTTGGTTAGCTGTCTGGTTTTTGTGTTTTGTTGTTGTTTCTGTTTAGTTTTGTTCATTTGTTTAAATCTTTCCGAATGTAGGAAACTATACAAGTATTTGACGTTTGTACCTCTAATCTGGAATTTTCAAAAGAAGAACAAGAAATTTACTTCCTGCTTATAACAATATATGCAGTTAACAGGTAGCTGATCTAAAAGGAAGTCTTCTTTCACACGCAGCAAAATAAAATCATGGAACTCACTTCCTCAGGAAGTTATAGAGGCCAAAAGCATGACCAAAGTAAATAAATAGTAGTAGAGGAGATTATTTTGAGGCTAAGCGCATTTCTGGCTACCATATAGTTGCTATCTCCATTTTATAAACTAATAATAACTGGAAGACAAGGAAGGTGGTCAGAACTGAGTACTTGACTCATTTCTTCTGCCTTTCTCCTAATCTGTTTTTAGAGAGATGGCACTGAGCCAAATGGCATGTTGCAGGAGTTTTTGTATGGCCAAAGAGCATCCACAGTGTTTCCTATTTTCATTGCCACTTTAGAGGTGAGGAAGGAGGAAAACTCTTCCAGTTTTCCTGTATATATTATGTTAGTCTAGTTTATGGGTCAGTTTTGTAGCTTGACTCTGGGAAATTTAAAGTGGGACAGATGGTCATTATTATAATGAGGGGTGAATAAAACTTAGTTCTATCTGCACAGACAACTTAAAGTGAGAGATTATATTGGGCAAGTTTCAAGTGTTGCTGGAGTTCATTCTTTACAACCCTGGAAGCCATAACTTCTGTAGATGTAAAAAATGATAGATCAAATCGGGGCTATAGAAAATTTTATTTCCATATACAGCATATGCGTTTGTACAGGTAACTAGGAGTAGAATATGCATTTCGATGCTTTTCAAAGCATTCTCTCTTCCTCAAAGCTACTTTTAGAGCATGGTCAGATGATCATTGTAGAGTAGCTGAGTTGGTTTAAATCTGGGGGCAGATGGGGAGGAGCAGTTCCTCCGCAGCAAATTCTGTTTGAAGGTTATTATCCTCTTAGTTTAATTGATATAGCATAGTTACTGTATGTGCATACCTGTTGTTGAAACTGGAAGTTCTGTAACCACTTTTAAGCTCACCACAGCAGTATTTTAATAGGTTTCACTTTGATTTTAGCAAAAGTATGGATTTTTATGAAATCCAAGACCAAAATAGTGAAGTATAAACTCAGTTTTGTGTTTGTCAGTGCAGTTTGCTGGCTTGTAATCATTCCATGCAAGAGACTGTGTGGGCACAATGTTATGAGTGCTATCACATACTGCATGTTCATATGCTGTTACTGTGTTTGCGTCTAGTTATCCAATACATGGTTTATTAATTCTGTTCTAATAAAAAATAATGCTTTTATGGTAGGAAATATCAGATGCAGTTAAGCTTACTTCATCAGCATTCTCTCTCTCTCTTTTTTTTTTTTTTTTTTTTTGTGGTGTTAGGATTGTTAATTAAGTTTTTGAACCTTTTGTCATGAGAAGAGTAAGCGTAGGTGTTAAGTGACTAATAAGACTTCTTTTGAGCCTGGTTCTTCCAGGCTTTTCTTGGTAATAATGTGTAACAGTTCGGTAGCATTGGCTGCTGTTTCTGATCAGCACCACACTTTTGCAGCTGCTTAGGAGAACTCAAGATGCGACTCCCTCGCCCTCGTGCTTTTGTGCTTTATTGAAGTTAAGACTGCCTCAGAGACCTGCATAACCTTAGGGCCCCTAGGCAGCTGCTCTGCTTCTTTTCAGTAGTTGCTCCTAGGCATGCTGACTGCTTCCTTCCATGTCCCACAGTCCTTGTAGGGAAGAGCCTAGCTGTGGAAAGAGATTAATAATGACTTTTCAAGCAAAAGCCAGTAAAAATCAACATAAATTTCACTTTTAATACCTCTGTTACATGAAATGTTTGTTATCCTAACCCTGGGTGAGGAATAATACCCAGGTTATTTTAATGTTCCTAGATGCCCTTGAGGGAGTTACCATCTCTGGACATTCTAAAGAAATAGGGGAAAATACAGTAATGAACAGCAAGTGAAGAATAAAGAGTTGAACATGATGATTCAGAAGAATAACAATGTGTTGTGACTGTTAACACACAGAGAAAATTACATAACAGATGAAGACTCAGGGTATAGTATAACTGAGAATAAAATGTTAGAGCAGGAAGAAATTTACGTGTAGTGAATCTATACAACAAAGCAGTTTAGTTGTTTGTCCTTTACCTGTGCGTGTTCAGGAGAACTTTTAAGTTCAGAAAGTATTTTGTATATGATTTAGATTGGAATGGAATCTGCAATTTGAGATGATCAGCTGGTTGTATGAATTGTCTATTAAAGCAGCTGTAAAGTATTTTCCCAAAGAATTTGATGAGGAGTTCAACAGATTGGGTTGTATTAATAATAGAATGCATTGCATTGATACAGACCCCAGTGTGTTGCAAGGAACACATGCACCATCTAAATCCCATTAGCACTAAGCAATAAAAGTGTCATAAATCATGTCAATTCTATGCTGCTACTGCTGTTTAGAAAAGCTCTAAGGAGTGATCAAGGCAATTGCTGGAGGAGAACCTAAAGCAGAAGCTATATGGGGCTAGAGCAGAACTAAAACCTCTTCATTCCGTGTCCCAATTCGCATCCCAGCAGGCAAGAAAGAAAAAGGAAAATATCTTCCTATTCAAGGAATTGGCTGTCAAATATAAGGATAGAGTGTTTCCAGTAAGTAGTTATACTCCTCAAAAGGTGAATTTAGGTATGGGTGATCCAGTATGTAAAAATGGTTTTAGGAAGAAATCCCAGTGCCTTTTCCACTTGTGTGAATGAACAGAGCCATTCAGTATCACCCGCTAGGTTGTATGTAATGTAATAGCATGGGAGCACCAGCACATGGAGCAATTTTTGAGAAGCCAAAACCAAAAAAACTTAGCTAGCTGAGGGAGAGAGCTACCAGACTTAGGGATTATAGAAGCGCTGGGATATTTAGCTTAAGAAAGGTCTCATTGGAGTGTTTATGGAAGCCGGAAGCCTGTTCTGGAAGCTGCTGCTTTGGGGTTCCAGTTCTGAAACCAAGGAAGTTTCAAGAGTCACTAATTTCCTGTCTTTGTTTAGTGTCTTCACAGTTTTGTACTACAGCCCTAAAATTGTGAACCTTTGTTTTTACAGATCCAGGGTTTTTCATATAAACTCTATAAACATTCATATCTCCTGACAAAATTAAGCTCTTTTAATAAGCCATAATGAGTCTTATAAAAACACTTTTATCAGAAACTTCAGAGCCAGTTCAACTTCCAAGGCTACGAGCACGTGTCTTCTAAATTTCTACAGCCACAGATATTTCCCAGAGCATAACCTAGTTCCAGAAGTTTTGAGTGTGATGTGACAGTTTTAATCTTGTGCATGATAATCTTGTTAGTGGTGCTTAATCCCATAATTTAATTATTTGTTACTAGAAATCTTTCCGGTCTTTCAGTTACCGTAGTGTAAATTATTATGCGTTAGTATTATAGTATAACAGTGTTTTTCCTCTAGTAATAACAGACAAGTTTAAGGTTGACTAATTTAATTTGCCGAGTGAAGAGGACTATGACTGTGTTTGATTGGAACAAGGGCCACCTACCCTGTCTCCAGTATTGTAAGAAAGAATAAGAGCAGGACAAACTCATGATACTTCATTCTGAATATTTTAGCAATCTCTAATTATTTTCTGTGTGAGAGTTCTTGGGTTAGATGTGGTTTGTAAGTATTCGGTAACCATTGGGGGATTCATATTTCTTATATATAGTCTTTCCTTGGAAATGCGTAATTTTCAAGTATGACCTTGCTAACACAATAAAGAAAGATGATTTGTTTCAATAAAGAATGTTAAAGGAGAAAGTAAAAAGATATTAATGGGGGGTGTGTGGAGGAAAATTCATTTTATTGCACTATCTCTGGGTGTATAAAGTATCATCAATAAAGCTTAATGCCTATGAGACACTACTTTTATTATTTCCAGAACTGTTTCCAGCAGGGAAGACAGTAATTCATTAGGGAGAATGAATAAGATTTGTAACCACACTGCTCTAAGTACTGAATTATACTCCTAAAATGTACAGAACATTGTTAGCTTATAATAAGCATGGTAACATTATCTTCTGCAGAGTTCTTGTAATTGCATTAATAAAAAAATGTAGGATACAATTTACACTTGTACAAAGAGGGCGACATTAAGTTCTGCATCTTCAGTTTTCTTTGGCTTTTGATTGAGTTGTTCTTATCATTCCGCCACTCACTGTTGCTGAGTTTTCCTAAGGAAGACAGATATTAGCAAAGATCAAATAATAGGATCATCAGTGGAGCACAGCCCTGAGTCCTATTTGATGTCTATTAAACCCACATATTACGTGGCACAGAAGCAAAGGGCCTGCATTGCATCTGTCCCATCAAACTTGCGTTTATATCAGGGTGGCTGCATCCAGGTTGCCAGCTGGTAGAGGTATCAGCTGCAGTCCACCTCTGAAGTGTGAGATCTCCCTCTCCCCAGCCTTTTGTGGGGAATGAGAGTTGGCTCAGGCCAAAAGCCTGACAATGTGGAGAATAAAGTTGCAATGCCTGGAAATGCTTCCCCTCCCCGTTTGTCATACTGATAGAGCCATAGCCACTTGGAAGTAGGAGAGACGTTTTTAATCAAAACTGAGACCAGTATGATTTGTGTTTTTAAGTTCACTGTAATTAAGTCTCAGGTTTGTAAGAATGCTTAAATCGTTTTAGTGAATGACTCATGTTGAAGTTTCACCTTATGCATTTTAGTCTGTTAGCCCTTTTGTATAACTTACAAACACCAGGATATATGAGAACTTAGTTTCCTTCAAGTTATTTATTTATTTTTAACCAGCAAACCACAAGACTTGCTAATTTCCAGTTTATTGCTATGCAAATTGGAAGTATGTTTTTATCAAAGCCATAGGTAAAAAACAATATATTCTTGGTGAGTTTGGCATTATAGGCAATGATGAGGTCTCTAAGGTTGAACATTCAGTTAAAAACTTGTGAAAATTCCTGTTTAGCTTCTGTTAACTAATAGTGAGTGACACAATGGTTCTGATGTTAAAGTTCCATAAATGAGCTGGATAAAGAGCTTTTCCCATGAGGATTTTCTCATAATGTTCTGTTACTGTAAAGCATGGCAGCGCTTTCCACCCTTTTTGAAAGGACAGCTCAATTGGAAGGTGTTCGTGTTCGATACTAAGGGATTGCTGCTTTTTGCACATAAAATTTTTATGCTGCCTAGTTTGGGTGCTGATGTTAGTGGAGCTCAGAACACAGACTAATCTCTTGAATATCTAAGTAGCTTCTCTGAAAGTTTTTCACCTCACACTGAATTCCGTACTGCCCCATTACATTGTTAGTAGTACCTGAGTTAACTGATTTGCCCGTGTAGCTGTGGGAGCTTAACTCCCTTCAGTGACTGAGGTATAAAAGTGCCAGAGTTAGAATTTTTAAGGTTATTGCTGTTGTGGTTTGTTAAATAACTTGTAGAATGATTACAGGGTTCTATAACCTCTAACTTAAAGTTCTTAGGCCCAGAAATGTTAATGTATTTGGAAGGTTAATCTTTTAAATAAGGGGCTGCTTCAGCACTTCAATTAGCAGTTAAGGGAGCCAAAAACCTTACTCTGTAAATGGACAATGGAGAATTGAGTGAAATTCTAGTAGGCAGAAAGTTTTTCTTAATCAAAGGATTTATGCAGATTATTCCTTGAAATTTGGAATTGGTCAGTCAGTTGCCATGCTGACATCTGGGAAAGAAGCTGGCAGAATTGCCTCGAAGATCCCAGGTTTTGTACAATTGTTATTGTACTTATAAAGCACAAACTATTAAACTCATTCTTTCTTTCTTTGGAAAAGAAAGTGTGCAGATTTTATTTTTGAGAAATATTGGAAACATACATATTCATAAAATATTGGTTTATGTATGATCTCTCTATTGCTAGATGAAAAAAGAAACAGCTGTTTTTGTTCTGGAAAAAGGAAGTAGTTTGGGTCAGAGATACAGAAATAGTAACTCTTAACTTTTCATGTGAAGAGGGTTTACCAAAAATAATACAGTATTTTCGAAGGGGAAAAAAAAAAGGCAAAGACAAATTTGGTGGTTGCCTGTTCTGGAAAGATATTTTAATGCAGGTTATATGTTTAATGTTCTTTTTTTAGTGGCATCCTTATTTTATGCTGTGATTTGGAAGTGTGTAGGTCTTTTTCTGCATTTGAAACTGAATTGAGAAACAGAGCAGCATGAGCACAACTTGAATTGATGCAACTTGGGGACAAGCTCTACCCATGTCAGCTCTCCCTGGCAGTCTTGTGAATCCTTTGTGGGGCTGTCCTTAACAAATTTAAAGTTTTCTAGTGACAGTGAATTTCAATTTGCCATACCCACTCAGAAATGATAACCTGTCTCTTAAGGCATTTAGTCCACGTTTTGATGATGTATTTTCCATACTATTTTCTCAGTGGTAGTTAGGCATGCAGTGAATGAAGCAGAGATCAAATTCTGGTTTAGCCTGCCAGATGAAAGAAAGAAATGTCTCTGTTTTGTGTGTTGGTATCCTTAAAGATATATTCGGGCCTGTTGGTTAAAACCTTGTTGTGACTTTTTTAAAAATAGAGTATTATCTCATTTTTTGCTCTTGAGGTAATAATCGCCAGTGTGTTTCAGTGTGATCAGTGTGGTGTTGAAGGTTATACCGAGAAAGATCTGTATGGTTTCATTTTGTTTTTACAGTGATTTTCTTTGGTAGCATTCTGCCAAACTTGCACTATTGTGCAAAGAAAAATAGTTATGTTAAAGACATTTGTATGCTTTCGCTGTGCCTAAATTGAAAAATAATTTGAATTTTAAAAACATTTACTTAAAATTTCATGCAACTAAATTATATTTTCCACCAATTCGTTATGGTTTTTAAAATGTGCCATTTGGTACATGGGTGTTCTCTTACTAGGCAATACAAACAGCTCTAACAGTAGTTTGCTAGAGAATAACTTTGTCATATTTTTAGATTCCTTGTAGTCTTAGGAGGAAATGTAATTTTTCTTTGCAGATGAATAGAACTGGGTCAGCAGAATATGTGTCTGCACAAAGAAGTAAGAGTCAGAGCACCTCTATGGACTAAAATGCAGTTGAGTCCTAAATACACTGCAGTGCACAAAGCAACCCAGAAACCTTTGTCCTAGGAGATCCCTCACTTTGCAGATGAGGAAGGTTGATTTAGTGCTGGTACCAATGGCCTGGCTGCCTGAACCCCGCGTTTTGTCTTGTGCACAAAATGTTCCTGTTAGGAAGGGGTAACTTGAGACTGACCCTGTCAGGGGTCACCCTGGCTTGACTTGCAGCTGCTTTGCTCTAAAGTGCCTAGAGAGCGTCTAACTATTGTGTTCAAAGTAAGATTTGAATTTTAAAGAGCCACTGGATTAACTTCTGGAATGATTCTAGCTTTTGGCAGTCTGGTTATGTTTAGTTTTGTATTCACTTGGGCCAAAATTGCTAGATCTAAGGTGGGCATTTGGAGCTAAAGTTGAGGTTCAGCTTGGCTGATGTTAAGGAGGCCTGGAATAGGTGCCTGAGGTGACCAAGATCCTCTCCTGTCTGGAGCTAGTTAGTTACCTCTTTGTCTTAAGCTAAGAGCAACTTTGTGCAGTTCATGATGGTGGTAATTCACAAAGTGCTACTGATTTGTTAACTTGTCTTTTGACATATTAGTCTTTGAATTAGTTTTAGCCTAGTGTGATCATCTCTGATTTGCTGTTGGCAGGGGCATCTTCCAAAGTAGTTTTAGAATTTTCTTGGGTATTCTGCTGCCTAAAGCATCACCTTAGCTGGCAAATAGAGATTCCATACAATCTTGGGTTTCCTGGTGCTAAAAGTAAGGGATTGTTTTGTTGTGAAAGGTGTTGATTGGGTTTACAACTTGGTCTGATGAAAACAGAGCTGCCTAGGGGCTGTCTCTCTGTAGGAGATAAACTGAGGCTGAGCCACATGCGGTCTCAAAGATTACCTTATAAACAGCAATCAATTCAGGCAGCAGAGCACATATTAAGGGCCTATTAACTTGTTTAGGCCTTTCTTTGACTTGAAAAGCTCTTGTGAGCAGAGGAATAATAAAAGGGAAAGATTGCCAAAAGCTATGGAAGGTGCATCTTGCTATATCGCTGTTGGTACATCTGTTGAGTTTGGGGATTTATTTCCTACTAAGCATCTGCTTGGCTTTTGAAGTACATATAATCAAAGGAGGAGAGTTTGAAAATGATTACGTAATGTTTATTCTTTTCTTTGAAGATTTTAAACTTTAATCATATAGCATTTGGATGTGTTTAACAAAGGGCAAACCTACAGGAGTATTTGGCAAATTTCCAGTTTATAACATGCAATAGTTGCAGCTTTAGAACTTGGAATTAAAATCACTTTTGTCCTTGCTGAAACTATAGTTTGTGTGTCAGTTTCCAGTGTGTCACCAAACATTGATTTTTGGGAAATCGGAAGTGGTCAAAGAATCTAGCAATAGGACTGTTATGGACAATTTTCCTAGTCAGAAAGGAAGTTGTGTGTTTTTTTTTTTTTTTCTCCCCGCCACCTTGTGTTCTGATAGCTATTCCTGTTTCATTTTTAAATTACATATCTGAAAAAGCATGACTCAATCATCTTTCTTGTAAACAGTAGTATAACTTTGGTAGGCATTAAAGAGCGCATTGCTGACCAATTGTCTTGATCTACCAGGAGTGAAGATTCAGACTTTGTGTTAAGAGTTCTGTAAGATTGCACAGAAAATCCAGTAGTTTTAAGGCGCAGTCTTGCAGGCTCTTACTTAGAATAAACCTCCCTGGCAGGGTCGAGTTCAAAAATATGTGTTTTCTAAATCAAGCTTTTAAGTGCCTATAGGAAAGGTAATTTTATTTTACATATTTATTTATTCATATGCATATAAAAAAGTCCTACACTAGAAATAAAAATCTGTAAATTTAGGTTTTGAAATCATAAACTGCTTTTTTGTATCTCACACTGTTTTTCAGGATTAGATGTTGGTAACCAGAATAGTCTCCTGATTTTTAGTGTTACTGGTTATTGTGAGTACTGGTTAATTTTGGCAATATAGAACTGTTACCATCATGTGGTTAAAGAAGTGAAGAATTTGGTAAGCCAATGTGCAAGGAATTACTATGAACATTTCTTTGAGTATTTCACCTATGATTCCAGTTGCATTTATGCCCAGAGGGAGTCCTTGGTAGTTTGGCTCAAAAGGCTGGCAATATCAGGAAGCTTATGCTGGAATGTATGAGTGGATGAGTGGAATATGTGTGTGATTTTTACATTAATACCTTGTCCCCTCCATTTCTCCAAAGCTGTGAGGATGACTTGCATAGCTCTTTCAATGGAAATGCATCTCCATTCCACAGTATTTTTTGCCCCAGATTCTTTGTCTGTAGATTTACCAGGAGAGGGTATATCCTGTCTCTATGAAACTTAGAGATTGCTGTCTAATGATAAGGATTTAATCTGCAATGAATCAGACATGTGGAAACTTCTGTCTGTGGAATTTTCTGTTTGATCCGAGAGGAATGCCCTTGCTGTGCCCTTCCTGTAATGAAAGCAAGGCAAAATGAATCAAAGTGATTCTAGATAAGATTGGAATGTGTGCATTGGTTATGCCTCTATTATATTTGGTGTTGCGGTTCTGGTTATATGCATTGCTCTACTTACTTGGGAGATTAACAGTGGTCACAGTTCATCTTCGTAAAGACTTTTTCTGTTTTCATTGAAGTCTGTTTCTTTTTTTTTTTTTTTTGATAAATTCCTCAATTAATTACTCAGGTTTGAACCTGGAAAGCATTAGAGTCACAATGACAGGTATTGTCAGCAAAATATTGAACATGTTTTGAGAATACAATTTTTTTGGTTACTGAAAATAATTTTGCTCTAGTCACTAAACTATTTTCATTAACTCTTTTAAAGATCTTTGTGTTCCGTTGTGAAGAATGGCTGACAGAGTTTCTCTCCCTGATTTTTATTACACGAATGGTTAATGATTAACAAATGTCCAGCTGCTTGTGCAAGGAATGTTAATTACTTTGGAGGGGGATGGAAGATGGCTATATGCCTTTGCATAAAGAAGTCTGCTATCATAGTTCACTGCTGAAAGTAGTTTGGGTATTGCAGAACCAGTTTCAGCAAGTTATTTAGAAGTGGAAAAATTACCTCCTTCTCCTTTAAATATACTTGTCACACATGTGTATTTCTGTCTGTACTACTAGCTATACTTTGGGTTTTCTGGGTTTGTCTAGAACATTTTAAAGTGAAAATTTGTAAGAAGAAATGAAAACATGCTAAAAATGCTCGTTATTAGTTTGTGTATGTGTATGGAGGAAGTGCACCTTCTTGGAAAGCAGCAACATTCTCAACTGTTCAGCTCTTCTGTTTCACACCAGTCCTACACAGTTCCTTAAAAGAGGCCTTAGATTGAGAACTGTCCTTGCAAATATTAAGAAATATCTTGGAAGATGGACTTTTCAGTTACTTTTTTGCTTTCTTTAAAATAGTCAGACTGCATGCTTTAGTAGCGAAATTCTGGATTGACTCTCTACCTATACAGAGGAAGATAATAAAAAGAAGCAATTAAAAGGTCAAATGAGTTGAAATGGAACCATGCCTTACTTCAGAAATGCGTTTGCGACAGATAAGGAGGTGATAAACTTCAAAAATAGTGTTAGCAAAATATTAGTTTTACTAACATTAGTTGTTGTTGTCTCAAGGGATCAGTTAATTCTGATTTTTTGTAAGGAAAATCTGCAATCTTCATGGGTTTAGGAGCACATGGAGTTTTGTGCTTAAATGGTTTACTAATTACTTATAGCATCATTGGAAACATTAGTGTAGACAGAGTTGGTCTATATTTATCATGACTTGGTCTTTGGTGTACAGTTGTTCACATTGTTCATTCTCTTTGCTGTTTTTGCTAAAGGTAGAAAAAAGTTTCTGCAGGGAGTAGTAAGTTTCTAGCAGAAATACGTAACAGTGAAACTATGTGGTCAGTTTATGGAAATGCTTGCAGGTTTCATAATTAAGCAATAAATTTACTGATTTCTAATATTTTTAAAGCTATTAACTTCTGGCTTTTGTTGTTTCAGTCTTCCAGCCAATCTTGATTAAAACCATGCAAGGTGTTATCCAGTATTTATATGAAAAGGATTGAACCATCTCCTAACAGATATCAAGAGAACTTACAAATATGCTTAATGTCTAGAAAATAATTTTTAGTGTTCTAGATGTAAATCTCTTCTTTTTAGATGTTAACAATTGATTCTTCAGTGTACATGTAAGAATGTGCCTGGATATGAAGGCTGTTTCTCACTTGCTTGTTACAATAATCCTAACCACAAAAAAAGTTCTTTGCCTTCATGACTCATGTCCTTCCCTTGAAGCTTCTACTAGTTTAGAAATATTTCTATGTATGGCCTTTTGTTTATTTTGATTCATATGCAAAGAAAAACAATATAAAATTAGCATAACAAATATTAATCAGTGTAGAATCCCCTCCGGATAGATGAGCAGAAGTAAAGTCTGAATAAATAAATGGAGACTTTGAAGGTTAGTAAAACTGACTCTTGTCAGAACAGGGATTAAAATGTGTTCTGATATCACTGGATCCCAGGTGCTTTAGTCTCATGATTTACATGGTTTGCTTTGTTCTCCTCACACTCCCATACCCACAGGTACTTCTTTGCACGCACAGTTCTGCTTGAAAGTGGGGGCTCTGTTGACAGTAATTAAGTGTCATTTGTGTATTTGTGTACTACCTGGTGCAGTACCATAAAGAGCAGTAATAACCTGACTTGAAATATTCTCCTTGCCTTTAGCGGTGTATCGGCATCCCTGGTTGCTCACAGTTGGTCTGGGAACTGTCAGCAGCAGTTTCTGCAACTGAAAATGTTGTGAAGATCTGAAAGTTTGAAGCAGAATTGCAGTGGTTCAAAACACAAATCCGTTTGGGTAGTATGCGAGTGCCAAATTGTTTTTGCACATGGCTATAGTATGGCTACTCTTTGCTGAATCTGCTCTGATTTCGTACATGGCTGTGGTATGGCTGCTCTTTGGTGAGCCTTTGGTGAGTTGCTTTCCTGGAAGTACTATAAAGTAGGTTGCAACTGTTTGATTTGCAACTCATGAGGGAATTTGAGAGAAGTGCAGGGCAGGCAGGGAAAAGGTTCTTGGGATGTATGGAACAATTTCACTTACTTAAGACAGCTGCTAAATTTTGACATTTACGGAGAAAAAGTGAATATACTTCCTCCGGAACTGTCCAGTTATTTTAATGGTTTGACAAGGGGTAAACAACTAGATCCTTCTGGATCAACAAACCAGTCTTTATACAATTAAATATGTTGCTTTGGGGCATAATTGGCTTCCCATGTGTCTAATTATTTTGCTTTTAGGCTCTTCTTATGCCTAAGGGAAACCTGGGTAGTCTGTCAACTTCAGTTATATTTAAAATTCTTAAGGCCATTTGCAAAGGAATTTCCCCTTTAGAGGCTCCTCATTTCTCAGTTAAATTAAGTGTTGTAGTACAACCGCTCGCTTTGTTAACAGTGCCTTAGAAGACTTTAGGAAGACTGTCAGTCAAGATTAAAAAAAAAAATTGTTAGGTGAAACAAAGTTCTTAAGATTTTGCATGTGAGCTAGGTGTATACATGTTCGTACATATATATAGTTTTTGTCAGTAACCTTAACACAGAAGAACATAGAAATCATCCTATGCATTTCTTATGCACGTACAAGTACACAGACATTCTGTTTTTTAAAAACTGCTTTGTTGGCTTTGACACTGATCAGTAAGTGTTAGGACTATAGAAGCCTTCACTTTCTTCTGAGTTTTGTAAATTGCTCAAAATTGGCAAGAGTCATTGTCAGTCATGCAGCTCTCATGATGCAGCAGGATTTAAAGATAACAAAATAGTAAAGCAAATAATATCATATACTGTTTTTGCTTAAACATAGTCACTTGTTTGAGTTTTTTAGTACTGTGTTCTTGGCATATAGAAGCCAGTTGCATTTCCCTGAAGAAATGAATCCATGTTGAATAAGGGCAGATAACTGGATCATTGCATTAGATTGTGCAAATCTTGCTCATATACAGTAAGAGGAGCACAAAACAGAATCCAGTTTGTGTTTGGTTTTCACTATTATTAGTTTTGTGATCCAACTGTGATGCTACTATAGCTTCAGCACTGCGCTCCTGTCTTTCAGCATGCTTTCTCTCAAATCACAGAAGACTGATTATGTCAATAATAAAGCTTGTTTTACTTGTTCTCTCTTCCAAAAGAATCTTGATTGCACGTGTTTGTATTGCAGTATTTCTTTTTCTATTCTTACAAGAGTTAACTTTTCATTTCCCTAATGTGTATTCACTTGGGTGACAGTGGGGGAGCTCTGTCTCTCTATGTCAAGCTTGAGCAATATAGAAGTGTTCCTGTGTATAACACTAATGTTGCCTGTCCAGAAATCTGACATACAAGCAACCTAGCTGAAAGAAATAAGCTGGAGCTATTAAAATAACCATAAAGGAGGCTGACAATAGGAGCTGTCTGCCTTTGTCCCAAAAGATTTTCTGAACTGGAAGTAATAAGTTGAGATCTAAGGCAGCCCCATCAGGGATCTTCTAATTGCAGCAGTTCCCCCCACGCACACTTCCTGAAAGCAAGTTCACAGGCTGTGAAGACCATGTCAGAATTACAAGTTTTAGCCAAATTAGCTGATACTGCATGATAATTACTGTGTAAGCCCTTTCATATAGACTTTTTTAAGAATATATTTTTGAAGCTCTTTATTATTATTAAACAGGCTACATGTTTTCAGTTCATTTCACTCGTTTATGAAATTTTACATGTGCTGAAAACAATGTGGCAGGAACAGAAAGTCAAGACACTGCAGCATCTGATTATAAATAATTCTTTCTTTTGGCTCCTAATTTATTTTACTTTGCCCAATCTTAACTGAAGCTTGCATAGCCTATTTTTTTCAGTGTTATAAAGCAGTCTATAGCCGAGCTTTAATGGTGCAAATCTTCGCATATTCTCTTGATGCAGGGTACAAGCAGTAGATGCTTTTAGCTCTTGACCATTCTGTTTTTCTTCTTTTAAATTTTTGTATTTACCTTGCTCATAAGATGCATGTAGCAGAGATCAAGGACCCTTACTTTCTCTTCCCACTGTTGAACACAATTCAAATTACTGCCACCTGTTCATAGTGCAGAAGTGAGGTAGATATAAATTGCTCTGTGTTTTAACTTCTATATCAAGATCTGGATTTTGCTGTATGCCTAGTGGTCTCTGGATGCAAAGTTTTTGTCCCAAAAGAATGTTATACAATGAATGCACTTTTATTTTCCATGTATTTATGAAAATGGATCTGCCAGGTTTACCTGGATACTGATCATTTGTGACTGTTTCACAGTCACACTGTGAAACACAAATCACTAACTGATTTTTCTACTGCTGTATTAACATCACATGCAGAAATAGTGATCTGCCAGGTTTACCTGGATACTGATAATTTGTGACAAATCGCTAACTGATTTTTCTACTGCTGCATTAACATCACACGCAGAAATAGCTTCATTTGTAAAATGGTGATGTGTCATGAAATTCAGTACCTTTAGAAAAGGTATTGGTGCAAGACAGAATTTGACTTTATCACATTCAACCAGTTCAATGGAGTTAACTTTGCCGTATAAATAAGGTGAGAATTGGAATAATAAAATTATACCCATCACTGAAGTTTTACTTTGTTCAACTAAATTTACAATCTTTAGCTGGTTCTAATCTTGATGATACTACTTTATGCACTCCACTGTGTTCAAAAGCTCTGTGTTCTCTAGAGACTGTATGTGCTGTACAGCGGTTTTCTTCCATTTCCACCTCTCTGAACCTGCAGTAAGAAGTGTCTAGAAAGACAACAAGAATTGTTTGTTTGTTGGGAATATGTGTTGGAAAGTCCTCGCAGCTCGATAATGAAATGTCATTTCCCGGTTAAAGAATTTGTTGGTGTGAATTCAGTACAATGCCATGGGCTTGCTGATGGTGCTAGTGATAAGTTGCTTCAAATTCTCAAGTTAGATATATGTTGGAAACTGAACCACTTGTCCTTGAAACAGTAATAAGAACTGCCTTCCATTTAACAATCCTGTCTAAAGATGATGTTTCAGCTGGTAGTACACAAGGCACAATATGAAATGTGTACAGCTTTCTGTTTTGAAGAGCTGCAGATAAAGAAATTGCATTTAATTTTCTGTGCACCTTCCTTTTAAAAAGCTGAAGAAGAACTTGTGATTTCAGTATATTAATTTGAGTTTTTTTTTTCTTTCAATATTCTTTTTCCCTAGCTACTCTTACAAGGTATTTTTTTCTGGGAGTTCTGTGAAGCAGAAGGTTTATTTCTTCCGGTACCTTCTTAAGTAGTTTTAAAGAAGAAATGTTATATATAAATATTTATAGATTTTTAAATTATGCATTACATGTGTAATATGTACCCACACAAATTCAGGATATAGCCAGTGTATAAAAACTTAGTAAATATATAAAAATAAACGTATAAAACGTAAACATAAGATGTGACAAGCTGTAAATATTAGAAGGAATGATTATATTGATGACAGATGGCACATGATATTACCTAAAGAGTTCTGAGGCGAGGTGCATATGAAAAATCCTAATTTGCAACATAATCAGCCAGCATCAGTTACTGAAACTTTTTCAGCTTTCCTTCAGGGCTACAACCAAGGGTTATTTCTGTTCTGAAACAGTGTAGTTTAACCTGCTTTATGAATCAGATGCAAGAAGCCTGATAAAGGAGTAGCTTGGGTTGTCAATGATAAACCTTAAATTGCTAAGGAATTCAAGAGCAAACCATATTTCTCTGGGTGGCTGTTGCACTTTGTTCTATAGAGGTATGAGCAAGTAATGCTTCCTGTTCAAAGTGCATATGTGATAAAAGCATGAGAAGGTTAACACTTTTTCAGCCCAGCTATGTTATCAAAACATTATTTCTTTAAAAAGAAAAAAGTACAAAAAGGTATTGTAAATCACCTTTAAAAGCTCACATCACGTGTTGCAGGTCTTTAGTATTTCAGGAGTTAGAGTGCAGTGCCTCTCTTGGCATGCTGCCCTGTTTATACAGCAGACAAGCTGACATTTCACTTCTGCAAAAGGAATGTCATTCCATTCCTTCTTTAGTAGGAGACTGTTTCAAGGAGTTCACAGGATGGAGATTTTGGTCTTTTCAACTGACATTTTAAGTGCTGAATAGTTTCTTGCCTCTGTGACAGGACATACTTGAAATCCTCAATGCTTACAAGAATAGCTGGTTTGCCTAGTATAAAAAAAATCCACTGAGACCAGTGGGTTATTGTGCTGCCTTTTTTGCTTTGATTTTAAGTGGCTTGATCTTATTATTTGACTGATCAAATAATATTAGATTTTGCTGTTTTTACTGTTGGATGCTGTTTTAGAAGAACTTCCGGCTCAGGGTTCAGTTACCCCTTACACACTGGTGCTCTACAGAGCTGCGAGGATGAGCTGCAGTAGCACAGCAGCCTGAGTGAAAGAAGGAATTTTGTCCTGGGAATTCAGGATGTTACATATTTCAAAACTCTTGCTTCCTAGGACTCTGTGGCATGTGGGGTTGTAGCTGTGTTTGGTTGCTCTTTCAAGGTGTTTCACTATTTCTTGTCACAACTGCAATAGTCTGGTCTATCTTGGGTAGGTGGGTGGCATCTATACTAATAAATATGCTTTTTAATTTTTTTTTCCAAGCCACCTTGCTTTCTCTTGCCATATCTGACAGGGAGCATAAAGTGGGAGGAAAAAAGAAAAACAAACAAACAAAAACACCCAACATGCATTAACACAGGACTGCACTTGCCAGTTGTCCTGATTTGATTTTGTCTCTGGAAGTTACTCAAGGGGAAAAGGAGGACGAAGGAATATGGATGTTCCTCTGTGAGGCCTCCGGGGACTGCAGAGCAGCAGACAAGCACTGCGTCTGCTCCTATTCCAGATGCCCTTTCCGTTCCTTATCCTGTCAGCTCCACTATATCCTCTCTATTTATACAGTTCTGTAAAACGCTTATCATGAGGTGGCAGGTAATAACTTAAGAAAGAGAGGGGCATGGCAGGACAGGCAAAGGTAGAACAAAAAATCTGACAGAGAAACATTTCCATTTGCCTGTGTGCCACATGGATAGTGTTAAAATAACTGCACTCTCCCTACCTTGTACCCAGGGATGAAGGATGGGTTAGAATGCCCGCTATTTGAAATAGTATCACCTGGGCAGACTTCAAAAATTAACTGAAGAAATGGAAAATACCTGCTTTGGAAAAAACCTTTTTTTGGGGTGTCTATTCTCATAGTGCAAACGTTGAGCTTTTAATGACAGATTGAAAATGGTGTCTGTGCTGAGTTTCTTAAAAATAGAAGCCAAATTAGGATAGTCTTATTATGTATAGTAACATTTTGCCCAAAACCCATATTCAACTGATCAAGGAATATAATATTCTTTCATATTTTAGCAATGACTAATTAAGGTTTCGCAAAACATAAAGTGGAAATTTGACCAGAATAACTGAAAGCTTCTGAGAGGTGAGGCTTTGTGGACCCTTGCACATGAAAAACCCTAACTTCACAGATATTAGTAACATTTTGGAAAGTGTTTGTGGCCTGCACTGGAGTAGTGGAGATTAAGGTAGTAACTTGAAATATATACTAAGATGTATAGTGCTCCTAATTTATTTTTATTTGAAAACATTATATAGACCTGGAATCATACTTTATACTTTTTGTGACTTAGCATTTGGATAGAATTCAAGACAAACTAAAAGTCTCTGTTAATGTGATTGCACACTGGTGTCACTGAGGTACAGCATGCCTCTGTTTGTAATAAACTTAATCTGTTGAATTTTAACTCTTTAATTTGGATGGGCTGTTCATTGAGGGCCATATTTGATCAAAATCTATGTTTATGAAATTCCTAAAATATAGCTGAATTGTTTTGCAATAGCAGCTTTCAAAGCAGCCGAAGAAGCTTTTTGATTTGCCCAACTTATTAGAATTTAGATTAATTAAGTTTGTAATCAGATTTAGAGCGCCATGTTCCAGGCCAGGGATTTCTCTTAGTTTGTGTCACGTGTCTGCTAAACTGCATTTTCATGCTTTACTAAGAAATGATTGCAGGTTTTGATTTCCATTGCAGAGTCATTAATATTGTTAATGAGAGTTCTCATGGATAAGCACACTTAAAGAGGATCATCCCTGGGAATTGGGAGCATTATCGTTTGAACATTTGTTAATTGGATAGAATTGGCATATGTAAGGCTGTCAGATTTCAGATGGATTTGTATTTTTGTTTTTGTTTTAAGAGTGACTTTGGTTTTAGCAATTCGGATTATGGGATTTAAGTTTGGCAGTAACATTGGTTCTAAAGTTCGTGTTTCTTGTCAAGAGCAAGGTTAATGTTCTGATTTTTCCTTAGCTTCTTAAGCCATCCTCCATACTGCATTTTGTCCCATTTTTATCCTATAGTATTAACTTAGGTCTTCTGCCTTATTTTAATAAAACTAGTAGGAAGGTCCTATTTGTTCTAATATAAATTTTCAGGTGTACAAATGTTGTAAAATCAACTCTGATGTCCTCTTCCCAGATGACTGGGAAATCATCAGAAGGCTTTTGTTTTCCCCTCTGGTGTTTAATGACAGGTAAATATGAATATGTTTTTATCCTAACATCCTGAAAAGCTTAAAAAAATCCTTGTGTCTCTTTTTCTGTCTAAAGACAGAGACTATACTATCTACAGGACTGAAGATAGAACAGAAGCACTTAATCATGCCCCTTATATGGGCTTTGTATCATTTAAAGATAAAAGAAGGTGGGGATATCTGTTCAGAGTCAAAAAGTGCTGCCAAAAATGATGATACTGATCACTGATATTTAACAGAGCTAGCTGATTGTAAGATTAAAACAAACTTGCTTCCTTATAGATTATTTTATTATTTCTCTCTGACATTTGAATCGCAACATCATTTTTCTGTCTGCTGTTTTAGAACCACCCAATTTCCAGCTGACTCTGTCAAGTGTGTGGATGTTAGTCTTTGGACATTGTAAGGGCGTTCCTCCCTCATAGGTAGGATGGGCTGCTGGAGTCAAATGATAAATTTTGCAAAAGCAGAAAGTTGGCGGCTAGCCTATAAAGGCCTTTAAAGACACACTCTAGACCTCTGGTTTGGTAGGAGAACTTACTGTTCTCCTTCCAAATCTCTGTTGCAAAATCTTCTTAGTGTTTTTTGTACTTGTATCATCTGAAAGTGATGGCAAACTGTACTGCCTTTTCTGTGCATTGCTGTTCACTAGTGTTGTATAGAAACTTGTGATGAGGCTACTGATGTTCTTATGGCAAAATCAGGAAAGCCTTGGTGTTGAACTTGAAGAAATCAGTGACTTTAACTGGCGTAATGACAAAAGCGTGGTATTTGTAATTCCTGATGTAAGGTCAGATTGCATGGTAATTTGGGCTTGAGGGGGACAATTATTTTGTGCATCTATTTAAATTGTTGATTGTGTTTTTCAAAATAATATGTGCTGATGCAGTACCAGAAGGAGCTAAGGTTCTGATAGTGGGTTTTTTTTTCTTCCAAGGCCTGATTACTGAATTGCTACCTGCTCCACTTTATTGTTGGGTGGGGATGATGAGAGGAAAGCTGAGTCATGTCAGCAGACCAGTCATCCCTTCCCTCTGTTGGAGCTCCAGGAGAGCTAGGTGTGGTGCCCTCCCTTCCCTTGAGTTCAAGGGCTGAAGGGAATTTTCACTCCTTCGTTATCTCTTTGCATGGCTTGTATGCTGCAGGAATATTATTCCAAGCCCTTTTTAAAAATATTGTCAGAATAATCCACTTATAATGCATGCTGTCCAACTTTAGAATTTTTTCCAAATTGTCTATATATAGCTGTTCTGTCTGTTTTAAACTTTTAAGTAAATTAGGTACAGGGGATATGGTGAGCCCCTTTCCCTTTATTTGTTTATTATCTTTACCTTTATGCCTCTAGGAAATGTTCATTCAGTAACTGATTTTTAATTTGGCATTAAATCTAAACACTAATATATGTATTTTATGTAAGTGACTACTCATAAAATATTTCAATTTAAACTTATATACAGTAATGCTTCTTGAAAAAGTGTACACCCAACAATTCAGTGTCCATTTCAACATGAGAAACATGGAATTATTTTAGTAAATGAGACTTCATGTAATTTTTTTATAATACACACTCAGAGTACAGGTGACCCTGTAGAAAATTAAATTTGGAAAAATTTGGAATGGTTGAGCTACCCTGTTGGGTAGACATCTGTGTTGCCCGAATTGTTCAGCAGTCAGATGATTAGACAGATCACGGACTTGTCATTCTACTTCTGTGAAAGTCAGCGTGAAACATACATAAATCATGTCAGAGATGCAGGTCTAATTTGAAATTAATCTAAAAGTTGCTCATGTTTGCTGTATTGTATTGTTAGTCATTATCCCTGTAATCCTGTTGCATATCTTCCTTTTGAAAAACAAAAACAAAACAACAACCCCCAAAAAACACATTTATTTAGTTTTGGTGTGGTGTTTTCTTTTTTTTTTTTTCCTTTAAAGTATGTGATTTCAGAGAGTGAGAGAACTAGCAGTCCCCCAAAGCAGCCTTTTTTTCTCCAGCTAAGCTTTGATAGCTAAGGCAGTAGAATTTGTATGTGTCAGCTGAGCAGACTGCAGGAGAAGAGCTCCATTACAAGAAGAGCCTCGATTTCTGTTTGTTTAAAATCTTAAGGATGTCTGAAAATTAATCCACCAGTTTGGATGTAGCTACACCTAAGAATGCAGGACAGGTGTAAAAGGAAAGAAAAGGTTCCCGAGTCTGACACAGGAGCACAGGCTGCAGGCAGCAGAACAGCCTCGCTGGCAGCCTTGCATTAACGCAGGCGGCTCTTGTGCCTGGTAGGACTGGAAGGTCTCACAAAGATTTCCAATGTGTTTATGGAATCTGCCTGCTCTCTGAAGATGGAGTGCTTGCCTCCCATACCCAGCACGCAGGTTTTGTGGATAAGCAGCCTTCAGAATTAAGCAATTTATTTGCTACCAAAAAGTCTTTTGGCTGAAGCAGAGAAATGCAAAGTGTGCAAGAGCTACAAAAAAGCTACCAAAATAGAGCGCAGGTAACTGTGTGCTCAGACTTGTGCATTTGTTTTGAGAGTGCATATATATGATATCCTGTATAGAAAATATGCTAAATGTGGAATCTATGCACATAATAGTTAACTAGTAACCACTGCACAAATGCAGTCACTGAGTAGTTTTTATATTTATAAAACTGCAGTCTAACAAAATACAAATACTTGTCTGGAGAGACTGGCAATGTGAAATGCCAGCATCCTTAAAATTAATGCCTTGAGTTTTGCTGGTATTTCTCTGGAAAGAAGTAAATCAAAAGCTACCATTTTGCTTTCAAGAACATATTTACAGGTTGTGTGCATACACACATTCTGAAGCTATACAAGTTTGCCAGCCCTCCTTTATATTCCAATTCTGAAATCTTTTACACTTTATAAAACTAGTTTCCACAGTGACACCTGGTGGCAGCTTTAAATGCCAAGTTGATTGAAATTTTACGTATGGGTGTTCTGCAGGTTCAGATACTAGATACTATCCCCCCCCAATCCTCTGAAATATCTTACTGGCATCTTAAAACTCGGGATTATTACCATGAAACCTTTCTGCAGTCTCCTACAATGCAAAGATAGTAATAAATGAGTATTTCCTTAACATTTATCTCATTTTGTTCCTTAAGTAAAAACAAGTGCATGTGTCTGGGGTGTGTGAAGCAAGTTTTGTTTACAGTTAAATCCTTTCCTGTAGAATTTAAAAGCATAATGGCACAGTTCACCTAGCTCCCGTTTTCCCAGCAGTGTGTGTGGGGAGTAGAGTAGGGTGGGCTCGGGTGCTCTTGTCCTGTGGATGTCTGCAAGTCCCAAACCAGAGGCCATGGTGATACTTTGGCTCATTTGGGGGCTAATCCTGATTTGGCCTATACGTATATGTGTAATATAAAAACAAGAGTCATGGCAGAATGGTTGTAAGGTTCCCACAGAAATGGTTGTAAGGGGTTGTTGATCCTTCATCCCTAAGTCATCTTACTTTGTGTAGTCACCTTCCTTTCTGTGTTCTGTGCCGCTTCTGGAAGGTGACAACCTGTAAGAGACACTGGCTGAAGAAAAGGAAAATGCAAAGTTTCCATCATGCTTTGGCTCCATGAAGCTGTTTAATATTCTCCCCCAGTCAAATAAGTTACCGCCGCGTCGCGTACTATGTTGATAAGCAACACCTTATGACTGTACCTTGTAGAGTTAAGGTACTTGTAAAATAGCACTAAACTTATTCTTTTTACTTCAAAACTTGAGTTCCTCATTCGTTATTTAGTTCTTGTTCACATCCTGTAGACTCAATAGATGGATTTTTATTAAGTTTGTGAATTCTGTAGCTGTTGCTTAGATGGCAGTTCAGTTTAATGGTGTGCAGCTATGAAGCTAAGCAGTGCTGGGCTTAGCCCACTTCATCCTAAAGCCAAGAAAATTAACTTCAGGACTAATTTTGATCTTTTGTTGTAAGATTTCTTTGTAAACCCAAATACTTACATCTATTAAGAAAGTTCAGTTAAATTAGGCACATTGGTAAGCATGTATTGCGTTTCAGTAGCTACTCATTAATGTGGATAGCAATAAACATTCAAAAGTTTGGCATCTAAATCGGATAATATGGTGTAAAATACACTGTAATCGAAAGAATAAAGAGGGTCATTCAAGTCTGCAAAGGCTACAAATTACTCATTACAGTTAATCTAGTTAGTCTTTTAGGCAAAATAGCTTTTGTGAATAGTTAATTGATCAGATAAATCTCAAAAAATGCTGGAAAGAAAGTTAAGAATTATACTGCGTCAGTGTCTGCAGTACATGACTGCTGAAAAATGCTTTAGTAATCTTATTTTTTGTGACTTATGGTTAGCCTTAATACATTTACGTGAACACATAAACAGTTCTTGTATAAATAGTCTCAGTTATGTGATTTTTTTATTAGCTTGTTACTTTTTTTCTCCATGTTTCTGTATATTTAATGAGCTTTTTATTTATTTGTCTTCCTGTTTATAGGTATTATAGAGACTGCTGATCATCTGGACTGTGAGACTACTTCCCATTACTGGTTAACGGTTTATGCAACAGACCAAGGTGTTGTGCCTCTCTCATCTTTCATCGAAATCTACATAGAAGTTGGAGATGTTAATGACAATGCCCCTCAGACAACAGAACCAGTTTATTACCCGGAAGTCATGGAAAACTCACCTAAAGATGTATCCGTTGTGCAGATTGAGGCATTTGATCCAGATTCTAGCTCAAGCGAGAAGTTAACCTACAAGATTACTAGCGGAAATCCCCAGGGATTTTTTTCAATAAACCCCCAAACTGGTAAGTACGGCATAGTGTTTTATGTTGAATATGAATGAATCTGTGTATTATTCTGTATTGAATGAGCAAGATCAAGGTCTTAAGTTTAACATCATAACTGTGCTTTCACAATAGTAACAGAGATAACCTTTTCTCTTGGCCTGGGTTGATAAGATCAAGTCATGCAGACCAGTAGAGATGGATTTGGGAGTAAAACAGTTCATTTGAAGTACTTGACATCCTTGCTATACACATTTTTGGAGGTTTACTTCACAACTGCCCTGCTCTAGACTGAGCAATACCCATTTGTGTTTGGAGCGCAGTAACTATGTTCCTGCAGTATATCTTTAACTTAGTTTCATTCAAAAGGAATCTGGCTTATGCGCTCCGGGACTTGTCCTTACTGTGAACCTCAGCACAGCCAGTCGAGATAATTGGGAGATTTGCTTCAAAGGTGCAATCCTGACGTGAGGCAAAACACTGGATGATCTAAAGTTTGTTAGGCCTAATGTTTTTAGCAGTCTCCTTTTTCAGATTTTCATGCATGGGTTTTTGTTGCAATGCAGGCCATTTTTAACTACAAACTTGCTTGTCCCACAGTCAGAAAGTCTGTGCAAGTAACTGTTGCCATTGTGAGAGATACAAAATCTGGAAGATGATAAAGATTATTTGTAGCTGTGGTTGGTATATAATGAAAAGAAAGAGTCTTAGTTCAATAGTTGTTTGTAAAGTTTCAGAAAAATAGGCTGAGGTTTCAGTAGCAAGAAGAAACAAGTGATACTTTATTATCTGAATTGCAAATGCCGAAATGTGTGCAGGGCAGAGAGACAGGGAACAGAATACTCTGTTTTAACTGAAGCTGCTCAGTGGGCTTGAAAGGAATGTAAAGGTTGCCAGCTATTCTTTTTGCTTGCGAATGAATGTGGAGAAGACAGTGCCTATACTAGATTTTTTTTTTTTTTAACAAATGTTTTCTAACGGTAAAGAGGTTGTTATTAATTAAATCATATTTTGTTCGGCAGGACACAACTTATCTTTTCATATCACATGTTTAGGGACTATTTCAGAGTACAAATTTCAAGAGATGCTTCTAATTCATTCAACAAGAAATTCCTACTCAGAATGCAGAGATCTTTAGACGAGAGGTGTGCTAGATAGGTATTTTTAATTTTAATCTCATTGCACAGCAGGTAGAAGAAAGAAATACAAGCCTTTTGCTGTTTAGCTCCATTCATGGAGGAAATTGCAAGGAATTTAAAGGCGTAAAACTATGGGTTAAAGGTGTGTTTCAAAGGTTGTGTTCTTTAGACTATAGCCCTAATTCTGTTTCATAGGGTGTGGAAAACCTGGATGCTGAGACTGCTGTGTCAGCAAAGCTCTATGTACAAACACAGATATGTCATTTGGGTTACTCTGACAATTTCTTTGCCTGACTGTGCTGCATCTGCATGAAAAGGCACTGTCAAGACCGATATCTGAAATAGTTATAACAACAGATAGTTAGCTTATTTAGGGCCTAAATCTAAAGAGTATATTTAGAGGAGTGTTATTTTTAGACTAAGGGCTGCCTGACAGAAAGCCGAACAGCGCAAATCCATAATACATTTTAAAGTGAATGCAGAAACAGTTAATTATCTTGAATTCCATTTCTTTCTCTTTTTTCTCTGCTTGCTTCTGACCCAAAAGGAAAAAACGTTCTTCACCTCTATTTGCTCTTTCTCTTTATCGCCTCTTTCTGTTCTCTAAAAGCACTGTTTCCCTTCTTCTACTTTGCTATTTCTTGTCTCAATCAGTTATACAGATAATGTGGGAGTAAACTCACCTGCGAGTTGAGTTGAAAAAATTGTCTGCTTCGCTCAAATTGCAGGTGAACATAAGCCGCCTACAGTTATTCCTGTCTGTATCATTGGCTAAACTTTTATATATATATATATTTTTAATACTATGTTTTCTCTTCTTATTTATTCTGTTTATTCTTGTCTTTTCTAATTCTTCTCTGCCATCTGTTTCCAAACCTTGTAACAAAAACGCTAGCATACCCACCTCACCTCAGTTTTGACCTGAAGAAACATCTTGATAGGAATCAATATTATAGATACAAAATTTAAGGCAGAAAGAGATTATAAATGATTTGTCTTCAAACTGAGTTTGTAAGACAGGAGGCTATCATGCTAGAAAACACTAAACTTTTAATTAGGTTAGAAAGAGTGAGTTTGCACAGTAGATGGTGAAGTTATAAGGAACATTTAATACAAAACTAATAAAGATTTGTGTCAGGAGAGTTTCTATCACATTTTTATTGTTGCATATGTGCTTTAGAAATAAGAAATGCACTATAAAGTACTTCTCAGCCCCATGTTAAAGGGAAAAGCAAATGAAAATAAATAGATTTCAGAACACAAACACTGAAAACATCTC
>NW_010588300.1:90257-107710 GCF_000705375.1 Tinamus guttatus | reverse complement strand
TTTGGTGTTAGTTTTAGGCCTTTTAGATAAGGTCTGTAGACATCTATTACACAGTCCAACAGAAACAATGAGCAACTACCCTTTTGGGGACATACTGCATCCTGCGTGCAGAACGAGGCCTGAATCGAAGCATCTTAATGCACACATTCGAGATAGGCAAATTAAGATGTTTTGGCAGTCTTAACTCTAGTCTGGATGAGTAACTGTGCATCTAAAAATGTTTTTGTACAGAATGTAATATTATTTTATGTACCTTTTGCTCTTTTTTCTTTCTTTCTCTCCCCCTCCATTCTATTCTCTCAAGTTTTAGAAGTACTTACACTAAATTGATCTTACAGCAATTTAGCATTGGAGCAGTTTCTGTTTCATAAATCATACCACACCTGAAAATGTGCATTACAAAGCTAGTGTCAACCTTTAAGTTAAGTGCTGAATTAAAGGCATTTTTATATGTGCAATCCCGCCATCTAGTGCTATTCAAATATATATATATATAAAAGAAAATCTATTGAAGAGTAGGATTAAAATTTTGGTAACACTTTCAGTCTGTGGATCTTGCTCTCAGTTTAATAGCCCCTAGCAATCCTTAGAGCTTTGTGAAGTTATAAAATGCTAACTGCCAGCAGGAAAATCTGCTACCTCACATGATTATATCAATTTACACTGTTCCTAACCTTCAAAGCAATATCTCTGCGTGTGTGTGTGGCTGATTTGGAGACTGAGTAAAGTGAAATAGGAAGTGGGTACAGCTGCAAACAACTTCCAAGGGTTTCCGATAACATTGGAGAATTACTTAGTGAGGAAATGAAGGGCCAGTGACCACACAATAATGTGTACTTCATTTTAACAAAGGAAATCTCTGTTTAACTACTTGTGCTTTTTCATTCCAATTAACCTAACATTTTGAACTTGAATAAAATAAGTTTTACTGCGTTACACGTTAATGTGATTTAGAGATAAATAAAAATCCAAATCCTGAATTTTTTTTTGTTACTACTTTAGCTGTCAAACAATACCAGCGTCAGTTATTTGCTCATTCATGTCACACAGCTCAGAGCATATGAGAACCCTTTGAACATTACTGAGACAGAAAGTATAATCAATTATGCTGGTTCTATGACAAATTATTGCTTTATCTTTATGGAAAATGGGGCCAGGATTAACTCAAATGTTTGTGAAACTTCTGCTGACCAGGGAAGATTACATGTGTTGCTAAAGGTTTGTATAGACATACATTTGCAAAGAGAGTTTATTTTGGCATAAAGCTAATTTTATTTTCCATTGTAAATATTGTTTCAAGCACTTGAAGGAATGTGGCTAGACCAGTGATTTTCAACCAGGTCTCTTTTGGAACTGGAAAAACAAGTTTATGTCTGTAAAATTTTTAGTAGGGTCTTCACATCTACTTTACAGTGTCCAATGATTTAGCACTTAAAAGGAGTGAAAGCTTGCTTTGCTATAGACAGAATTATTTGTGCACTGCTAGTTGGGAACCTTCAAACAAAGATCACTTCTTTTAAATTCTAGATTATTGTACTTAGTATGGTTTTTTTCTGCTTATCTTGCTTTAGAAAAAGGTAGGAGTTGGGAAAAAAATAATAAAAAAAAAGAAGCCAAATAACAGCACAGCAGTCCTTCCTCTGTCATGTTTCTGTGCCTGGGACTACTTTGCATCCATCGTTGCAGTAAAGCAGGATTTAAAAAAGAGAAATCAAGGATACCCTCCCAGGAAATTATTTGCCTTCATATAACCCAATGCAGAATAATGATGGAGACATCTTCCATCTCTATCATATGTTCTTTTGCGATGGAATATATAACGTGGGAAATGGTAGTTGTAACTGGAAAAGATGCAGTAATCGGATTCTGTTAGGATGCGCATGCGTCATAGCCCCTTCAAGAATATAATGGTTTTCACAGGTACCAGTTTTTCCTTGATTTGCTCTCTGAGTAGTGTAACTTTTATGCAGCCTTTATGTATAATAAATGTGTAAATATTGAGTAGTATTCTATTAAGAGAAGATTATTCTGTCACAATTAGTGCCCCACATTTGAATTCAGGTTGGTGAGATTTTTGGAATTATGGCAATAAAAGACCATTCCCAACAGAATGATAGTTCTATCTTGAAAGAATATTTTTTTTCTCTCCTAAAAAATATCCCAGTAGAATCGTGGTTGGGGATAACCACGAGTCAGCCCGAAAATTTCTCTTCTCTTTTCAGAGCCCTGACGCGTGACCTTTGGCACCAGTCTGGGATTCTGTTTGTCATGAGTTTTGCTTGGAGGGCTTTACGTGTGGTCTGGTTACAGAATCAGTTCCCTTTTACTAGTAGGTAGAAGATACCAGTGCATGCCAGATTTGTTCTAGTAGTACTCTGTCTCATAAATATGGGAAGTAACTTGCAATTAAAACATAAAAATAATGCACTGTGTAAATGTCCAAATACCCACTTGGAAACTGGATGGTTTAGGGTTTAGATGTATAGCCAGTTAGTGGCCTCAAAAGAAAACCTGTAATGCTGTTGAAAATATGAGCATTTTTAGTGTCATTTGAACTTTAATTTCTTCTGTATTTCTGCAAGCACATTTGTCATCATAAACCATCCTTCACGTGAAAGGCGAAAGTATAATAAGGAGAGTTACATGTCACAGGATTGTTAGACTTTGCCCAAACTTTCCTGATGTTTGAAAGGTTGACATACGTGGGCAGAAAAATGCTGCAAGATTATTGGTAAGCTCATGGCTGCCTAAAACCCAGAAATATGTCAAAATAATGATTTTTATCCCATTTATCCACATATTGAGAAGAATCCTAAGTTTGGAATAAGGCAGCTCTTTCAAAAAGCAAGGACTTGTTTTTTATTGATAGTGTTAGATCACTCGATGTATTTTCTGTCATACTGCTATTACTTTTTCTCTAACTACCTTCAGGAAAAAGTTTTTAGTTCTAACGCCAGTGCTGCGATAAACTTACAAAAAGCAGCTTCCAAATCACATTTAATAATTCCCCCGCTCAAGTCTTTCAAAATGTGGCTATAATTCCATCAGCAGAAATACAAGTCTGGTTTGTTGGCTTATTATCAATTTTGCAACATTTTCTAAATATAAAAGATTGTTTTTAAATTTCACCTTCTGAAGCTGGCTAAGAAAAACCAATCATCTTTTTGAAATGAGGAGTTTTCTTAAAATATCCTTGTTGTTTGGAGCGATCAGAGGGGGAAAAAAAGGTAGCACGCTAGCCATACAGATAAAATAATACATATCCGATGTTGGAGATGTTAAAGGTGAATTCTCCCCTTCTGTAATGTAATCCATGCTTTCAAGATCTCAAGGACTTTGTCTCTAACTGTCAGATAGCTATTTTCTAACCTGTTCTCTGCAGGTTGGGTAAGCTGCATGATGAACCAGAGACTTTAATTTCTTTCTTCGCTTAGAAGTACACTACACTACACTACCACTGTAACTTACTAGCAGGTTTTAATGCAGCTAAGTCTGACCTTTAGAGGGCCAAATTCTCTTCTCAGCTATTTGCATCCACTATTGCAGAATTTGGCCCTCCAAAGGTCAGTCAACTATATTCGAACTTCTTCTCTCACATATAAAGGGTGGCTTTTTGTGCTATTCTCAAAGTTAGCAAAAAGAAGTTTTTCTAATTATATTAAATGTTCCACTCTTCTCCCCATAATACATTTTATTGCTTGTAAACTTTTTATTAAATGTCAGAAATCTTTCAGGAGTTCGTCATGCTGCTTAGTTCTTCTCAAGCAATGCTGTTGTTATGTGTGTGCTGTAATTATAAAGTGCAGTGATGTTCTGAGGGATAACTGAATTGCGTGAGAGCAACATTGACACCAAGGCAGCAGCCAGCATGGACTTGCTGTGATATTTCTCTTTGAAATTAGGTATTCTTAACTAGCTGTAATAATTTTAAAAATATCAGGGTTAAAGCTTATAAATTGTTTGCTTAATGGTGTATAGTTGCCATTCATACAGACTCTGAATTGATGGTTGTTGGTAGTTAACTGCAGATCTAGCTGTTGGTAAACACTCCAAGCAAAAAGTCTGAAATCAAACTTTTATTTAGCTAGCCTGTATTTTGGAGCAAGTATTTACCACTAGCTTTACCAATAGAACAAAGTGTAAAGACTTTTATATGGTCTTTTCCTTTTCTGACTCTGTGAATTTGGCACGATCTTCCTTAATCCATACATGTGTTACAACAATTATATGGGAGATTAATCATGAAGCTGAAAAACATCTGAGGCAGAGGAAGTGACCCCCGAAGCTAACCTCAGTCCTTTAATCATTGCTCTTAAATATTTCTCTCAACTGATAGGGCTTTTTTTAAACATGTTAAAAGCTCAGTGCTGGCCTCAGTAAGCTGAAAAACATACTTCCTTTAGTCAAGGAAAAAATGGCCTTTTTGTAAAGGAGAGTGAGGGTGCTTTTTTCATTTAAACAGTTAGCAACACTGTAGGATTTTGTCAGTTTGAAATGATCTTTGAGGGTGTTGTGAGATTTTATGGAAATAATGCACTTATTAAAGATAGTATGACTCAAAATGAGAGGATAGAGGAGAATGGTGAAGATAAGGTAGCTGGAGGAATTAATTGCCAAAGGAATTTAGCCTTGCAGTGGGCGTGGCTTTCAGAAACCAGATGGTGAATTGAAGGCAGAGTGATTCTGCAAGGTGAGCAAAGAGATAACAAAAATTTATAGTGTTCTCTCGATAATAAGATCAAAGTTCATTCCACAGGACATTCATCATCAGTGTTAGTTTCCTTTCTATAATCATATATGAATTTTGTTATTTTTCCATTTGAAAGTGTTCTAGTTATTTTTGTTATTATAAATATCCTTTTTTCCCTATTTCATTTGGTACTGCTCATGGCTTAGTTCTCCCCCCTTTTTTTCTTTTTTCTCCTGTATGAGAGAACCAAACTACTAGAAGAATATGGTTGATAATGAAATTGTCTACATACCAAATGCTCTTAAGTGCTTGGAATGCAGGAGCTCTAGATTTAGGTTTATTTTTCCAGTATAACTGTTTTGGGGGGATGTGATTATTTATATTAATCCCCAAGTAGATTTACTCATAAAAGAGTAGCTGCAGTTACACCACTTCTCTAACAAATGCAGGCTGAAAATACTCTGATTCGTGTGCTCAAAGCTAAATGGGTAGCTATGGATAAGAAATGAAGCTACATGGCTAATGGAGGAGACATTTGAGCAGCTTTCTCTAACAATATGATCAGTAAACACAGGTTTTTAGATTTTACTGTCAAAGTTGAAGCTCAACAATGTTTATTGGGTTGACTTCTTAGTTGTTTGTTTGAAGTGGTTTTATTCCTCCCTACACCATACGTTAATAATCTTCGATGGACTGCTTGTCTCTATTTCCTGCTTGTAATCATTAAAATGATGAATGAGTACTCTGATCATCAAATTCATTTTTTAATCTGCATATTGTTAAGATTTGCTTTTCTAGACCATTTAGAGTATGAGATGCACATATGAAATTAAACTTTGCAGTATTAGAACTGAATAATTAAATGGCTTTTGCTGCTGATGAACCTTGTCACTAGTGCTGTGAAATACCAGGCATCATCAGGCGTAGGGTCAAGTAAGTAACTTTCAGCTCAGTATACAAAGTTTGCAGGCTGCCCTGGCAACGTGTTCCAAACTCACTGTTTATGAGAGCGTTGCACCTTGGTATACATCTGATATGCTGGTGCAGGCAAACCCTTATGGACTAGGCTTGTTTGATGCAGTCCTGACCCGGGTAGCACTGAGATATCTCAGTTGTTGATCACCTTTCCATGGAGTACTGTTCAAAGGGCAAGATACTCTTCAGCTGAGGTAGGTGTTCCAAAAGGGTTCTTGAGAATTTCACTGGACATCGAGAGTGTGCACTTCAGCATCTGAAACAGGAAATGCTTAAATACAAGAACGTGATCTAGAAAACAAGCTATGATGTCTGGATAAAGCTTTTGATAAAGTATTTTAGCTCTTCAGCCTCAAGTTTAACTAGCTGCCTGTAAACTAGTGGGAAAGTCCTGGTGGTCTAACTACTGCAGGTGGAAAAGGAAGGGGAAGAGGCGCTTAAGCCCTAAAGAGATTAGTGGACTGCAGTTATGCTATACTGAGCAGAAAGGGAAAGCTCTGTTTTCAGCATGGTATACAACCTTAGGTCACCCTTTTATTTATCTTTTAAAACCAACATGGAGTGGTGCAACTGTTCTTTTTGCAAAATACCTTGATCAGAAAATAAAAATCTGAAGTGCCAAAACGCATGCCATTTCCTCCTTAGTCCTTCAAGGGGATTTAAACTCTGCAGAAATGTCTTTTAAGCATCAGGCTGTGTCAGGCAGGAGTGATCTTTGTTCTAGGTGAGCAACTGTGTTGCAAAAACACAAAATTCAAGAGACCAAGAACATGGCCCTCTATCTAGTCATTAGAGTATGTAGCTAAGAGGGTGGAAAGAAGAATCAGAGCTCTCAGCATTTTTCCTGAAAACTGTTATCACTCTTATATTTGTCAGTCCTTGGACAAAATAATAGATAAAATTAATTCTAAATGCTTTACTTGAGTGGAAGAGGCCTTTGCAACTCCTTCATGTCTTTAACTCATTGCTAGTTTCTATTTAGAATCAATTTTTCAGCACTTCTCTTGAAAATTACTTGAGACAATTCTGTTGCTGCTAGTTTTTAATGAGAACTATTAATGCATTTAGAACTAGGAAGAGTTTAGGAATGAAAAGCAAGTTAAATACCCAAGAAGCTGTTTTTAAGACCCTGTTAGTCCGTTCAGTTTCCTTTTGGTATGTTTTCTCTGGTATGATGATTGCCTGAGGTTTGGGATTGTTTTATAATTCAGCGGCCTGCATTTGAATTGATGTACTAGACAATAAACTGCCAACCTTACAGTCATCTATTTATGACTGGTAAGACATAAAAGTCGCATTCCTTTCAGCTGAAAAGCAGAAGTCTGATCCTTTGATCCATTTGCTATTATATTCATTAACCTATTTTTATTAACCTGTTTATTTCCTTTGAATTTACAGCCATGTCTTTGCTGACCTGGAAGAAAATTTATGATTATAGCTTGCCAAAAGCATATTTGAATGACTAGCAGTAAGAATTTCTTTAGAAAGGAAATCTGGGCATTTTTTTAATGGTCATTGATTGCAATGTGAGGTGTTTGTCACATTTATCATTAAATGACTAGGAAAAAAGCAGAGTGAAAAAACATAGTTGTCTTTCTGTGGCAGTAGTGAAACAATGAGATGATAGTGCTCCTCAATCATTTTGTCCATTCCTTCAGAGAATGTTGAAGTATTGGAAACCTGTTCAAAACAGTATCATCAGAGATCTTCCTGACAACAAGAGGAGTTCTGTGTAGTTAGTTATAAAAGAGCAGTCTCAGACATGACTATATTCCAGTATTTAACAATGTTTATAGGAGAAACCTGCTGATTACAGTAGACTTCAGTCTATCAGACAGAAGCAAGCAGACCTCCTCTGTCCAGAAGGAAGAGTTGCCTTGGACTGGCTATAATACACTATCGCATAAATGCGGATAATTAGTAGGAAATTCTACCTGTAGGTATGATGGCGCCTTTATCACCTGATGAGCCAGAATTGGTCTGTGAGTTATAGAGGGTGTGCTGCAATTCAGCCTGTGTTTCAGACAGACTGTATTACACAATAATCAAACTAGATTATCGTTACACCCATGTGTGAATTTAAAATCCATACTTATATAAATCAGTGCAAGAGGTTAAGTATTAAGACATCATAAAGAAAACCCCAGATATTTTTTTAACATTTCTTAGCAATTCACCATTTTGGAGGTGGAGCCAGGAGAGTGGGACTTTGCTTATATATATATTTTTAACTATTATTCAAGGATCCAGGACCTTAAACTGATGAAGTTGCGTTAACACAGCTTAGAGAAATCATTTCTGCTGCTGCCTAGTTATGGTTTACATTGAACAAAAGACAAAAATCTCATCAACAAAATGTAACTGTAAAACTAGGACCTCCCTCATCATATTTAATGTGATGTCTGCATCTATTCAAGTTAGTGATAAAAATGTTGTTACTGCTTTCTGTATTCATAAACCTTCAGTGCCAACACTCTCAAAGATCAAAGAAACTGTGTTTATTTTCATACACTATAATTCAAGTAATGTTGTTCTATATTCAAGTCATGCGTATCGGTCCATACTCACTGGAGGCAGCTAGTGGACTTGGCACATGTTTTGGCCCTTGGATCTTTACTGATTACAAGTTTGTTTTCTTTTAGGAGGAAAAAAAAGAAAACCCCAGACACTTCATTATGCGAAGCTGAGAGTGCACTTGGCAAGTCTGTGCATGTCTGTGAACGCACAGCACCATACACACACATGGCAAAACAATATATGCACTTACGAAAACATCATACACAAATGCATATAGCCGTAGGCATGCCTATGCAGAGAGGAGAGGAAGTCTGATCTCCAAGTAGTGGGGCGATAAATCTGGAACCTTCCTCCTGCCCTTGCAGAGATGTCGTTTTCTGTTTTGCCACTTTTTTCTTTATGATCATCCATACCATAAAGATATCTAGTAACATGGCACTAATATTAATAAAATAAGCTAGTACTTATATAATGGTTAGCATTTTTTTAAAGACTGCTGTTTCATCACCGAATGGAGAATGTTGATAATGTGCTGTTTTTCCGATACAAAGAGTGAGATATAGATGGTAATGTGATAGGCACCAAGATGAAAGCTTATATGGGACTAAAATAAATCCCTGCTAATGTCAGCTCTCATGCTATTTTTTTGAGATGTAGGATGTAAGAGTAGTATTTATATTTACATAATTGAATGCTATAGTTGCATATCTTACTGTGCTTATGTTTTATTACTGTTTAAAATACAAATCAGAAGTAAATTCTCTTTGGAAGTGGATGTAACTGTTTTGATTTCCCAGTGAACATCAAACAGAGAGTAGATACCCCATAGCGTAAACTCGAAGAGGGAAGGAAGGGGGAGCAATAAGATGTATTTGCTACATACTACTTTGTTGTTGTTGTTGGCCTTTAAGATAGGGATGTTTAGAGTTAGGATTAGTTTGTTATAGTACCTCTCCTGTTACTGAAGCAGAGCAGCTGTGGTATTTCAGCTGCTACTATGGAAATATTACTGATGAGGTGAATTTTGAAACATTACTGAACGAAAAGCTTGCACCAGATTGCTAGAGATACCATTAGTTCATCATTAGCTTAGAAATCTTTGTTATAAAGCTGTGTTTTTGTAAGGATGACTGACCTGTCTTGCCACTTGGTTACAGTGTGCAGCTCTTTCTAGGTGGAATAATGGGCAGTGTTTAAAATAGTGAGGTTCTGGTCTTGCTGAGGCTCAGGGTGTTGTGGTAAGCAGAGGTAAAAGGAAACGGGTAAAATAAGATTGCAAAGTCTGAGTTGGTTTTGCTCGAAAAATGAATACTTTGTTACAGGGATCTGTGCCCCCCGCAATCATTTTTCTTGTTCCACAATGAACAGATTCTTTGCGCCATGGAAAAATGACTTCAAAACAGATGCTGTTACAAACTTTTTTGCAGAGATGAAGTAAAATTAATCTTTTATTTGTCTTCTATGCTCAGCTGGGTTAATACATAGTCAGGTTGTCAATATTCTGAGGCAAGTGGCAGCAGAGTAATTCAGCTGCTGTCATGCCACTGTGAGGCGAAGGACAGCGCCTTCGCTTTCATCTGACGTTGCCTCCTGTGATGTATTTAAAATATTTTATTGCAGTTGAGTATTCTCGCTGTGGGGGGAGGGCACAGAAGTTGTGGTAGCCGGTGGATTGTAATGGCTTCGGCCGCGCCAGCAGCTGGGAAGTCCAGGGAATCTCTAGGCCAGGGCGCTGGCAGGATGGGCCACGGAGGCAGGGCAGGAGTGACGGAGCAGTTATGCTCCGGGAAAGGAGCGGTTAATTGGAAGGGCAGGGCAGGCATTTGGTGTGTGCAAAGGTGTCGTTGTTGATCTGCGTGCATAGAGGGGCAGGGTTAGAATATCCTTAAATAAATACAGAAAATGGGAAAGGGATCTAGGGATGAAAGGCTTGAAGAAAGAATATTTCAGTATCAGTCCCTGTGTCAGGGAGCCCCTGTGTCAGGGAGCTGACTTAGGGAGAATCTTTGCACTGAACCTACAGTGCTAAGGCCCATAGCAGCAGTCATCTTATTGTGGCCTTAATTCAGAAAAAGCTCTTCAGCATCTAATGAAATCTGTTAGTGCAGCATTTAATATTCACACTACTCTATAACTTAAAAAAATGAAAATATTTAGAGCAATTGCCATAATCAATCCTGCTGCAGTCTCAGGCTGTAGTGGAATCATCTTCAGTCAGGCTGGTTTTTCACTTAGGACAGTGGGCAGCAGCAAAGGGTTAATTAGGAAGAATGTCATGCATGTGTATGTGATTCTAAATCCAGAAGTGTTACATTTCCTTTGTTGGCACTAGTTTCTGCTGAATTTACAGGATGTATATGGTGAAGACTAAACCCGTCTGTAATAGTCTGAAGTGTTTTAACAGAACTGTGTGGCATGCTTAGTTAAAAGAGCTGCAAATGTTAACAAACTGAAGCATATTTATTTTATCTATACTGGTATTTATTGGTTTACCTGTTCCTGAGTTATATCAACCAATTAATTAACAGAAATGTTACAGGAAATTGGATTTTTTTTTTTTTTTAACAAATTGGAGTATGCAGTACTTCAACTTTCCACACAGTGGAAGCCTGTCTGGCCTACTCACAGAAAGGTGTTATTTTTTCCTGAATATTATTCCTGACATTTATTAACAGTGGTCCCGGTCTCCGTGGCAATCTCTGTGGGGGGAAAACTGGATGGGAAGCTGTGGAAAGGTGTGGAAGGTCTTTCTGCTGCCCGTGTTAGCTGCTGTCCTGCACGCTGCTGCCGTGGGAGGTGAATTCTCACGTGCTGCATCCTGGAAGTATATTCAGAGAAACGCAAGCATGGAGAGGCCCTCACTCAATTATTTGCTCTGCTTTTCAAGATCCTGTGTCTCCTCAACACAGCTGTTGAACTGCCAGCTGCCTTAGTGGCTCTGCTGAAACCTGTTGCTGCGCCTCGTCTCTGTGGCGAGTCCCAAGGGTCCCCACGCCTCGAGGTGCTGCTGTGCTGTCCCCACGCCTGCTTCCCCATGGCACCTCCATGGCTCCCTGCTCCGTGCAAGCAACTTAGGCATCTGTAAGACAAGATAATTGAGTTTTGTGTCTAGAGTATAATGGACTTGATAGAAGGCAAACCAAATTGCAGGCAAAACAAGGGCAGTTTTTACCATAAAGCCATGCTTTATAGTATCTGTTTTTTGAAGAACAGTTGCTTGAAAACTTGACAGAGGAAATACTGCTCTATCTGTAGGTTTTGTTGTATTATTTAGCAGTGGCTGTCCATTTTGTTGGTGTATGTGGGCTGCAATTCTGTTGCAGCAAAAGTATTGGGCAGTTTTGCCCTGATGGGGTACAATTCTGCTTCTGTTGGTGTTTCTCTTTAGAGTGAAAATGACATCTCCATTGATATTTCTTTTCTGTCTTATGAGCTCTACTGTTATCACCTGCAAAACAAAAATGAAGCCTTTTTTGTTACTGTAGAAGATCAAAAGTTGACACAAGGATTTGCGTTTTAGATATAAACATGCCTGTATTAATCAACAAACAGCCTACACTATGGTTAGAAAAAAGAAAATGGAAAATGAAGATTGGATTTTAATTGCCCTTAATCATGTAATTAGTTCTCTGTGTTTCAGTTCGGCAGTTAAGGATCAAGATGGCAGTGCTTACCTGTATCCATAAATAAACATGCTGGCTAGCTGGATAAAAAGCCTCATAACGATGCAGGACATTAGTCACATCTCTATCCTCCATCGCTAGCATGAAGTAGATCCCCCAGTAGAGAACACGGGATGTTTTGGGCAGTAGTGGCTAGCTGGGCAGAGCTGGCCCTGCGCCTGAGCTAACCAGAGTTTCTCTGCTGGGAAATGGATCCAGATGGTGGTGGTAGCTTGGTTTGTGCCATGCAAAAGCTGGTGCACTGTTTGCAGATATGAGTTGGCCTCCCAGGCATCATCACTGTGTTCACATGGCACTGAGCCTGAGCCGAGACATCCTACTGGACCTAACCTTTTTTTTTCATGGAGCCTTCATAGCACAGTTAATCCACAGTGTGGAAAGGTCATTGAGCAATAATTGGCTAAATTTGTGAACTTACTGCTAGGGGGAATTAATTTGGCTAAGAGCGTTCTGCCATAGTTGGATGTTATTGCCTCATGTACAGCAGAACTCACCATGCCTTCCTCGTCTTCCATCAGACTTGTATCAAACTCATACAACAAAATCAGTATCTTACAAAACTCCTCCTTGTTCTCTGCCATTGCCAAAAGCAGCACTGTTTGACTCCTCATTGTCAAATCAAGACAACGCACACAAAATTTGTTTTGTTTCCCATCTTTAATATTTCTCTTCAGTTTGTCTTTTTTTTTTCCCTTTGTTAATATCACAAAAACTGCAAGCAGATGCTTCTCCTGAAGTGATTGGTAAATATTCAGATAGGATCTGTGAGCAGCCTTTGAATAAGAAGTATGAACACCCTTTGTAAATGAGTAAAGATATTATGCAAATAAGACTTAATGTGATACAATTACATATGTTACACCTGTCAGAAACATGAGATATGCACAGTAGTATTGGAAAATAGAACTGTCTCTGTCTTTAAAGGCAGTAGCTTAGTGAAGACTTAGCTTTCAGATGGCAAAGAATGTTTTCACAGCCCTTGAGAGCTGGAAACACCACCACTGCCACCTGAAAGCTTATGTTCTTGGTGAAAGCTTATGTTCTACAAAAATAGTTGAGACCACCTAAGAAGTGAAGATTGGATATATCGGTGATTACTGTCTTAACCTAATCTTCATTCAGATTGTTTTCTTGTAGGAACTAAATTACTCTCTTATGTTTACAGGTCTAATTACAACCACATCTAGAAAACTAGATCGGGAACAGCAGGGAGAACACATTTTGGAGGTAAATAATTCCTTTAGTTCTCTAAAATACAGTCACAGGAAGTTCATTATGACTTTGCTTTTCCATACTTGATTACCATGTGAAGAACTGGGGGAACTGGATTTCAGAAGTAATTTGCTTCTGTGTTCATTATATTGTAATTCACAGAGCTATCCATCTTAAAAACAGTGTTTTGGGACTTTTTCTTGAGAAAAGAATTAAGATACAGATATAAGGCAGTTCTTTATTTTTATATCCCTAAAGCAAGGTTTTCTTCCAAACAGTACAAAGGAGTGATGACTAAAAAATACTTTATAGATCGAGAGTCAAAGAACTTTTTTAATATAATTCTTCTATGTATTTAGTCAATTCAAATTGATCAGCTGGAATTTATGTAATAGCTATTTTTGTTTTCTGTAAAACAAGACAAAAGAACAACCTTGTTGACAACTGTAGGAGTACCAGTTAATGCAGTGCTGTCAGGCAGTACAAAAGCATTGTACTTCACCTGCAGTGAAGACTTAATATTAACAGTGATATTTGCATTATATCTAAAACTCTTCTCAAAACTTTATTGTCTGTTTTCTCCTGAATGATAGATAAGGGACTGCAATGTAAATTGGCAAAAATAACATAGTGAGGGCAGCTATTCTGGATTTACTCAAAATCTGCAGAGAATGCATAGGCATATTTTCTGACACGAATGCAAGCGAAAGGCTGAATGAAGGCTTAATGGTGAACATATTCCTAAAATTCATAAACAATCCTTACATGACTCAGATGTACATACAGTGAACACCTGAGTGTACACTGGTGTGTCCTGGCCCCTTTCTATACTTTTGGTGTGTTTTAAACTAGATTAAGTTTTAGCTGTTGGACCAAATTTTTATCAGAATTTTCTTTGCTATATCAGCTTTGCCCAAAATTTCTGCCAGGGATCATGCTAACTGTGTATAGGTGTGCACAGTTGGGTGCCAGCACTATTGTTACATCCTTGATCCCTTTTGAGGTAATACTGTCCACAAAATTCATAAGAGCAAAGCCCTGTCTGCTGAGCTTGCAATCACCAAAAAAGGAAAAGTAAACTGAGAAAATCTGACTTGTCGTTTATAAGATACTATGTACAAAAAGCACAAACACTCTTTTAAGGTTGCAATATCACACAGTGTTAAATAAATGCATCTTTTTTCAACATTCTCTATAAGAGACATCAGGTTAAGCTCATTGCTCTTTATTTTGGAATTTGGTCATTGTCTGGTATTTAATTTTCTCCCTCCATTTAGAATTCCTCGTCCTCAATAAGGTTTTAAATAAAAGTCTGCAAAGCAGGGAAAAATTCTTAGTTATAGAACAATAATGAAAGATAGCCTGGCCCGAAGTAGCACTTTTCCCGTTTGTTAGTTTTATGTTGACACCTTTGAAAATAACTTGGGAAGAACCCTGCAAATGCACAAAGTGGTGGCAATATTATAAGCAACTTAGTCAAATGCTGTGCATCTGGCTAATGAATTGAGCGTTGAAATGCTGACCAGATGGGTTGATGGCTTTAATCCTTGTTGGTGATTAAAATTGACCCTTGTTTGCATTCTTGTTTTCATAGTAGTAATATGCACCATTCTTTCTTAACTGTCTTTTAAAGATTTTCTGAGTGCCAATTGGATAGCTTTTTTAAATAAAAGTCTGCAAAGCAGGGAAAAATTCTTAGTTATAGAACAATAATGAAAGATAGCCTGGCCCGAAGTAGCACTTTTCCCATTTGTTAGTTTTATGTTGACACCTTTGAAAATAACTTGGGAAGAACCATGCAAATGCACAAATGAATTGAGCATTGAAATGCTGACCAGATGGGTTGGTGGCTTTAATCCTTGTTGGTGATTAAAATTGACCCTTGTTTGCATTCTTGTTTTCATAGTAGTAATATGCACCATTCTTTCTTAACTGTCTTTTAAAGATTTTCTGAGTGCCAATTGGATAGCTTTTTTAAATACAATTTAGTTTGTCTTCATTTTATTCTCTCATATTCTAGGATTCTCATTGTTATAGTATCAAAAATGTCTTAAAAACTGATGCTTTCAAATCAGATTAGATTACTCTCAAATTTGCCCTTTTGGGTCAGGCAATGCAAATTTTATGTAAACAGATGAGTTGCTCTGTACCTGCTCTGGGATTTCTGCCATGTCCTGTTCTAGAAAGAGAGTGTGTGTTTGGGGAGGAGAGATGTTTGCTTCAAGTTTGCTTTGGTTTTGGAGGATTTTGTTTGGTTGTTTTTTTTTTTAACCAAATGTTTTAATTTCAGATTAACATAATTCTTACTCTTATTTTTTGTTCGTTTTCCATATCAATATCAGATCAGTCCTAAAATTAGAACTGAAGAAGATTCCTTCCTCCATTACTAGCTTTTCAGTAAAGCTCATGCCTTACTGGGAGAGCAGAGCTTGTTCTATTTCCCATTTCATTTATGGAAAGAGTATAGTAGTAGTTCCATAGTATGGAAAGAGATTACTATTTGCGTTTTTTAGAGGCTATTTTTTTAACCTTTTTTTCCAGCAAGATAGTGACTTTATGTTTTGAAACACATAGTTTTCTTCTAAGGCATAGGCCTGTCAGATTCTGAAAGTTGTATTCTTGCTTACCTTTTAAATTGCATCTTTTAAGGTACAAAATCTAACCATTAGATTTAAAAGTTGCAAGGAAACTTTGCAAGGAAGCTGTTATCTGAGACACCATACTTGTGCGCTCTTCCTGTACTCAAGATGTTGATGTTTCAGTTACCATGCTGCAAAATAGTGAGAGATTTAATGTGTATCTGTTAGCTCCTATGTTCTGTACCTCAAGCATCAAGATGTTAAGACAGTCGGTGTATACGTTTTTGTAGTGGCTTCTGTAAAAATTCATCAAATAAGTGATACATTTTTTTTAAACTAACACTTTGTAAGTAAATAAAGTTAGGAAACTACTGTACAGTTGTAGTAGTTGAAAGAAATTATTATTTAAAAACATGCACACAGATTATGATATCTGAATTGAGCATTAACCTTTTTTATTATTGCTACTTTTTAATAAAAACAGGTGACGGTAACAGACAACGGTATTCCTGCAAAATCAACCGTTGCACGGGTGATTGTGAAGGTTTTAGATGAGAATGACAATAAGCCTCAATTCTTGCAAAAGTTCTACAAAATCAGGCTTCCAGAGCGGGGTAAGCCCGAACGAGAGCGAGCGGCCAGGAGGGAGCCCATCTACCGCGTCATCGCCGCCGACAAAGACGAAGGGCCCAACGCGGAGATATCGTACAGCATCGAGGAGGGCGACGAACACGGCAAATTCTTTATTGAACCGAAAACTGGAGTGGTTTCATCAAAGAAGCTTTCTGCAGCGAGGGAATACGATATCCTTTCAGTGAGTCAGAATCTCATGTATCATGAATCTGTGGAGCGTGCTTTTCTCTCCATTCTCAGCACTTCTTGCTCAGTAGCTGGCAGATAGGTGGATGCGGCAAATACACAAGGATCGTTTTTGCTTGTGTGATACTTAAAGGATGATTTCAGAGGGCTGCATTGAGAAGGTGAATCAAGAAGCTGCTGTTCACTTTCCAAAACTTAGCAGATAATAAACAGGATGAGAGAACATAAACAGTCACAGATTTTGACACTTTTTCAGGAAGATAGCAAGATTAAAGTGAATTTATGGTAATAGGTTGTACGCTACTATTAGGTGCTGCATGATTTTACTCTGTTTGCCGCTTTACAACTTAACCTTTTAGGATATATCTCACATAAACAATCATGTTTGGGGCTTCTTACTGCTTTTCTATTTATGTGACATAATGGTTTGTGTGATCCTGTAGTCTAAAGGATGTGTCTGTTTCACAGATTAAAGCTGTAGATAACGGTCGCCCACAGAAATCATCAACTACACGGCTTCACATAGAATGGATTCCAAAGCCCATCCCACCTACAGAGCCCATTTATTTTGAGGAAACATTTTTTTCTTTTACGGTGATGGAGAGTGATCCAGTTGCTCACATGATTGGCGTAATCGGTGTTGAACCTCTTGGAACACCACTTTGGTTTGACATAACGGGTAAGGATGCACTAAAGGCTTTTATCATTAGCAATAAATGCATGAAGTGTGAGGTACTGAAGGGCTCATTGTAACTTGTTTTCTTAAGCTCTAAATAATACAAGATTTTGACATTCTTTAGCTATAGATGGTTCCTCCCTCCTTTAGAATTTTTTATTTCATTACATATCAAGATGATTTTACAATTTTAGAATTTTAATGAATGCCAAAATTGAAGAATAAAAATACATTAAAAATATATGTGTTATAATTTTGGATTTGATTTACGAATATGATGTCAGTGAAATTAAGATAAGTCA
>NW_010588300.1:23406-90234 GCF_000705375.1 Tinamus guttatus | reverse complement strand
AAAGAAGTAAATTGCCAGTTTTCTGCAAATGGAGATAGTACATACAAAGAGATTATACTGTTAATATTCACTGCTTGTTCTCTTGACTGCTCCTTTCTCCACTGTGCCTTGGTTCAGTACCAGGAGGAAAGAGCCTCCAGGATGTGCATAGCCCCTGCAAACTTCTGCCTGTGTGTATTCTTGCTGCTAAAATGTGCCTTTAGCCTCCTGCACTGAAAGAATTCTGCTCAGTAATGTGACTAAACACAGATGCTATAGTGTCAAAATGAATGAAACGTTTTAATTTTAGACTTAACTGGTTCAAGACTGGTTCAAGTACAGGGAATATAGAGTTTTTACTGTATAGCTGATATTCAAAACATGTTCTGTCCTTCTTTACATATTTTTGCAAGCAAGGATAATACAGCCCTGTTTCAGATGATGTTCCTATAATGAAATGGGAGATCTTAGATCTGTACATCTGTATGGAGGGAATAGAGAATTCCAGATGCCCCCTTGAATTTTTACAGGGATTAAGCTATCTGCATTGCAGATATTTGGGAACTGGGACGGTCCTTTTATTGTTTTCCCAAGCATATGTGCAAACATACAGGGGAGTAAAGACAGAAAACATAAAAATCGCTCATGGAAGCAGAGCTGGAATATGAAGAGAGCTTCTCTCTGCCCTGGGTTCAACCAGGGTCATCCAGTCAACAGTCAGAAATATCTGTAGTCCAGAAAGAGGCCACTAAGGGCAAGGTTAAAAAAAATATGGTGCCACTAAATGCGAGTGGCTCACAGACGTGAACATGATGAAATAGAAGAGGCCGCAGATGCCATTAATGACTTCAGTCCTGACAGTTTCCACAGGGTGAAGCAATGGCATTCCGGGGGGTGTCTAGTTGGGCAGAATTTGGTAACAATATTGGGGATTTTTTTTATTGTTTTATTTTTTTAACTACTGTATACTCGGATCTTATTATTCTGATAATGTTTTTATTTTTATTTTTCTTCTCATAAGCATGAAATTTGGACAGGTTGGATACTTATTTTTATTATATGTTTAACACAGAAAATAGGTGATCTATTCCTGCTATTCTCAAAGGCACATACAGAGAATTCTCAAGGGGATTTTTAAAAATGTATTTTTATATTTCTTTTTTAATGTGGAGGGAGAGCAGGAGTTATCTATGGACTGTAAAAGCAAACATTTTAACTATTTTCTTAACAAAACTATTTTGGAAAGTTTGGTATGTGATTATGTTATCAAGTTATCAGCTGCTCTTAAAGGTGATCTCTTTACTGCCCTCTTTTACTGTTTCTAATAGCATGAAATGATTTGATTGACAGCTTTCCTTTATGTTCTGTGCTTGCTTTCCATGCTTTCTTTCTTTTTGGCTGAGCCAGGAGACAAGCTTGCTAGTGAAGTATTTTACATCTTTCAGATGGCTTGTGACCTGAACTGTACAGCAGAAGGTATCTGCTGAGATCACATAATTTATTACCAGATTATGAGATCTGAAATGAGAGCGTACATTTATAAAATATTTATTTTATTAACTCTTCGGAAATCAAAGTGCTCACAGTTGCATTTGTGACAGGTTTGTTTTTGTTTTGTTTTGTCATCATTACATTTACACAGCATCATTTTAGAGCTTCCAGTTTTGGCTTTTGACCAAAACTGTTGCTATTATACTTTCAGTGCACCTGATGCAAACGTTTGGGTTGGGTGCTGCTTCAGTGGATTGCCAGATATCACCCCTACTACGAAAAGTGGAAGAGGCCTTTGCAATTTCTTTGCTTAAAAATAAATAAATCAGTCAGTGAGATTGTCCTTACACCAGGAAAACTGAGTGAACAGGCTTGTACCCGTTGATGCTGCTGTTTCCTTACAATGGAGATGGCTTCACTGAGACATTAAATTCTAGATGTTAAATTAATTCCTAGCTATCTGAGAAAACAATATCACGTATCAGCTATAAGAAAAGCTAGAGACTTGCTTTCTGAAGGTGACCTCTTGCACAAAACCAGGATTTCACGTGCTCCTGCTCGAAACAAAGCTGCTGCATTTCATGCTGTTCATTTTATATCCATATGTGTAATTCAAACTGCTTCTAGGCCAACAGGAGAAATTGGCTTTCAGTGAAACTACAAAGATTTCAGTATCCTTATTATTTACTGTTTCCAAATATCTTAAATCCTGTGAAGCATAATCCAGCCCATCTTTCCTCAATTGTTACGTCTGTCTTGTGGTGGAACCTACTAAAGGTGCAATCCTTTTATGTTGGAATGGGGGCCCATTACAGTGTTTACTGCTCTTTCTTAGATTAAATATAAGTTGCAACCATTGGTATTTCACCCTCTCACTTCTAGCCATGGCTTTTCATAAAAAGCATTCAATGATGTACAAAACATAGCATGTAATAACTTTTTAGATGTGAATAAATAAAGCACTTGTTACACCTCAATGTTAGTAATTTAAAATATAATTAGAAAAACTTAGGCGTACAGTTAGAAGAAGTTGCTTTGCTACATCTAGCACTGGCTTGACCAAAAAAATAAACTTCTCCATTTTAGTTAGTTAGTTTATTGGCAAGTCTAAAGCAATTGTAGTTAATAGCCATATTTATCATTTTTTGAACCTATCGGACATTGTATTCATATGATAACTTGCTCAGAGTGGCACAGAGATGATGATGACCAATTAAATGTTTAAAAGACATAAGTGTAGCTGTTGAGCTACATGGTTATTTGGCTATATTCCAAAGGGTAATTTGCAAGTTTTGCAAAGGAAATCAGTTACCTTCCTTCAGAAGAGGAGCTTGAACATATTTAAAGTATTTAAGCTTTTAATGCTCATCTAAGTCCTACTTATCTCAGCAAGGGGTTAGACCATGAATCTTGTAGCTACTCAGCATTGACACATGTATGCTTTGGCATCCCTGTAACTTATGTCTATAAATATATGAGTATATTAATTTTTACTCTGACCCAAGAGGTATGAATTTCACGGCCCTTCTGATTTGAAATAAAGGACCTTTTTGACTATTTAGCCTGACTTTCTGCATGAAATAAGCTATCATATTTCACCTGATAATTCTCTTACTTCCTGCCTTTTGCAGTCCTTAAATTCTGATTAAAAATTTGCGAATCTTGCTCAGAATGTACCTATGAACTTTCCACGAGCCAGACAAATCAGCTCTGTCCAAAATTACTCTGACTTAAATACCCGTAATGGCAGCATACCTTGTCACCAGAACAGTAAAGGTTTTAAAATGTGTCTGTATACTTCCACCTTCATTAAGCATCTGAGGAAGAACATGAAACAGTATAGCATGGCTGTGTTTTATGAACTTCTCCTCCCAATTTCTTGCACAAGGTGGCAACTATGACAGTCGATTTGATGTGGACAAAGGCACTGGCACCATCATTGTCGCTAGACCTCTCGATGCTGAGCAGAGATCCCAATACAACTTGACGGTAGAGGCAACAGATGGAACCAGATCTATCAGCACCCAGGTAAGGGAGTTTCTAGTGAAGTGTTTGTAAAGGCAGGATTTGTAACTGCAACAATTTGTTTTGCTTTGTTTTCCTTTTATTTTTTTTCAACCTGGACAGTGAATCTGATTAAATAAATCCCTATAAAAATAGAGACTGTGTCTAAAATTGAAGTGATTCTGATATTCATACAGCCGTAGTGTTTGGCAGGCCAGGTGGAAGGCTGGGTGTCATTAAAAAAACATAGTCAAAATCAATGGCTTTGGATTTGTATTATGTTGCTTAAGTTAGCTGAGTAAATGAAAGCAGAAACTGAGCCCGTACTTGCATGATTTACTTGCTCCTCTAAATGACTAAATGATGTGATTATTTAGCTGTGCATTTAGAAGACCATTATGAATCATTTTAAGATATGTGGGTGACAAACTGTACAGTGTCCAAATATAGTTTTATGAAACTGAGTTTCTCCTGCTGCATGGTATCCATATGGAAAGAAGCTCTAGATGATAACATCTTGGCATGCGTTCTCCTGAGTACTTTCTCTTATCTTCAAGGAAGGTCCAGATTGCCATTTATTGGAGAGTCTTTGGTAATCTGTGACAAGGCAAATTCCTCCAAATTACCTCTGTGTGACTTTTCCTCCTGGAAACTTCTTTGCAGCTGGGCTAATAGGAAGTTCGCTTTAGGCCAGCAGCCTTTTGTGACAGTGCTTGAAGTAACCCAGAGAAAGGCAGGCTGTGATGTGTGTCTCTTGTTTTTCCCATCTGGTTTCTCTCCCAGCCCCGAACCTGGATGTATTTGGAAGTAAGGTTTATCTGAGATGGGCAGGAATGAAGCCATGAGCACAGTGGAGTTGCTTCCTCTTCCGTGTGGAAAGGAGAGGAATTATTTAGTGAATGAAGGCTGATGGGGATAGTGATACATGTGTGTTACCTGCCATTTAGCTACCCCTCAGTTGCGAAACTTGCAGAGCAAACAGCGTGTTTCTGGGGTCTGCTGTGTACATGGAAATCTCTGTTGTGAGCCCAACTTCTTGTTGTTCAATCTTTGTGCAAAATGTATGTTTTTCTTTTGTTCCCCTGTGTCTTTCATGATCTTCCTTCTTTCATCTAGACATCTAGAGGGAAAAATGTTTCTTTTAAATATTTAGTATTTAAAACAGAATCTTTATTCAGCTAACTGCACATCTAGAGGCTAGATAGGTCAAATAGACTAAATTGCAGTAGAAGGCTGCCAGGGTAGTAGCTTCCTTTGAGAGTCAACATTTCCTTTAAGGTGGCAATTGTGAGTGACGCTGTGAACCATGAACCTTCAAAAACTACAGCATGGCCCCCGGTAGAGCGTAGGTCAGAACTCACCGCTGTCACAGCTGTTACCATTGCCACTGGTGCTGATAATCACCATAAAGTGTTTGGAGAACCAAGTTTATTGTTCCGTTGTAATTAAAAAAAAAAAAAAACCCGAGTGGATTCATTTCTTTCAATCAGAAATAGAAAGACTGGAGCGAAGACATGAAATCTTGCTATTTCCCTTCCTTGGGGGATGTTGCTATTTCAGTCTCAACACTTCAAATTCCTCTTCAGGTGAAGGTGTTATTTATGCCTACCAGTGTGTAAATTCCGTTATTCACAGCTGAAATAATGACCAGGAAAATTTGAATGCTGATGGTGTGTGGAGTCCCCTAAAGCACTGAGAATCAGTTAAGAACTCTACAAAGGCTGGCTGCTGAGTGTGTGTTAAGAACAGGCAATACAAAACTTACAGCCTACAAATAATTGATGTAAGCATTTGGAACTGCAGCAAACAATTTAATGGACCTTGATTAACAGCAGATTAAATAATTTTAAATTCAGGCTGCAAAAAGAAATGATGTTTTCAAGACATTGTTGGGAGGTGAATAAGAAACTAAATCTGTCTATAGAGTCTATCAGCAGGCTTTGGCTGGCCTCGGGCTGTGAACATCTGTAGGGCATTTGACTCTTTCAGGGCTTCAGGTAAATAGCTCATTTGATAAATAGAGCAGCAGCAGTAGGCGTGGAGGCTGTTAGGAGTTTGTGTGCGTCTAAATGCCAAATGCATCATGCAAAATAAGAATAAACAAATTCCAGGCCTACAGCAATGCTGTTTGACAAAGATGATTTGGAGTACAAGTAGGAAGGAATATATTTAGGAAAAAAAAATCAATGTACTAATGTTTCTGGACTATAATGTTTTGGCCTTAATTGGTTATTCACAGAAATAAGAAGCAATCCATGAAATATTCAGTTACTTTAAAATAAATAAATAAATACACATGTATATACATACATATATATATCTCATGTGCATAGGTTTCTAATCATTGCTATTTGGTTTTTTTATTAGAAGAAATGCATAAGAAAGTTTAATTGCAGTAGTTTCCCTATTGCTTTTCTATTGCTGAATACTGAATCTTGTTTTATGCAAAATTTATGTGGATATTATACTTCAGGATTGATTTGGGAATGAAGAATAGAATGCTCTTCATTGATTAAATTTGCATTTTTGTTTGAGAGCACCACACTGCTCCACAGAGACATTTTGGAAACAGAATGCAATTATATTCTCTCCAGATGATATAACTTTTAATATAGCTTTGTTTATGAACATGAATATAAACATGTCGATATAGCCATAATGTAATTATGAGTAAAGTCAGGAGGAGTTCTTTAACTCCACAAGGAATCAGCAAATGCTAAATAAGATTTAAACAATCCAAAGGAACATAATTTTCAAATATTACAGGCCAAATATCTTTTATCAATGGCACATTTCTTCTCTATAACTCACTACTAATCAGTATATATCTATGCAACTTTAGGTGTCACCTGTGATGTAATTAATAGATTTGAATTCCTTCCCCTCAATAGTCCTGGGCTTGGTTCTTCTCTATATAACTCATATTCTCATATTTTTCATATTCCACCTTGCATCAATGTCAGTAGATCACCAGCATGCAATGTGGCTATTTGTATGGCCTTGCAAAACAGATCGAGTCTCTTCAATTTCCAACTGTTTTATTTCAGAGCTCCCCTTGCATTGCACTAATGTCAAGCTTTTCTCTAGCATGCCTCTTAAATCTTAAATCTTGCTCTTAAGCAAGGTGAGTGTATTCCACATTGGAGTATATTCCATCTCGTAATCGCACTGAGAATGGCTGTGGCTGTTTGATTGCACTCTAAATTTTGTTTTATAAGAACACATTGTTTAATGTAGTTGCCTTGATCTCAAGCACACAAACTTTCTGTGGGGGGCTTCAGGACAGCACTCACAGTTGGAACTTTTGTCAGCTGTGGTCCTTCATTTAAATTGCAGACCTTAACAGTTCATATGAAAATTTGGTCCTTTGACATTTAAATCAAAATTACACACCCAGCGCTTGTCACTGAATGCCACTAAGAATGCTGGTAAGTCCTGGGGGGCGTCTCCAAAGCAGGGATTGTTAGTAGGTTTCCATAATAGTTTTAGGTTGGAAGATTTAGCTTTTTTGAGTTCAACTCAAAAATGATTGACAAATTTAGATAGATCTCAGTTAAGCTAGGTTTTTTTTGGCCGTGTGATTAGTCTTGGAGGTGTTGTGACCACATTCCTGGTGTTCAGCTTATGCTTTGCACAGTATTTTGTGGTGCTTCATTTTAGAAATGCTGCTTTCCTGTAGTTACAGTTCAGGCTGCAGCAGCAGGGACGGCCTTCCAGTCTGAGGAGTCTCCTAAGGCAGCTGGTTGCTCTGGGGTTGCGTTCCCTCCCACCTTTTCCCAGGTTTCCTTACTTTCTTATTTTGAGAAAATACGAATGAACCTAAATAGTCATCTTTAACATTCCTCAAATGTTACTTTTTTTTTCCCACTTACTATTTTTCTGAGTCTAAATTATCTGTAGGTGGAAATTGAATAATAGAGAAAAAAAAAAAAAGATTGAGCTGTGTTCATTTTGAAGTCATAATATCCCTGTTTGTGCTAACAGTGAAATAACTGTGCACTGCCTTTAGCCTTTCATTTATACAAACTGTATTTGTGTAGTTTGATTTGGTTTGAAGGGTGGATTTTTCTGCTTTTTTTGTTGATTATCATTAATTTTCTTCATTTTCTTGAACACCAATGTGAAGTGAGTAGATATTTTCACAAAGGTGCTATTTAAGTGACTATTTAAGTTTGATTTCAGTTATAGCATACATTAGGTTATGCAGTGTATATAATATGCATATATATATATAGTATACAGTCTAGTATAGAATGGAATGTATTCTTATACATTTAATTTATTTAAAAATTACATACTTAAGGATCTAGGGGTTTTAATTTTTTTTCATATTTCAGTTGATTTTGGCAATGAATGTATTTAACACCTTGGCCTAAAATACAACCTGAGTCACCTACTTTATTCATACTTCACTCTGATATTGTACTTAGTTCTGATTTATCTTTCTTCTCTTGATGACAATCAATATTCTGACTCCTTGTTTTCTGTCTTTAATCAGTTTCTAATCCAAGGCAGACACCAAACTCTCCAGTTTCCCTAGAAACCTCTTGAGGGGAACTTTATCAAGGTGCTTTTTAAAAGGTCAAACAATTAGTTTCTTTTCTGTCTCTTTGCCACCATCTTCTGAGAATTCTAATAGGCCACTGGAGGCAGCATTTTCCTGTTACCAGCAGTAATAGTTTGTAGTATAATAGACTTCCTGAGGCACTTCAGAGGTATCTATGCTTCTGGATAGTTCCCCACATTTATTGTATAGTTGATGCACCGTAAATTCCCCCACCAGTCCGGCTCTCCGCAGTGGAGCCGGTCATTGATAGCTGTGGATTGTATGTTATGCGACAATGCTGAGACAAGCAGCTGCTTGCTGCTTCGTTCAAGAAGAATAAAAAATGGAATTTGAAGTAATATTCTGTAGGATTTCGAGCACTTTTCCATTTTGCTTTCTGTGGTTTACTGCTAGCCCAGGCTCGGAACTGTAAAGATCTGGTTTGCGGCAGAAGTATTTCTGTATTATGGTCTGTTTTCTAATAATATCCCGTTTCCGTCTGTGTTTCCCAAATATCATTTAATATTTTCCCCTTTCCTTTATATCATTTCAGGTGTACATCAAAGTAATAGACACAAATAATCACAGGCCTCAATTTTCCACTTCAAAATATGAAGTTGTTATCCCTGAAGACACTGTACCAGAGACAGAAATTTTGCAAGTCAGTGCCACGGACAGAGATGAGAAGAATAAACTGATTTATACTATGCAGGGTAGCACTGATCCCATCAGTCTCAAAAAATTTCGTCTGGACCCTGCAACTGGCTCTCTCTATACTTCAGAAAAACTGGACCATGAGACCATGAACCAGCATATTCTTACAGTAATGGTAAATAAACACCTTAGTTCTTCATTTGTTCTGAAGACAGCAACAATCATATCTTTCCCTCTCTTTTTTTAATGCTTTTTTTTTTGCTCCTCCCCCAGTATAAACTTTTATGTGTATATTGAGTTTGTATGCAGACTTTGACTAGTGCAGATTGAACCCTGAATTACTACTAATATTGGATGAACTGCTCTAGTAACAGAGCTAATATAGCCTGGTGCTACTAGCTGGTAACGTGCTAATTGTTTTAGGTTCGAGATCAAGATGTGCCTGTAAAGCGCAACTACGCGAGGATCATCGTTAACGTGAGCGACACGAACGATCACGCTCCGTGGTTCACCAGCCCTTCCTATGAGGGACGCGTGTACGAGTCAGCAGCTGCGGGGTCGGCAGTGCTCCAGGTTACAGCTTTAGACAAGGACAAAGGCAAAAATGCAGAAATTGTGTATTCCATTGAGTCAGGTATGTTGACGTTCTCAAATCTTCAATCTGTTTTAAAATAATAATTCCTGATCATATTATCTGTAGACGTATGAAAAATAAGATATGAAAAAGAGGGCGATGACAGGTGTCTGTGTCGTATTTTGTCATGTTTTAAGCTATAATCTGAGAACTTTAAAACTGCAATGGATTGGATAACTAATATTCATCTCCCTCATCTATTTTTGTTACCCTCCTAAAGAAAAAGCTAAGGATTATCCTTAAAAGGATTTGTTCATTAGAAACGGCAGAAGTATTAATTTTATCCTAAAATTGTGTTCGGTTCTGATGACGTAGGTTATGTTTTGAGGCATGGGCAAAGCAAGGATTTGATGAAAAGAGTAGGAGCCTGTGACATATTCGTTGGTATAATGTGAATGAAGGAAGCTCAAAAATAAAAATCTATATGCTATTGCAGACCATCTCAGTTAAGACAGGCTTTTTAATGATGCACTGGCTAGTTGGAAGCAAGTTTTGTTTCGGGTCAGTAAATCTAGACACAAACCTGCCATCAACAAGGTCCTGAATTATTTAGTCATTATGACTGGAAAACAAGCAAAAAAAAAAAAAAAAAAAAGGAGAGAGTATGTGTTTAAGTTGTGTTAGCGATGTGCTATACTCTTTTGAAGCTAGGAAGGATTTTGCAATAGAAGTTCCAGTAACAAGTTACGTAAAAAGTAATGCAGTTACTGCTGCATACAAGATGATATGGGCAAATGTTGCTTCTTTATTGTTGCCAAAAGTTATTTTATAAAGACATAGGAATTGTTTATTGTAAATATTTTCCTTTTTCCCTGCCAAAGTGTTATTTTGATATGGAAGCATACTCTTAACACAGTACTTACACAAAGCTGTGATTATGACACTCTGAAGAGGGAGAATATATTTAAATGTCTGATAAGTTTGCTTAAAATATATCTTTGTTTCTGCTATTTGCAGGAAAGCAAGCCTTTTTACTAAGCAGGACACGAATGTTCATAAAGCTTCTCTTGCCTTTACTAATTTTGTGAATAACAAAGCATTGCAAGAAAAAATGTGTATGCATGCTGGTTGGCATGAATTTACACCCTCTTCTTTTCCGTTCTTGTAGATTTTTGTAGGAGTAAATTTGAGACCCTCTTAGATTTGTTTTATAGGATTGTCGTCTGCTGGGAGGTTAAAGCCTTATGGCTGATGTTCTAGGCATATGGAATGAGCATTCTTTAAATGCTTGTGATGTCTGATGAGATTTGTAATGGCATATTCTAAGAATGCCACTGTGTTCGGAGCCTGCACTAAAAAAAAAAGATAGCATCTTCTGCCTACTTGTATGCATAACTCAGAAGTTTTTAATGGATGCTTCCATGCTGAGAACATGGCTTTAGTAATGTAATGTAATTTTTAAGGGAGTAAAATGTTAAATCTTACACTGTTTTAGTGCTTGAGTTGAATGTTATGTACAGTGTAGTTCTTTACACTTTCAAATAGATAGTTGAAAACAAATGGTTTTCAAGTGTCAGCTGGTATTATTCAGTTGGTCTTATTTTTTTCTAATATTTTATCACAGGGTATAATTTGTTTATTAATATGAAGTCAAGACGAAAATAATTTCTAGTCTAATTCAGAAAGATCTTTAATTTCGTAACAGTAATTTGAAGGATTCTTGCATAACCACTTGAAAATCAACACTACTTCCAAAAATCTAGATACTTTAGATCATGTAGTATAACTCTTCCACTAATATCAGCTTCTGAATGTGGTTTTCCTTTCAACTTCAGTAGATTTTAATTTGGTTTAAACATGTGCTCAGTAAAAAAGGTAATGTGAAGAAAATGTATGTAATTTTTGGTGTTGAAAGCTGCAAAATACCTGTGAACTTTATTAGCCTTTTTTAATTGAAGATGAATCAAAATTTTTAATTTATTTTGAATTCTTGGATAGCTTTACTAACTCTACTTGGTGCCATTTCTTTGAGTAAACCTAGAATTATTGCTAATTCATTATATAAAACTTTTCAAAGAGGCTAAAGAAAATTTTTAAACAAAATAAAGAAAACATAAGTTCCCTGTGTTCTCTGTACATCATCTGCTTAGTTTATGGCTAAACAAACAATCTTCCTTTAATTTTTATACACCTTTTACTTAATTACATTTCTTTTTCTTCACAGGGAATATTGGAAATGCCTTCTCTATAGATCCCATTTTGGGTATAATTAAAATTGCCAAAGAATTGGACCGCAGTAACCAGGAGGAGTACAGCTTAGTGGTAAAAGCCACGGACAAAGGAGATCCTCCAATGAGTGAAGTGACTTCTGTGCATGTGTTTGTTACGGTTTCTGATAATGCCTCCCCCAAATTCACGGCCAAGGAATACTCTGCCGAAATCAGTGAGAGTGCCAGCATCGGTTCGGTTGTTGGGATGGTTACAGCGTACAGTCAGTCGTCCGTGGTTTATGAAATAAGAGATGGTAATATAGGCGATGCCTTTGCTATCAACCCAAACTCGGGTGTCATTATTTCTCAGAAGTTACTTGACTTTGAAACTTCGCCTGTTTACACGCTAACTGTGCAGGGAACAAACATGGCTGGCTTGTCCACTAATGCAACAGTTTTGGTGCATCTGCGCGATGAGAATGACAACGCACCCATTTTTACACAGGCTGAATACACAGGACTCATCAGCGAATCGGCTTCAATTAACAGTGTGGTCCTAACTGACAAGAATATTCCGCTAGTAATTCGAGCTACAGATGCTGATAAAGAATCAAATGCTTTGCTTGTTTATCAGATCGTTGAACCATCTGTCCACAAGTACTTTGCCATCGATTCCAGCACCGGTGCCATTCGGACTGTGATGAGCCTGGACTACGAGGAGACCAACATTTTCCACTTCTCAGTGCAAGTGCATGATATGGGCGTACCCCGCTTACATGCAGACTATGCAGCTAATGTTACTATTTATGTGATTGACATCAATGATTGCCCTCCTGTGTTTTCCAAAGAGTTGTATGAGACGTCCATTTTGGTTCCCACCTACAGAGGGGTGAAAGTCATCAGCGTAAATGCCACTGACGCCGATTCGGGCATTTTTTCACAATTAATTTATTCCATTATTGACGGCAACATTGGAGAAAAATTTTCCATAAACCCTAAGACTGGAGTTATAACAGTACAAAATACAACTCAGCTAAGGAGCAGATACGAGTTAACAGTTAGAGCATCCGATGGCAGATTTGCAAGCACTGCATCTGTAAAAATTAATGTGAAAGAAAGCAAAGCAAGCCAACTGAAGTTCACACAGAGCTCTTACTCTGCAACAGTGCAGGAGAATTCCACCGAGGCAAAAACAATAGCTGTTGTCACTGCTATAGGGAATCAAATAAATGAGCCTTTGTTTTATCATATTCTAAATCCAGACAGCAGATTTAAAATAAGCTACACTTCAGGAGTCCTTTCAACAACCGGAATACCGTTTGATCGTGAACAGCAAGAGTCTTTTGATGTGGTGATAGAAGTGACAGAGGAGCATAAACCCTCAGTTGTTGCTCACGTTGTGGTTAAAGTCAGTGTGGAAGACGTAAACGATAATGCTCCAGTTTTTGTCAATCTCCCCTATTATGCTGTTGTTAAAGTAGACTCTGAAGTAGGCCATGTTATTCGACGCGTCACTGCTGTAGATAAAGATACAGGCAAAAATGGGGAGGTGCATTACTATCTCAAAGAACATCATGAACACTTCCAAATTGACCCCACCGGAGAAATTTCCCTGAAGAAAAAATTTGAACTTGACACACTAAATAAGGAGTATATGGTCACAGTAGTGGCAAAAGATGGAGGAGAACCAGCTTTCGCTGCTGAAGTTGTTGTTCCAATTACAGTTATGAATAAAGCTATGCCAGTTTTTGAAAAGCCTTTTTACAGTGCAGAGATACCAGAAAATGTTCAGCTCCATAGCCCCGTTGTGCATGTACAAGCAAACAGCCCAGAAGGACTTAAGGTGTTTTACAGCATCACGGATGGAGATCCTTTCAATCAGTTCACTATCAACTTCAACACTGGGGTTGTAAACGTTGTTGCCCCTCTCGACTTTGAGTCTCATCCAGCCTACAAACTGAGTATTCGAGCAACAGACTCCCTCACTGGGGCGCATGCTGATGTGTTTGTAGACATAATAGTGGAAGACATCAACGATAATCCTCCTGTGTTTGCTGAGCAGTCTTACACCGTGACCCTTTCTGAGGCTTCTGTCATTGGAACATCTGTTGTACAAGTGAGTGCCACAGACGCTGATTCTGGAACAAACAGAGGAATTTCCTACCACCTAGTTGAGGACAGTAGTGGAAGTCAAGACTTCTTCCACATCGACAGTGTTACTGGACTCATTCTAACAGCAAGAACTTTGGACTATGAACAAATTCAACAGCACAAATTACTAGTCAGGGCCATAGATGGTGGCATGCTGCCTTTGAGCAGTGATATTGTTGTAACCGTTGATGTAACCGATCTCAATGATAATCCCCCTCTGTTTACCCAGTTGCTTTATGAAGCTAAAATTAGTGAACTGGCTCCTCGTGGGCATTTTGTGACATGTGTACAAGCCTCAGATGCGGACAGTTCTGATGCCGATAAGTTGGACTACTCCATTCTGTCAGGCAACGACCACATGAATTTTGTAATTAATAGTAAAACTGGCATCATAACCATCTCAAACCTACGCAGACAGCCACTGAAGTCGCATTATAATCTTAATGTGTCTGTGTCTGATGGAGTCTTCAGGAGCTCAGCCCAAGTGCACATAATTGTAACCAGTGCCAATATGCATAACCCTGTTTTCAGCCAGAATGAGTATGAGGTTGAACTAGCTGAAAATGCCCCATTACATACTTTGGTGACTGAGGTGAAAGCAACAGATGAAGATTCTGGTACTTATGGTCACATCACTTACCACATTGTAAATGACTTTGCCAAAGATAGATTTTACACCAATGAAAGAGGGCAGATATTTACCTCTGAAAAGCTTGACCGTGAAACACAAGCTGAAAAAGTAATCGCCATAAGTTTAATGGCCAAAGATTCAGGAGGAAAAGTCGCTTTCTGTACAGTTAATGTAATCCTTACAGATGACAATGATAATGCTCCTCAATTCCGAGCAACAGAATACGAAGTAAATATTGGATCTGATGTTCCAAGGGGAACTTCTGTCGTCAAAGTCTGGGCATCTGATGCGGATGAGGGCACAAATGCAGACATCACATATGCTATTGAAGCAGAGTCTGAAAGTGTTAAAGAGAATTTGGAAATTGATTCATTGTCTGGGGTAATTACTACAAAAGAAAGCTTAATTGGTTTAGAAAATGAGTTTCTAACCTTCTTTGTTAGAGCAGTGGATGGTGGTTCCCCCTCAAAGGAGTCAGTTGTTCCTGTCTATGCTAGAATACTCCCACCAGAAGTGCCTCTCCCCAGATTTTCAGAACCATTTTATTCTTACACAGTTTCTGAGGACCTTCCAATTGGAGCTGAGATAGATGTTGTCAAAGCAGAGCATAACCAGACTTTGGTGTATAGCCTTGTCAAAGGGCATACTCCTGAAAGCAACAGGGATGATTTTTTTGTAATTGACCGACAAAGTGGAAGATTGAAGCTTGAGAAGAAGCTCGATCATGAAGCAACAAAGTGGTACCAGTTCTCAGTGCTAGCCCAGTATGCGAATGAAGGTTATGATGTTGTTTCCTCAGTAGAGGTAAACATTCAGGTAAAAGATGCAAATGATAATAAACCAATTTTGGAGTCCAATCCCTACGAAGCATTTGTTGTAGAAAACATGCCGGCTGGAACAAGAGTCATCCAAGTTAAAGGAACTGATTTAGATTCCGGACTCAATGGGCAGGTTACTTACAGTTTAGATCCTTTGCAAGAACTAGACATTTTAGAGTCTTTTGCCATAAACATGGAAACTGGTTGGATAACCACTCTCAAGGAGCTCGATCATGAGAAAAGGGACAAATACAAAATCACAGTGGTTGCATCAGACAGGGCTGAAAAAAATCAGCTATCTTCTATGGCTGTGGTTGAAGTTACTGTTACAGACGTGAATGACAACCCTCCACGCTTTACTGCAGAGATCTATAAAGGGACAGTGAGCGAGGATGACCCTCCTGGTGGGGTCATTGCCATCTTGAGTACCACTGATGCTGATACAGAAGAAGCCAATAGACAAGTCTCCTATTATATTACAGGTAAATGGTTTTGAGTCATGACAGAACAATCATTTGAGTAATTCTAGAATGCTGTGAATTACCACTTAGTCTTTCAAATTATTAGCAAACATACATATTTTGAAGCTGTACAGTGGCAGGCAAAATATCTTTTTTTGTAAAAGAAAATTAAAAACTATTGGTAGAAATGAGTTTTTGAAAGCAAATCTTTGGCTTTGCTTGACACATGCTTAAAATGTCTTTCTAAATATGTTGTTTACTTCTTATATACCAGGTTTCATAGTATTTACCCTAAAATAAATGATGACATTAAAGACCAAACCAGAGAAATTTCATAAAATAATAAAATACTAATTTTCAGTGGAATCTTTAATATTTTTCTTTAGTATATGTATGCTAAAACTATAATGCTGCATTAATTTCTGTGTTATTACTTATAGCATGTAGTTAAATTATATATCTTCATATAAATTATATAATTTATTGCTGTAGTTAAATTGTTGTCTAAGCATTCACTGACTATCTTTACTTGGAAAAAAAAAATTTGTTTCTTTATAGAGCCAGAGAGAGTGGCTGCTTGGTTGCATTTAGATTATTTATTTAGATTTAGCTGTAAGTTAATGTTAATAGACATTCTCATTCTTCTCTTTGGTAAACTGTATCTGTTCATATTTCAGGAGGTGATCCCTTGGGACAGTTTGCTGTTGAAAATATACAGAATGAATGGAAGGTCTATGTCAAAAAGCCTCTGGACAGGGAAGAAAAGGACAATTACCTTCTAAATATTACAGCTACTGATGGGACCTTTGCAACTAAAGCTGTGGTGGAGGTTAAAGTTCTTGATGCTAATGATAACAGCCCTGTTTGTGAAAAGGTAGGCTCAATCTTACACCTTACACATCCAGCTGCTTCCCTAGGTAAAATGTAAGCTCATTTTTCTGAAATTGTATCTCAGGGGATTGACAAGGAGGTATTCCCTAGTAATAGAAATATACTTTGTACTACAAAGGCAACATGCTACCAAAGAATCTGGGGCAGATTTCTTAGCAATTTCAAAAATCCAAAGACAATTTGGTGAAGTAATTTCATCATTTGATGAGGATTTGAGGAACATGAAGATGAATTAATTCATTTTTTTTCCTGTATTAATGCACGCTTTTGCATGATAGTTTTATATAATTCTTCTGAAGTAGCTAAAGCCTCAAAGTCAAAGTATTTGTGCATTTCCAGTGATAGGAGTAGAGAAGTTAGAAAGACTGGAAAATTGCACTGCAGTTGCAGTAAACAACACCAAAAATATATACATATATTTATATATATATTTAAAAAATGGAAAGAACAGGAAAGCAAAACCTGCAAGTATAAAAAAGCCTTGAGCTTTCAATCATTTTAAAAAAAATTTTTATTACCTCTCTTAGCACCTTTGGACATTTCATAAACATCACATTGTGTCATGTTGAATAGATTGGATATTATTGGGTTAGAAAGGCAAAATCTTTTCTTGATCTGGGAAGGATCAAGTATACTGCCAATATTTAATTCTTTTTATTAGTCTGTGCTTCTATCCTGTGTTTTTTGCTTTATCCCTTTGTTAATATTAGTCTAGGTTATAAGGGCTAGTCCTCTATAGTAGTTCACATGCCTAACGTGAATGAGAGAGACTGCTTAGCGTCTTTATATCCTTTTCTTTTTTTCCTTACTTATTATTTAATCTGGAAGCCTGTAACCCTTTTGTACAAAGGGCTGGTTTCTTCTAGATTCAGTTGGACTTAGAGAAAAGGACTTGCCAAAAGATGAAAAAGTAAATTTGTAGAAAGAAATTCACAACTACAAGACTGGGGATTGTTAGTTAATCTTCTAGAGGTGCTTAGAGTTAGTAGCTATGTATTGACATTCCAGAGTCCATAAGGTTGCAAATGTCAGTAATAATTACCTTTCCGAGTAATTCATTAGCTGTAAGGTAATTAATTAGAAAATTCACAAGTCCTTTTTTTCATTTCCAGGTATTTCATTCTCTGGTTCACTTCACACATTCCCAGCGTTCAAACAGAGTTTCTTACCTGTCATTCTCTTCCTCCCTTCCTGTGCAACTCCTACTTGCTTCATATGTTTTAATCGTACTGTGTTATTTTAAAATCTTTTAGGCCTTGTACAGCGATACTGTTCCTGAGGACGCCCTTCCTGGCAAAGTGATAATGCAGGTGTCTGCCACGGATGCAGATATTCGTTCCAATGCTGAAATCACCTATACGCTGCATGGCACAGGTGCAGAAAAATTCAGACTGACTCCAGACACAGGTAAAACTTCTCACACTTTATAGGCTATATGAGATTGCAGTCATAGCCTCTGTTTATAAAATGTTTGACAATAAAGTAAGACACACATAAATGTCAGTACTTTGTCAAGATTTTAACATGTAAACTCTCAAAGCAGAAAAGGTAAGTCACTGACATGTTATGCCCAAAGTAGAGGTCATTGGTGCACTGCAGCTGTTGACTCAGCTACTGATGAAATTATCTCCAAAAGAAAATTATTGTTCATCTTTTCTGAGCACAAAGGGATTTCAGAGGAGGAAAGCATGCTAGACTACACATTATGGGTCACTTAATGAAGCTCGTCTCCATTTATGTTTTTTTACTCTGTTTATAGGTGAACTGAAAACATTAATGCCACTTGATCGTGAGCAGCAAGCAGTTTATTATCTTCTAGTGAAAGCCACAGATGGAGGAGGAAGATTCTGCCAGTCTAATATTATTCTGACTCTGGAAGATGTGAATGATAATGCCCCAGAGTTTACAGCTGATCCTTACTCCATTACTGTATTTGAAAACACAGAACCTAAAACACTTTTGACGAGAGTGCAGGCAACAGACGCAGATACAGGTACTCATTCTTTAATGATTCTTCTGCCACGGCCTCCAAGTTACAGTAGTGTTTATTTGGTCTTATCCTGAGAGGTGTTAGGTGTTCCAGTGGAACTGGCAGATGTCCAATACCTCTCAGGATTAGACTTCTGAATGATATGTTTAGGTCAACTAAATGATGAAACACCCAAGTCTCGTGTGTTAGTAGCCTGGAGAACATCACTTTTGTATGTCTGACTGTGCAAGAAAGAATGGGGAAGAGAGACCAAACGAAGGATCGTTTCTGTGCACTTAGCTATTACAGTTCTGATGCCAAGTCCTTTCTTTTATGCCTGCAATAAGTAAAAGGAAGTTGAAACCCTCTCAAGTCGTATTTGGAATGTGTACTCCTCAGCCTAGTTGCGGATGATCATGTCCTAAAGAGACCTTTGGTTAAATATAGCTTTATGTTTATGCAACCTTATGCGTATACCTTTATATGTATGTTTTGCCTCTTTATTATCACCGTTTAGTTCTAAGTATTAAGACATGAACTGAAAATGACATTAGAAAGAATTTGTTCTTAAGACTTGTTAACATATTTTGAAGTAGAACACAAGAGCATGGTCTTTGTTTAAAGGTATATGATTTTTCTATATTTCTTATCCTTTTTTAATCCAATAATATAAATAATTGCCTCACCATCATGAAAAAAACTGATTTTTACTATGATAAATCTAGGTTATTGAACTGGAAGATAAGTCAGATGTTTTCATACTTTTACTAGTATTTGGGGCTTAGGAAAAAAAGCTTGACCTAAAACATGAAGGTTTTTTTCTTTGATGTTGCTTATTTTATACAAAAATCTTGCCAGAAATGATGTTCCTGTTAATTCTGGGACATGATTCTTAAACTTACTGGAATAGAGCCTGGTTACTTGATGCAGTCCAAATCCCCCATATTCTCCAGTGTTATTTTTAAGCCTGCTAAGCAGATGCCATTGTTTTAAAGTTATAATTTATATTACTAATATTTTCATATTAGACAGTGCTGTGATTGAGACAGAATTGTGCTTCATTGTGACAGAAAATCTGTATGATGAAGAATTTGTTTGTTTAAATCAGACTGCACCTTTTGGGGGATCATTCTTTCCTTGACAGGAGCTGTTAACTGTTGCTGAAATTTACTTTAAGATGAATGACAGTATTTCATGTACGTGCTTTATTTCTGTAGCTATCAGATCCACTCTTATTTTGGTGTATTTTAACTTTCTTTTTTTTAATGCTCTACAATTCATTTTAAAAAACAGGGACAAACCGTCTAATCCGTTATTCACTGGTGAACTCTGCAGAAGGCCAGTTCTCTATTGATGAATTCTCTGGAATCATTCGGTTGGAGAAACCTTTGGATCGAGAGCTGCAGGCTGTGTACACGCTGACTCTGAAGGCTACGGACGAAGGCTTACCTAGAAGATTGTCTTCCACAAGTAGCCTTATAGTTTCTGTTTTGGATATAAATGACAATCCACCTGTATTTGAGCATAGAGAGTATAGTGCCAGCGTGTCAGAGGACACTTTGGTTGGGACTGAAGTTCTCCAGATCTATGCTGCGAGCAGGGACATCGAAGCCAATGCTGAAATCACCTACTCAATAGTCAGTGGGAATGAACACGGAAAATTCAGTATTGATTCCACAACAGGTAACAGAATGTAGCTGAATATGCGCTAGCCTGACTGAGCACTCTGCTCCATATGCTTTGCAATAGCTCAGATAAACAGATTATGTATAATAATCCATGTAGAGTACCCATGCAGCCACCCTGGCTGCACAGCTGGTGATGGTGTGTATTTGCCCCTTTGCCAGTATGCAAAGGAGGACAGTAGACTGTGAAACAAGAACTTTACTTAATGCTGCTGAGTTTGGTTTGGTTTGCTTTTGTGTTAGATTTATTTAGTTATGTAAGAGTAGGGGTTTCCTAGCAGAATGTTCCCCACCCTGGGAATGCAAGGATCCTATAATTACAGGAGCATGGCAGTCTTTTCACAAACACCATTATGTGTAGTCAGGGTGAGTAACTCGACTCTGTAAAAGAAAGATCAGAAACTATATTGACAAGTAATACTAATCCACAAAGATGGTAATTCTAGATGAGGTTGATACAGCATTAAAGAAAGACTGGAGTATTCTATTCAAACATATGTCCAGCATGGCAGCAGAAATTTTAGGCTTGAAAGTTAATCAGATTTAGCTTCAGAAATCACCTAGATTTTTGTAAAATATTACCTCATTAATGGCAATATTTTGTTAACATATACAATTCAAATATATACAAAGCTATTCTATTCTTATTAATTGAAAATAATTATTAGTTGAAAACTAAGAAAGGGACTTTTGTTAAACATTTTTTTTAAATTTTATTGTTTATTATTAATAATAAAAATGAGCCAAGTAGTTTTAAAGTATGAATCTTGGGTGGTAATGGTGGGAGCTTCTAAACCTTTTACTCTTAAGCTTAAAGCCCAATTATATCACTGTTTAGCTCTACCTTTACAGTGATAAATCAAGTCCTGAAGAAGCTGCTTATTTATCAGACAAACTGAAAACCTGCAGTATGTGCTACTACACACACAAACACTAATTCTTTTACCATTTTTGCCCTATTAGGAGCCATTTTTATCATTGAGAACCTGGACTATGAAGTTTCCCATGAGTATTACTTGACAGTAGAAGCCACAGATGGAGGCACACCTTCATTAAGTGATGTTGTAACAGTGAATATTAATGTAACAGATATTAATGATAATACTCCCGTGTTTAGCCAAGACACTTACACCGCAGTAATCAGCGAAGACGCTATCCTTGAGCAGTCAGTCATTACGGTGGGTATTAGCTTTTCCCTTGAAATGCTCTGTTATGACTATCATTCTTTCAGCCGCGAAGGACTAAATATTAATTTGAAGACATGCGTACATAAGTAGATAAATTTGCCACCGAGTGAACTGGAAAAGTTTCAGAACGAGGGACCTGATGCAATTTGGGGAAGTGCACAGTATGATGTGGTGTGTTGTATTCTGCTCACGAGAACGTGACTTCATTTTCAGAAGGAATTCAGGAAATGAGTTAGGTGACGAATATTATGATGCTCCTCCTGAGAACTCTGTAATTTTGCTAGACCTGGAACAACTGTGCTTATCTTCAGGATGAGTTTATTTTCAACACGATAGTGTCTGTCTAGACCTGTTTTAAATGACCTTTAATGTCCCATAGGTTATGGCAGATGATGCGGATGGACCTTCAAACAACCACATTCACTACTCGATTATAGATGGCAATCAGGGAAATCCTTTTACAATTGACCGTACCAGGGGTGAAATAAAAGTGACTAAACTTTTAGACAGAGAAAAAGTAAGTTTTTGATGCTTTATGAATGGTTGGGATTAATTTAGTTAGAAGTAATTAAAAGCTAACACATTTTTGGGTCATATTTATAATGTATTGTTTCAAATATTACACAACAAAATGAAAGCAACTATTTATGGCAGTGTTGAGGGTGGGGACGGGGGTGGGTCATACTTACAGCTATATACGTGTATAAACTTAAGCCTTATTGGGGATTTGCACAAAAATGTTTCTTTCTTAAAAGAAAAGCTAAGTTTGCTGATGTTTCTTTGTCACAGAGTGAATCTGTGGATTGTTTTATTCATTTGTTTATTTGTAGATTTCAGGCTACACCTTGACAGTTCAAGCTTCAGATAATGGAAACCCACCCAGATTTAACACGACTACAGTTAATATTGATGTTTCTGATGTAAATGACAATCCCCCAGTTTTCTCAAAAGGAAACTATAGTGTCATCATCCAGGTAAACTTAACTGTAGCTGTTAAAGTTTTAGTAATCAAATTAATATTATTTGAGTGTTAAATTTGACTTGAAAAAGTAGGCAAACTGAGAAAAACCTTCATTGCTTCCACTTTATTGTGGAAGGATATTTATGTATCCTTTTTTAAATTACTCGAGATTGTCAGTGGGACTGCTCCTCTGAATCGAGCACTAAGAATTGCAGACTCCATACTGTGCAGTCTATTTAGAAACTGGAGTGGAAGAAGGAGTGTCTGTTCTTTTTCTGGACGTGGTTTGTGTGTATGTGCTTATGTATTGCATTTGTGTTTATAGTGTGATTAGCATCATGTAGCTAGGTTAAAATACCTGATAGTCTTGCTGTTTTGTTAACCATACAGTAACTGCTCAGAAAAGATGCTTTACCTGCCTCCTACTGTGATGCAAGTATTCTGCACATAGTTCAAGATTTGATCCACATTGGCCTCCTCTGGTACCAGAAGCAGTAGAAGCAGGAATAGTATTTCATATTGCTACACACTGGCTTCAGCTGCAAGAGCTGATAATTAACTTCATAGAAGTTTACCTGTGTACACTGCCCAAGAACAGAGTATGCTTATTATTAGGAGTCCATGCAACTGTGAAAGGATAGTCTTTTATTATCATTGTAAACCATAATAACACTTTTTTACATATTAAAATGGTGAAAAACAACATCAATACAGTGCAACACAGATGTTTTGGAAAAAAATATTGAGTGTTAGGGGAAAGTGTATGTATCAAATGCATGATAACTTATGTGTATGAAGTGGCTGTGAAACCTCTGGCATCCACAGAATGCAAACTTGAAGAGGTTTTGGGAAATAAATTTTAAAATCTGCCTTTCATGTCTTAAGCAGACTGTGGCTGTAGTCAGAACACTAATTAAGGGTGTGGGAGGCAGATGGAGGAGTGTGTTTTTCTAGTCCTCCAACAAAGGCGTTGGATTATTCTTAATAAGTATCTTAGTTAAATTTGAGATCTGTGATGACTCAGTAATGAATCTGCTGTAACCTTATTTCAGACCATTGGTGATAAATAAAAAGTTTCAAGGCTGAACTACTTTAGAAAAATGCAAGAGAAAGTTTAAAGAAATACTACCTTTTACTGCTTTCATCATTATTCATATAGAGTAGCATTTTCCTTAAAGAGTATTGTCATCAAGATTTCACTTACACTGGTTAATTGGTTTGATGGTAATTTAGTTTTAATATTTTTTCCTGTTGTAAAAAAGAAATCATCATCGAGCTATATCTCTAACAAAACCACGGTGATCATGTTATGTATTTATAGGAAAACAAGCCTATTGGATTCAGCGTGCTGCAGCTGGTGGTGACAGACAAGGATTCTTCTCACAACGGTCCTCCTTTTCTCTTCACCATCCTGAGTGGAAACGAGGAGAGCACTTTCCAGATTAACCATCAGGGAGTGCTGACAACTGCTGCTGCCCTGAACCGCAGAGTGAGAGACCACTACTTACTTCACGTGAAGGTGGGACACCCTTCCTCTAGCTGGTTGTGCTCTTAGCATAAGTATTAGGTAACACTTCCAAGCACTCCCAACAGGGTCCCTGCCTTTCCTTGTTACTTGGAGGATAACCCCTAATTGACATGGTGCATGATCCCGATGTTCCAAGTAGTGATTTGAGGCATGTTCCTTGTGCTGACATCTGCAGAGGCAAAGCCCACTGGTTTAAATGGAAATGTGCACAACTGAGCTTGATTTAACTTACTTTTAAGGATGAGTTGTAAATAAAATGTTAATGGGCTGAATGTTCTTGATAAGCCCTTTGCTTGTCATGCCCAGTGTATTTTTCAGACTATGCATTTTGCTGCGCTTTACCATCTACCTGGAAAAGCCAGCATGGCTATAGGTCCCCCGAGCCCCCTTCTGTTGGCTGTAAACTTTCTTTTCTACCATTGCACTGACCCTTGAAGCTACAAGCTGGTCTGCACTGATACAGCAGAAAAACAGATATTAAAAGTTGAACAGCATGGCAGTATTGAAATACGTTTCTGTAGCACAACCTCCTTGTTACCAGCAACTGAAAATCTATTTTTTTATGCTTGGAAAACCACTGTCAGTGGAACTTTCACGTCTGATTCTGTCAGACAGGGCAGTACCTGTGTGGCTCCAGACTTTTGCAATGGAAAACACAGCACAGAATTCCAAAATAACCCCAAAAGGCTCTTACATGTCTACATGTGTCATTCTCGTGTGGAATGGACCATGTCTCAAAATCAGCCTTACTAGAGAGTGCATATCCAAGTTCTCTTAAATATATATATATAAATAAAACTTTAAAATCATTTTTACCCTCTGCTATGAAAAGTTCAAACTACTGTTTTGGTTTTATTATTATTATTATTATTCTTTCAAATTCTTGTAAGTGGTTCCAAATAGTGGGCTTAAGATGGGAAGGCTAAAAATAGCTGGCCTTAATTCTTAAATTTCACTTCTAGATCATATATATGTATATATATAACACCTTAATTATTACATGGGTTTACAAGAATTTATTTATTTATCTCTCAATCTCCAAATCGTTCCCTTAGATAATATTGCAAACAACTTCTGAGTAAATGCGCATAGACAGTTTTAGAGCAACAGTGTCTGTGCCAGTATATACTGATTCTGTCCATGGTTTTCATTTACATGAAGTCTCTCTCTTTTCTTTATGGCAGGAACCCCCCCACACATCACGCACACATGCTGTGATTTACTGTTCTGAGTCACGGAAATCTGATACGAGGGGACAGCAGTATGAGAAACAGCAGAGATGAAAGCTCTGTCTAAGTGTAGTGTAAGGTTTAAGAATTAAGATTAAAAAGGAGGCAGAGGAATAAATCATCCTTCTGCTAGCTATTTTCTTCCCACTGACGATCTGCTAATTAGGCGTGGGCCAGAATAGCTTTCAAGGTGCCTAAGTGATGTTCCTGCTGGTCCTCACGGCCTGCAGGAGGCCCAGCCAGCAGAGCTGGGCTTTGCAGCATGGGCATCGGAGACTTGCCAAACTGATTCCTAAAATGTTGATGTGCAGTTATTATAATACGAGATTCATATGCCTTGTTTTATATTTCCTGAAAACAGTAACTAATTGCTACTAGTACTTTGCTTCTGGAACATGTTCCCTTGAATGCACGCAGTAAAGTTATTCCTATTCTGGGTGAACTTTAGTGATGTCTGTGTCATATGTCGTGAGTTAGCTGCACCCTGGCCCTTCCTTGCCCTGTAATCAGCTGTGATCACTTCAGCTGTCTCATCTTGGGAAGTGCTTTTTCCTAGGGAATGCAGGAAGGGGGCTGTTCTAACGGCACCCAGTAGCTGAACATGCATCTCAAAACAAGTTTACTCACTCAGAACAAGAGCTTCTCAGAGATCACGTATCAGGAAGGCAAACGCATCCCTGCCCCATGCTTCGTGTGTGTGCATATGTGTGCTTTACCAACCATTCCCAGTATATATATATATATTTTAACCTGTCTAATCCTTTGATTTACAAATTCCCTGCCTAGACTCTGGAAATATGTCACTGTCTTAATAGTCACTTATCATCATTTATTATGATAGCTTTTCAAAGTAGTCATCTTGCTCTAATTCGCTGCTCTCCTGGCTCAGAGAAGCACCACATAGGAATTAGGAAGGCATCTGAGACTAAAGCCAACATTTCCGTATCCCAAGATTTCAGTTTCAATGAAATACTTTAAAAACAGGAAATAGGCACCTGATTTCCTTAGAACAATATTATTTTCCGCTTCACTTAAAAAAAAAAAAAAAAAAAAAAACCACACACACACATATTTTCAAAGGCTGTAGGAAAACATCTTTTCATGTTCACCATGTTTTTCATTTCTGCACTTTTTTCTTGCACCTCACAAGATAGTGGCCAACAGTCATGGCAGGTCTCGTGATATGGGGAGTTTCTGTGATTTTTCAGGTGTTTTTGTCACTGCCATTCAGCAGCAGAGCTTGTGCAGCTCTCCCAGAGCGCTTAAATTTGCTCTGCTGCTCCCCACCTCCCCCACACACACAAAAGCAGCAACTTTTAAGTGGTTACAAAACCAAACCAAACCACACACTTTACTGACAGCGCCTGGACATGAACCTTTCCTTAACTTTACTTTTGTCCTTTTAATGGAAATAAGGATTTTTTTTCTCAAAAGCCACCTACACGTGCATGCCACTCGCTCTCATTTTCTTTCTTTCTTTCTCTGCAAAGGAAATAGATGATCCCTTAACAAACGTCTGTGGCATTAGTGTGCAGAATCCTCGCCCATGAGTCATGCAGCCTTTTGTGCCGCTCTCCGAAGTCTTTAGTTTAAAATCACAGCAGACTTCTAAGTATCTGCACTGTTGAAAAATAATTTCTCCTGCTGTTCTTTTTCCCTGCTTGCTGTCCATTTGTTACCCTTTCTTTGCCTGTTTGTTTCAATCGTTCCCTTGTTTTTCTTGGGCATTTCTCCTGTGGCTACATTCCCTGCCTTGTTTCCAGACAGAAATCCAGGCAAAACAAAACTTTACAAACTGGAGCTCACTCTCTGTCTCCTGCTTAAGTCTGGGCTACTAGAGGTCAAGTTTCCAACCATGCCTGTCTTTTGGTGTTAGTAGATTCATGTAATACTGTGAAACATGTGTTACCTGTTTAAAAATGCTGCAATTATCTGCATGTCCAGAGATAATCGTGTGCTGGGAGATTTCTCTTTTGTTTGGATTTCTATGAAAACTCAGAGGAGCTTTTCTGTGAGATCTGTGAGTGCACAGACTACCTGTGGCCTTCGTAAAGTTATAAAATCTTTTGTACAGTGTCGGGTGTCAGGTATAGACCTTTTCAGCCCTGCACCCCCTCTGTCCCCCGCTCCGGTTCTCCTTCCCCCTTTCTTGTAGGCTCCGGATGAATAGCTGGGAAAGAGCTCTCTTCTGGAGAGGTGGAGGGGAGTCGGGAGCTGAGAACTGGAAAGAAAGCAAGAAAGTGGGCAGGAGGAGGAGGGAAGTCTGTCTGCTGCTGCTGTCCTCTCTGTGCAGGCTGACAGGGAGCCCTTTTGTCAAGAAAGGGTGGAGGACGGGGGACAACGTCTTTGCAAACGCTTTGAAATTGAAGTAGACTGGGCTGATTCTGTCCAAGATAATTACTTTAATTGTCTGCAGCAAATACCATTGCAGGTTGGGTTGGGGCAGGGGTTGTTTTTTCCTCTCCATGATCACAAATCATGAAAGGCAGCATAATTAATTGCAACTTTCTACATGGACTATTTTCTTTTTGAAGTAGTTTGGCATACTGCATTTTAAATTGTCTTTAACAGGCCATCTCCTAATGACTATGGTGGAGCATGTTGCAGATTTCTAGTGCATGAGTCACTTTGACTTTTAATGTGCTTCCATGCTTGAAATTTAAAAAAGCTTCAAGCACCATCTGCTGTCTGAAGTCAGTTACTGTGCTTTTGTGCTGCATTTGCTAGAAGCATTAGTAGGCTTCCTTGCATTGCCAGGTATTAGGAACATTGTACCCATTAAAATTTAGAAGAAGTGAAAACTTGTTTGTCTGGGTGTGTGCACCTATACAAGCTTTCTATATTTCTAATATTAACTCCATCAGCATCTGTATTTATGACCTTTTATAAATTTTTTTTTGAAGAAATACATAGGACTACTGCATACAACACAAGTATCTGCAGTAGAATCTGATGGGATTAAACAAATATTTAACTCTATCCTCATTTTCCATCAGGTGGCAGACAATGGAAAACCACAGTTGTCATCTTTGGCTTACGTTGACATTAGAGTCATTGAGGAAAGCATTTATTCTCCAGCAATTCTACCACTAGAAATCTTTATTACAGCCTTTGGGGAAGAATATTCTGGTGGTGTCATTGGAAAAGTTCATGCGACTGATCAGGATGTTTATGATACTTTGACCTACAGTCTGGACCCGAAAATGGAATCCCTGTTCTCTGTTTCCAGTACTGGAGGCAAACTAATAGCGCACAAAAAATTGGATGTAGGACAATATCTCCTAAATGTCACTGTTACAGATGGAAAATTTACAACCTCAGCTGATATTACTGTGCATATCAGACAAATAACACAGGATTTGCTAAACCACAGCATTGCAATCCGCTTTGCAAACCTTGCGCCTGAAGAATTCATTGGTGATTATTGGCGCAATTTCCAACGAGCTCTAAGAAACGTCCTGGGCGTGAGGAGAAACGACATCCAGATTGTTAGTTTGCAGCCTTCTGATCCTCCTTCCAACCTTGACGTCCTCCTGAATATTGAAAAATCTGGCAGCTCTCAGCACCCTATGAGAATTTTGCTCCACAAGATAAACTCCTCTGTGGCCGACCTGGAGGAGATCTTAGGTGTCCGGATAATTGATGTTTTCCATAAGCTTTGTGCAGGCCTAGACTGTCCTTTGAAATTTTGTGAAGAAAAAGTAACAGTGGATGAGAACATCATGTCAACTCACAGCACAGCCAGGCTGAGTTTTGTCACTCCACGTCATCACAGAACAGCAGTTTGTCTCTGTAAAGGTAAGGAAAGCAGTATCCTTCAAAAGAATGTCCTGGTCTTCATGGCCATGGAAAATCAGTGTCACGGGACAAAATTGAAGAATGTCCTGTAACCATCCCTACAGCATTTGCCTTGTTCTGTTTGGAGTAAGGAATAGTTCTTATCTCATGGTTTTCTTTTAAGAAAGAAAAGCTGCTCTTTCAAGAGCTTACCTAATATAAGTTTACGGAAGTGGATTGTTTTATAGTTGCTACCCTTTCGTTTTCCATTTTATGAAAGAAGTTCCTTTTGGTTGTCTGTTCAAAGTTGTCAGCCATTTGCAGTCTTCTGTGCACAAAGCTGTGGCAGAGCACCCGAGTGTTTCCTGGCTTCTGCCTAGAGGAATATTGCACGTGGCTTTCACCCTTGGCAGGGAATGACACCTTGAGCTGGGGAATGAACACTCATTGAAATATACAATAATTGGTCTTTGGTTCTTAGGAAAATACTTGGTTTTTTTTATCATAAAATAACATTATTGGTGAGTTATCAAATCTTAAGTGAATTTTTAAAGCCAATTCCTTTTCTGTGTCAAACACAGATTCATCTCCTCCTCTCCTTGATCCTCTTTCCCCATGTCTAATATTTACTTGGATTTTTTTTCTACGGCAAATGATAGTAATGGCAAAGCTTAAACCACAGCAGCAGTTTCCAGCTTGTACCAGTTTAATTGTTCAGGCATATTCGCGCTGAAGATAATTATGACCATCAGTCACTGTCTGCCATTCTTCTACTCTGATTTTTGCTAGTTGTTTTCAGTAACCGTCAGTTCACTTTCTTTTTGTCTGATGCTTAGGAATATCATTTGGTTTGATGCAACTCAAGATTTTTTTTTTTTTGGATTTAGCTTAAGTGTCACCCCCAACAAAACACCATTACTGCCAATAGAAGAGAAATAATGCATTTCATTTTACAGAAGGGAGATGCCCTCTGGTGAATAGCGTGTGTGAAGGAAACCCCTGCCCCGAAGGCACTGAATGTCTAGGAGATCCAAAGGAAGGAAAATACTCCTGTGTTTGCCATGACAGCAAAACTGGACAGTGTCCCGGTGAGAAATTAGCTCTCAAGCTCTCTGCATAAAACCATACTGCTTTTCAAAGAGGAGTTTGGCTCTAGCCCTATGTTAATCTTCATGCTTCTCTGCTACCTTCAGCACCGGCTGGGTCTGCTGTGACATTTAGCGGGAGCAGCTACGTGAAATACCGTCTCCTGGAAAGCGAGAACAAGGAGGAGATGAAGCTCACGATGCGGCTCAGGACGTACTCCGCTCACGCCGTCGTCATGTATGCTCGAGGCACAGACTACAGCATCCTGGAGGTACGGGAAAATCTGCCCCCTCACGTGTTATTGTTACCATCAGCCTTCTTATTTTCAATGCCGATTTAAAAGATTTAATCATACCGTTTCAGTACAACTCTTATAACTGAAAATTGCCTTCAAAGGAGTTTGTTATGCACCCAGGTGGCAAACTTCTACTGAATGTGTGAAATCTGTTTTCTTTAATTAAAAAAGCAATTCTAAGTACTGACTTTAGAGATATTTGCATAAATTACAGACTGCTCGTATTTTACAGTAAGTTCATACCAAAAACACTTTAAATTTCTGAGAGATTAGTTGCTTAAAGAGATCACAGAAGGGAAGGCTACATCTTGGAAGTACCTTCCAACAATCTTTTGTTGATAGTCTGTGACTTCCTCTACTAGAGAGGAAACCTTCCAGGCAACATCTTAATTACGAGGACTGTGTACAATGAATCATAATTACTGTAAGTGTTTGCAATATATTAGTAAACTACTCTTTATGAGCGCCACTGGCAGACAAACTTTTGTAGTATTGTATAGTTTTTTTTCACAGAGACTTTCCTGAGCATGTGGTCCTTCTGTTGTAGATGATGACGATGTTTTCCTCTGCAGATTCACCATGGAAGGCTGCAGTATAAATTTGACTGTGGCAGCGGGCCTGGGATCGTCTCCGTTCAGAGCATCCAGGTTAACGATGGCCAGTGGCATTCAGTTTCCCTCGAAGTGGACGGAAATTACGCACGGCTTGTCCTGGACAGGGTGCACACGGCGTCCGGCACCGCGCCGGGCACCCTGCGCACGCTCAACCTGGACAACCACGTGTTTTTCGGTGGCCACATTCGGCAGCAGGGCACAAGGCACGGCAGAAGCCCTCAGGTTAGCAATGGTTTCAGAGGGTGCATGGACTCTATTGTACTCAATGGACAAGAGCTGCCCCTGAACAGCAAGCCACGAAGTTACGCACACGTGGAGGAATCTGTCGATGTGGCTCCTGGGTGCTTGCTGACCACCACCGAAGGTTGCTCGAGCAGCCCCTGTCAGAACGGAGGCATCTGTAATGCCCTGTCAAACGGAGGTAAGCTCTGCTGTATTCTGTTAGTTTTCCACACTGCTTTCCAAATTACTTGCCCTGGAGAGACAAAACCATGTTGTGAATAAGCTTTCCTTTTCCAGAAAGTGTGGAGGCTGGTTATTAAGCAGGACTGTGCATGCCAGCCCTCCAGGCTCAGTTCTTGGGCTATGGAGCAGACAGTACATGTCAGGAGAAAATAAAATAAAACAGAAATGAATTCTTTGGTCTTAATACTTGAAGTCTATTCTTTGAATGTTCTCACTGAAGACTCTTTAGTGTCTTTCTACAAAAATTATGAAAACATTCTGACAAGCTTGAGCTTTGTGAGAGAAAGGGAAGTTATGCTTTGATCACACATAAAGCTTTTCTTCTTTTGTCCTCTAATGAGATATATCTATTTCTACCCATTCTCCCTCTATTTAAGTGGGTAGGTGGACAGGGAGAAATGCAGGGATTTATTTTGTTCGCTTTCCTTGTTTTTAATTTCTGTTTTTGTTTTGTTTTTAACTAGTAAAGCCATGCCGGCCTTTCAAAAGCATTTGCTTGATTTCAGGTTACTACTGCAAGTGTCCTCCTCTGTTCATGGGAACTCACTGTGATGTAAGTGTCAACCCATGTGCTTCCAACCCCTGCCTTTATGGTGGTACTTGCATCCCCGTCAGTGATGATTTCATCTGCCAGTGCCGGGGACAGTACACAGGCCAAAGGTAAGTTTGTGTTGCTTCGTGTACAGACGAGCCCCTCAGAGCCTGTTCTCTAAGTGCAGCTCTTCCTCTGCAATCCTTTTCCTCTGTTTTCTCCTTTGAGACTTTGAACGCCAGTGTACCTACTGGAATTGTCTGAGGTTAAGTGCTAGCCAGAACATTATAGCCTTGAGTCCTATACTACGTACTTACAGTAAAGTAATGGATCACTGATTTATTTTCTTTCTTTTTTTTAACCTTTGCAGATGTCAGTTGGGTCCCTATTGCAAAGACAATCCTTGTAAAAACAGTGGCAAGTGTATTGACAGTTTGGATGGCCCTGTTTGTGAGTGTGAAGCAGGCTTCCGTGGAGAAAGGTGGGTAGCAGTACACAGAGACAGGGAATTTTTAACTACTATTTAACATTTGGTTGGAATCTGAAGTGTCGATAAATAGCAAATTGCCTGGTAATGTACAGCACAGCGTATTAAAAAACAAATATTTAGAATTGCTAAGAACAAGGAGACTACACTAGTGACTACTGCTGTACACTAACCACCCGTGCCCTGCTGTTTCTGGTAGGTGTTTGGCCGACGTCGATGAGTGCGTAGAAAACCCGTGTCTTAACGGCGCCCTGTGTGAGAACACGTATGGCTCCTATCACTGCAACTGCAGCCACGGATTTGGAGGAAAACACTGTACAGACATTGTTCTGAACAAATACGTTTCAACGTCCTGGAACATCAGCTTAGCTGAAGTAATTGGAATTATCGTTTTCATCGCAGGAATACTCCTGTTAGTTGGGCTTTTTGTTATTTGCCGCAAAGTGATTAGCAGAAAGAAGAAACATCAGCCAGAGCCTGAAGACAAGCAACTGGGAGCTACAACAGCTTTCTTGCAAAGACCTTATTTTGATTCAAAACTGAACAAGAACATTTATTCTGACATCCCGCCACAAGTTCCTGTCCGTCCCATTTCCTACACTCCGAGCATCCCAAGTGACTCCAGGAACAATCTTGACAGGAATTCCTTTGAGGGCTCTGCCATCCCCGAGCACCCAGAGTTTAGTACTTTTAACCCAGATTCTGTGCATGGGCACCGAAAAGCTGTAGCTGTTTGCAGTGTGGCACCAAACCTGCCACCTCCACCCCCCTCCAACTCTCCTTCTGACAGCGATTCCATACAGAAACCCAGCTGGGATTTCGACTATGACAGTAAGAAATGTTTCTGTGTTGTTTTCTCCCTGTTAACAGTGTATACATGTGAGATAATTCCACCCTGAGTTCACAGTCTGTCTATTAGATTAGAAAAGACCTTAGGGGGTTAACAGGTTTTTGAGTCTGATCAGGCCTCATGCTCAGAAAATTTTGTCAGAACATGTAGACTTTAGGGCTTCCTGGCTCTTAAACCGAGAATTGATCAATTTTTTTGTTTTCCTTCTTTCAGCTAAAGTGGTAGATCTTGATCCCTGCCTTTCCAAAAAGCCTCTGGACGAGAAGAGCTCTCATCCCTACAGCGCTCGAGAGAGCCTGTCCGAGGTGCAGTCCCTCAGCTCCTTCCAGTCCGAATCGTGCGATGACAACGGTAGGTGAAGCAGAGCTCCTCCGTGCTGCTGCTTGCACTCGGATGGGCTGTATCTGCATCTGTATATGCCTCATTAATATCAACAGGTGTTACATAAATCACGCATGTATTAAATAATGTATTATTAATATATTTATATTGATGTATTACCTCTATCAATATAAATATATTACCAATAGCTTATTTAATATATATATATATGCATTTACTTACGTAGTACCAAAATCTATGACATTCTTAAGTATTTTATCTACCTTCTACCTCAAGTTAATTGCTCTACCTTGCAATTTTATATTTTCACTTTTCTCTTAGAATATTAACAATGAAAGTGCATCACAAAGTGTGTGTAGTTGCGTAAAAGTATTTTCAGAGTTGGGATGTTCTTGTAAGTTATCAACAGTTATGAACTTACGAAAGAATACAGTGAATTTAAAATAAATAGCCTGTGCACAAAGATGATTTTAGTTTTGACCTTCAGCTGTCAGTAGAGCTTTCTGGTGTTACGGTTTCATTTGTTTCCTTTTCTTTCTCCCTTGCTGCGACCTCAGCTCCCATATGGATCAGATCAGTTCTGAGTGAGAGCAGAGTTTAAGGGACTGCTTGTAAGTTTGATTACTTGAGTAATGAAGGAAGTTGCACAAAAAGGAATTTTATTTTAGTAGAACAGTATATTTGGCTTTCACCATGATTAAGATGAATTCATTTAGCATTTCATACACTGCAAAAAAACCCAATATAAAAATAGGAATATAAACATTTTAATGATGACCCTGATCCATCAAAATCCATTCAGCATACTTATTTACCTGATTCTTTTTAAAAATTGGAAGATTTTCATTTTTCCATTGTGATGACAGATGCTTTTATGGTTGATATGCATCTATTTGATTCAGAAACTTTTCAGATATTAAGACTGATTGGACAGAGCTACAGTTGCCTTGCAATTTAATTCACTAAGTTAAGGTGCTTTGACACTATTCCAATTCCTACTTTTGCCTGCGTATGGTAAAAAGGATTTCAAGTTCCTGTAGTTTAGGAATAAAGAACGTTCTGCTTCTCGCAAAGTACAGTGGTTCGTTCTTTAATAGCATGAAAAGAAATGCCTGTGTTAATGATTGGTGAAAGTAAAATGGTTGCTTACAATTCTTGTCATTTTATCAATAGACTTGATGTCAACTCTCAGCTTTTATTTTCCTGTGGTACTAAGTGTTGTGCAGTACATGTTCTCCTCTTCACCTCATATATTTCATATATCCTTATTCTTATTTCTTGTCATGTACTGATCATAAAGCAGGGAGAGGTGATGCAGAAAAACAGATACAAAAGTTAATATACAAAAGCACTACTTCAAATTAATAAGAGACATCAGTGACGGGACTGGGAGGCTGACAGCCCCAAAATTGGGTTCTACCCTTATGGCACGCATGGCTTTCCAGTGCTTTCCAGCGGCTTCAGTGGAAGTTCCTCCCTGAGGCACTGCCTTCCCTGCCTGCCTTTCTCATCACCGCTCCTGCAACAGAGTAGATGATATTTATCTGTTGCTGTAGATGGTTCCGTAATACAACATTCTAGAAAACAACTGTAGCATCAGAAACTGTTCCTTTCTTCTTTCCATCCCGTGTTTTGGTAGACTCTGAAGCTTTTGATTTAAAATTTGACCCCTTAAACCATGCAAACTGCTTGTGCTTACCTCATCCTATAAAAGTAAATCCTTCTCCCTTCCTCAAGTATGTTAGGAAGTACAGAAAGTACATTCATTTGGGTTGTTTTAAAATAATAATGCTGCAACCTCAATTTAGTGTGCTATCATTCATAACTTAAGTAGGCCAGTAAAATTTTCAGAAATTTTTAGTGTATATTTTTCATATTCTAGTATTTTAGTTGTGCTTTGGTGAAAGTTTCTTCCCCTGGTTTTCCACTGATAACAAAGCAGTATCTTGCAGCAGGGGGAAGCCTTGCAGTGCTCCGCAGCTCACCCCGGCCTTTAGCAGAAGGGAGTCACTGCTGCCAACATGCAGCAGCGGCAGGCGGCACGTGCAGGCGACATTCCAGAAATTCCCCTAAACCAAAACACTGCTCTGCTTGTGCTTAATTGGCTTCAGGAGCGGTGATCATAACTGTCTTGCAGTTTTACCATGAAGTCAGGTTTAGATGCATTCTACTTATTTTATGCGATTGCTTTCTAGATAGGGAGTACCTGTATTTATACACAGATAATCTTGCTTTGTAAAATAGCACTGAACTGCAATCTACAATATTTTTGTATGCTTATATATATGCTGTTTAAAGTGATACTAACTATAAGTTTTTTTAACTTGCTCCTTTTATACTTTTTACAAGCTTCCATAGTGACTGTAATACACCTTGTCAATGCTGTTGTTGACTCGGTGGAAAAAGAAGGTATCTACAAGTTTTCATCTTTATTTACTGCTTTGGCAGAATAATGAACATTTGTCTTCTAGTAATGTAGTCATAGTAGGTGGGAGATATAAAGTTATTTATGTAGACTTTCTGATAAATTTTAGTAAATAATATATTTAATCTGCATGTATATTCATATTTTGTGTGCTCTGTGCCTACCCCGTAGGCAGGTTTCAAAGTGTGATTTAAAATTTTAAAATTTTAAAAATGCATAAAGAGTATACGTGCATAAAGAGAACACAACTATTCCGAAAATACAAAAAAGCATGGCCTGGGGAGCTTGTGTGAGTATTTCTTAACTAAGAGGAGGAAAACTCACTTTGTTAAAATTAAGTCCTACTTAAAAACAAAGTTGCCTTAAGAGCATAGAAGCGTTTATAGTAGCTGTGGATTCTATTTGGTTTGCAATTTGAAATACATCCTGTATAATGTTCACAGACTTAGGGGTAGACAAATGCAAAGACTTCTGATTACATGAAAATATTTTATTTATATATATATACATATATATATATCTGCAGCCCATAGTCTTTGCTGCCAGAAAACCATAATGCACAGTACTTAAAAAGACAAAATTAAAAGATCTGGAGAAATATCCAGTAACTTATGCAGTTTAACTGATAGGGCTACAACCAACTGATGTAGTTCTTAAGGCAAAATTAAAAGCGTGGCTCAGTGCTTTAGAATCTCTGTAAGATAAATACATACAACTCCTTTATCCATTTCAAACTACTCATAAAGGACACAGACACTAAGGATGTACTGCCGAGTTGCTGCTCAACACCCAGAAGTTTCTGCGCCGGGGCCCGGCCGAGCGCGCGCACAGGGCCGGGCTGCGGCCTCTGCTGCTGGGCGTTTCGCTGGGCGCTCCGGGCTCGGAGCGGGGACCCGCCAACATCTCCCCTGTGAACAGCCAGGCCACAGCCTGCCCATTACTTCTGCTTTTTGCTGCCCAGCTGCCCCAGAACAATGAATGATTCCGCTTTCTAAGCAGGGCTGTGGTTAGGAAACTCCCCTGGAGGTGAGACTAGGGATGTTTTAACAATCTCAAGTCATGGAGAATAAAGGATTGATATTGCCATTAGTATGGGCAGAATTTTCTATTGCTTGGCTAGGTAAGCAGAAGAAAAAGGGTAGGAAAAAAAAAAAGGCTAGAGTCACCCTCTGACCCTGCCCTCTTCTGAAAATAGATAAAGGCATCTAGTCTTAGGAGCAGATGCTGGGATTAGGATGAGCCTGTCTCCATAAACCCCTGGAAGGGAACAGGAAAGGTGTAAGGCTGATCAGGTAAAGAGGATGGTTCTCTGCTGAGCTGGGCTTGCTGGGGCTGCTCTACTGCAGCAGCTGGGGCTCCTAAGCGAGGCCAGAAACCCTGCTAGACTCAGCCTGCCCCGGGAAACAAGGGCTGCAGGCAAAGGGAGACCAGACCCAGGCTTCTCTGTTAACAGAGGTCCTGGAACTCACTGGATTGGAGCCATCTACGGACTGGAGGTTTTGCCAGCCCACAGGTAGCTGGGTCGCTCTCCCTGCTCCAGTTCAAGCCTAACAAAATGGGAGCCCAGGAGAAAAGACCAGCACCCTGAGTGCTGCCAAGGAGCAGAGCGAGGCCCCAGTCTGCCAAAGCCAGCCCGAAGCAGCACGTGTCAGGGACATTATGTTTGTCTTGACCGTGGTTCTCCTGTTTGATTCCTAACTACAAATGTTTTCTCCTTTTTTCTTGTCATTCTGCCACCTAAAGAATCTTTTGCTGTTCCTGACCTCAGCAATTCAAGAGGTGACTTCTGCATGCAGTTCATTGATATTCACCAAAATATTTCTGCTAATACTTAGTTTTAACACAGACTTGCTACAAATCGTTTGCTGTGCATTTGTCTGCAGTGATTATGCTTTACTATTTATGCCACGCCTGTATTTTCCTTTTAGCAAATAAAACCAACTTGTTTTTGAGAAGCTTAGGCTTACATTCAGTATCCAATAGAGCAATAAGGACTTATTCAAGGGAAGTTTGTAAAAGACAAGCAGCTTCTATCATTTATGCATGATTACGCTCCACTTTGCTGTTTTGTTGTATTTGAATGTGGAATGTCTCTACTAATAAATCCAAGGAGGTGGTCTGGGTACGGAAGCATTGTGAGATGCCACTACGGCAGAGCTAACAGCAGTTTGTGAAGTTCATGTCACCCGTTAGCTAAGCGGTGAAGTCAGCTTAAATATTGTAGACAGCTGACAGATTAGACCCTGCTTCTTTTGAGCAGGAGAAGTAAGGTTTAGTGTATTCTTAAGAAGAGGCAGCTGGTGTTATCCTAATGGTAATTACTCAGTAACTGAGTGTAAGGGTTTAGCTGCACCAGGGAAGCTGATACTTGTTGCCCAGTGAACAATTCTGTACCGTTATGTATTGTGGTAGCTCATGCCATAGGTGACCTACAGGTCCTCCCGTGTTAGGTGAGATGTCTCAAAAAAACGTAAAAATTGCAGTGTGAATGAGGCAGTACCTAATGCATGGCATAACGTACAGTTGTGTTGTGTCCAATGTCTTCTGTGGAACCGGGGCAAATTGCTCCCTAATTAACAAGTCATGTCCTAATCACGGGTGATTGCTTTGTCTTTAAACATGTGTTGACTTCTTAGTTCAGACTGATGAGAGGACAAGCTACTAACACTACTTCTCTTTAAAAAAAAATCACTTTCAGGTTATCACTGGGATACATCAGACTGGATGCCAAGTGTCCAATTGCCAGGTATCCAAGAGTATCCAAATTACGAAGTGGTTGAGGAGGCAGCTCCCCTCTACACCGATCCCAACGCCATCGACACAGACTATTACCCTGGCGGTTACGACATAGAGAGCGATTTCCCACCGCCACCCGACGACTTCCCCGCGCCCGACGAGCTCCCACCGCTGCCGCCCGAATACAGCGACCAGTTTGAGTCCATACAGCCACCCAGAGACATGCCAGCCGCAGGCAGCCTGGGCTCCTCCACGAGAAGCAGGCAGAGATTCAACCTGAACCAGTACCTCCCCCACCACTACCCCGCAGACATGTCAGAGCCCCAGACCGCGGCCGGCGGCGGCGGCGCTTACCGAGACCCGTACGCTCCCTTCGCGCTGGGCTTCGGCAGAGACTTGGAGGCGCCCGCCGCAGACAGCCTGTCCGTGTCCGTGTACGCCTCCACGGCGTCCTGCTCCGACGTGTCCGCCTGCTGCGAGGTGGAGTCCGAAGTCATGATGAGCGACTACGAGAGCGGCGACGACGGCCACTTCGAAGACGTGAAAATTCCGCCACTCGATTCCCAGCAACACACAGAAGTCTGACACGCTCAACAAAAGTGCCTGGACTTTAACAAACTCTGTCAATGCTAGAACCACCTTCAAGAGCTTTTTTTATTTTCTTTTCTTCTTTTAATTTTTTTTTCCCCAGCCACAGTGATTGCTAAACTGGCCTGGCTGCACTGGGTCATGCAGCTCATTTCACTAAATCAGCCTGTTTCCAGGTCCTGACCTACTGTAATTGGAGAGCACCAAGATTTCCGTTGGCTGTGCCATTCCTCATCATGTTTTTTGTACTTACATTGTCTATGTTAAAAGAAACACATACACCTTCTCCATGTTAGCATGATGCATATATTTATATAGTTCTAATGCAAATATAATTTTCTCCTACTTTTTGTAAATGTTATGTACAGTTTGATTTTAATAGTTTTAACTAGATTTTGTAGATATTTTGTGAATTTGTTTTCCACTGAAATTAGTGGTGTTAGTGTGCCATTACAAACTAGCACCCTGACTTACTATAATCAGGGCATCACTGTATGTATTCCTCCTCCTCCTCCAAAACTAAGGTTGGACATTTCATTATGAAAGAAAAATCAAAATATTTACACAATTCCAATTGTACATAGGGTAGGTCTGATATTTTTCTGGGTCAGCTATATGGAAATGTCTTAAATGGGTTGCTGTATTTTAGAACTGTAAACATTTTTTCCCTTCTTGGAAAGTGTGTTGGGGACCCTCTGCATACCAGTTTAGAACCAAAACCACCATGACACAGTTTTTATAGTGTCTGTATATTTGTGATCCAATGGTCTTGTAAAGGTTTTTACTGAAAACTACCATTAGCCAGTCTTTCTTACTGACAATAAATTATTAATAAAATACTTTCGCTTTGCTCCGCGTATCTCTGTTGCACGTGATGCAGTTGCAGCGTTTCGCAGCCCGTGATGCGTCCTGCGCTGCGCGAACCGCTCCGAGCAGCCCGGTGTCCTCTCCCTCTGCTGCAGGGGCTCACTAGATGGCAGTGTGTGTCTGCAGAACGCGTCTCCAACAGCAAAGCCGCCACCAGGAATAAACATTGATGGGTACCAAACTTCAGGGGCCTTCTCCAGAGTTCGCATTTTTCTTTAAACACATAACCCAGCTCTGTAAGTTGCTGAGTGTTTGTTCCAAAGTCCCCCAGAATGTACATAGAAAAGGCAGCTTTGAAAGCTGTTCAGTTGGAAGAGCAATTTTTCTTTATCACTTACATAGTGATTTTCACTAATATCTGCCCCATTGTACACTTTCTACTGAAATTCCTGTGATTATTTTTTTAGGTGATGATATTTCAATGGCAGTTTCTTGCACTGACCTACATTTCTAGGGTCAGACCAGGACCCAGTTCGCTTGGATACTGCTCAGCTGTTTTCCCAATGAGACCGGCGTGAAGCCGCAGTGTTTTATAATCTGAAGTTCTTGCACCGAAGAGCAGGACAGATCCCCCTACCTCCGGCAGGTGAAGGACGGGCTGAAGTTCAGGAGAGGTCCTCAGCAGATCTCTGTTTTTCTCATATCACCCAGCACTATTTCAAACCCACTTGCATTTCTTTTCTTACTGTCTCAGAAAATTCCATAGCCTGGAAAGGTAAAAATAAAAAAAGTAGAAAATGAGATTCTCAGGCATGAGAATGAATTTAACAGAGGCCAGCAGCATTTTTCAACTGGAGTGACTCATGGTAAAGGTACTTGCAGGGAAGATTTATCTTTCTTCATCATACTTGTAAACCAGTAACCTAAGGCCAATGTGGACCAGAATTAAAAAGTGAGACTTGAATCTCATTCCATTGTTTTAGGAGGGCAAGATAATATTTTGCTGCTTTCTCCAAGTTCTTCAGTAGTTTTGACCATAGCATTAGCAGGGAACATGCCGCAACAACATCAAATTGCACTGGAAACGCTGCATCTAGGAGACAGTTTAGATAAATTGTGAGTAGGACAGGGCTTCCTTGCTGAAAAGGATTAATCTGCACCTTGCTCTGCAAAGACAGAGCTGGCTCATGAGTTACCTTATCTACAAGTAGCAGAACACCCTTTTTCTGGTCTCGGGAACTACGCTGTTAGGCAGCTCCCAGGTTACACTTTGCAGCAGATGACACGAAGGCGTCTGCATAAAAGCCTACGAGGTGTTTATGAAAACGCCGGCAGTGCCAGCCCGCAAACCCCTGCAGGGGAGCAGCGCCCAGAACAGCCCCCCTTGGCCACGGCCGCGCTCGGAGCGGGCGCCGCGGGGCCTCCTGCACCGAGCGCCTTCCTTCCCCGCATCGTGCGGGCACCGCAGGGCCTCCTGCACCGAGCGCCTTCCTTCCCCGCATCGTGCGGGCACCGCAGGGCCTCCTGCACCGAGCGCCTTCCTTCCCCGCATCGTGCGGGCACCGCAGGGCCTCCTGCACCGAGCGCCTTCCTTCCCCGCATCGTGCGGGCACCGCAGGGCCTCCTGCAGCCAGGGCCTCCCTGGGCACCGCGGGGCCTCCTGCTGCTGCGGTGCTTCCAAGGCCGCGAGGAGCCCGAGGCAGCAGCGTGGCTGACCCGGTAGCGGCCGAGAGGAATTCAAGAGCACTGGCCAGGTGATTGGTTTGGGGAGAGGAAAATTGGAAGCAGGTAAAGACCTCACTGAAGCCACCCATCCACATCCTCCTAGTTGCTGCAGAACTAGGAATGCTTGGGAAAAGGTATTATCTTAACCCCCTGTGCACAGGCGGTGGGGGTCACAGGGAAAGCACTTTTCCCAAGTCGGCATCAGTGGAATTAGCAGTAGGAGGATGCAGGTAAATGTGGAGCCATCCATGCTGCTTCCTGTGTTTCCCCACTTGCCCAGCTCAGGTCCATTAACCATCAGACAGAAGACTGGACGGAGGAAAGAGGTACCTAAATTCCTAGTGGTTATTATCACTTTACTGAGCTGCCAAGAGGTCAGATGAGTTGCTGCTCTAAATATAAGGAAGGCAAAGGAGGAAGAAGTTGGAGCCCTCTTTTAGCAGCCACAGAATTAGCTTAACTGTATCAAAGCAGATTCTCGCTCCGTCCCCTTGCTGGACATGGAACCTGTTGCCAGATGCAGCCTCTTTCCTTCCTGTGGTTTCTGCTCCCATTGCAGGGAAGGAGAGGACGGGGAAGATCTCCTCCCACCTGCTTTCTCAAGCTCTCAGCTCCCTGGGTAGCCTCAAGGAGGCTCTGCAGCCCATGCTGCCCTCCAATACCCCCCCAGCTCCTGGAGGAGGCCATCCACAAGGTCCTACACCCACATTTGGCAATGTGAACCCCGGGGGGCACTGAGAGGTTCACAACCTGCACCATTCCCACCATATGCTTCCCACCATAAAGAAAAAACACTACAAAACTTTAATCATTTCAGCACCGTGGCCTGCCATACGCCCCTTCTATCTGGAATTGATGTTTAAACCCTGGGATTATTGAGAACGTGCAGCTATCCACACCACACTTTGCAGTGCAGCCTGAAAGAAACTTTGCAAGACCTGAAGCACATTTGGAGCAAAGGGTAAAAATGCAGATTACCATCTATAACCATGTGCGCAAAATCCATAGTACTGCAAAATAAACTCTTGTGCAACACGTTAATGGTGTGGAAGTACCAGGACGCAGGCAGACATTTCCATTTAATAACCAAAACTACAGAATTATTTTTCCTCAGAGAACCTCTGTATTCCCCACATAGCAGCCAGCCCAAGGAACCCCATGAGACTTGGAAACGATGGATTCAAGCAAGCACGTTGCAGGACATACCTAGTGCGCCGTTACGAGCACTGAGGTTACACACACTCTAAGCAGAGGCAGAAATTGCCTATTCCTACCTGCTTAGCATCAGGCTGAGGCCCTGCTTTGCTCTTTAGAGATCCCTGCATGAAGCTTCAGGAAGGTCAGAGTCTGGCTTGCTCATGGCCAAGCTCATGAGCTACAGACCAGAGGAACCTCCAGTGGGGTGGACTGGAAAGGCTCAGAGGGCTGGGGCCAGCAGCACAAAGCCCAGCTGGTCACTGGCAGTTTGCCCCTGCAGGGAACCATTCCGGGGCCCTCGTGTTTAACATCTTTGAGATACATAAGGTTCCTGTGGGCCCGTTTCTCCACCCTGTCAAGACTGCTCATTAATCCAGAAGAGAAGTGCCAAGTCCTGCACCAGAGAGGAACAACCCTGGCCCTGGCACAGGCTGGAAACCAGCTCAGCACAGAAGAACCTGGTGGGCGAGGAGACCATGACCAGCAGCACAAAGCAGGGCCGCGTGTGCAAGCAGCAGGAGGCAGCGCAAGGCCTGCACCCCCGGGCTCAAATCCCGGGAACCGCGCAGGATTCCGCACTCAGCAGCTCCACACACCGAGCAGGAGCTGCTGCTATTCCCGGTAGCAAAAGCCTTTGCCCGAGGATCTCTGCACATCAGAGCAAAGCTGCTCCGCTCGCGGAGAGCGGGCGGCCACGAGGTAGGCGCTTACGTTGCTTTTTATAGCGCTTGCCAGTTTTTAGGATCAAACAGCTTTCAAGCCCACACAATCCTTCATAAAAATACTAAAGGGATGGAGAAGTCCCCATTAAAGCAAGCGAGCCGAAACAGGCTGGTTTTCAGCAGCTCTGCTTGCTCTTCTACAGCTGGAAAGGAATAAAAAAAAATCAGAGAGGTGCAGTTTTATGCACAGCATAGCTGCATAGCAGCAAAATTAGGTCTCTGCTTTGGTCCTGGATACCAAGAGGGAGAGAATTTTAAAAGAAGGGTTGTCAGAATTACTTTCTCCTCGTGTGACACCAGTAAATCTCTGAACTTCCTGGTAATCAAAAGCTTATGGAATAGCAGTGTCCATTTGCTAGCTCTGGTCCTCAAAACCCTTTTAATTGTAGTGCCCCATTAATAAACCCTCACACACAAAAATGAGGCCTTTGCTGCAGTCACAGCAGTCAAGATGAAGTATCAGCATGGACAGTAAGGATTCCAAACATCGCAACGAGAGCTAAGGGCTGTGTTTTCCTTTAGCAAGTTATCCGAGCTGAGCCCCATTTCATGCAGGGCCCCTTCCAAGCTTTCTGCTGCAGCCGATCAGTCCTCGATTTCCTGGTGTTTCCATGCACGTTTGGGGTGTAACGTGCCCAGCGCGCGAGGCCCCGGTACCGCCAGCGAGACCCCCCTCTGCCAGAGCGGGCCGCTCGCCGGGCACAGACACACGGGCAGGGGCTGCAGCCAAGTTCCAGTCTTCCGATTTAATTCCTTTTTCCCCAGAACTCACAGCACAGAGGAACTCACATCATGAAGTTCAAAAGCCTCACGTTTAAATACAAGTATTTTCCAGTGGCCATCCACCAGCCGAGCAAGAACACTGCCCAGGTTTTACACAGCACCAAGCACCAGATTGTAGGGGGCAATCTGACTTGGAGTTTTGCTGGGGAAAAAAAAAAACCACTAGACACAGAGAAACAGGTTAATAAATAACTAGTCTGACAACTAACCCATGCTACTCAGGGTGGGTTAAGGGTCCTGCTTATTTTGCAGCTAAATGCTCCGGTGCCCCCCGGCGCTTGCACAGACCTCCCGGAGGCGCTCAGTGTCCGGAAGGTCACTGGGAAGCAGCGGAACAAACACGGGATCCGCGCTCCGCCTGCGGAGAAGCAGCCGGGGGCAGCGTTCCAGGGCCGCGGCCTCGGGAGCTGCTCCCGGGAGGCTGCCGCCCCGCAGACCAGAGCGGCCTCCCGCTCCCGCCCTCTGGCTGCTCCTTCCCCCCACCTGAAATCCCCTCAGCAGTCCTAGCCCTGCAGTTGGGTACCCGGCTTTAACAGAAAAACACAGCGATGCCGTCATCTTTAGAGGGAACTATCCTAGCAGGAATACTCTGACTGCAGCCCCTTGGAAGCTGTCCGGCCTCAGAGCCCACCCGGGCTCCACCCGGAGCATTCCCGCTCTCCCGAGGGCGCGTGGACTCTCTGGAGAGGCTGCCCACGTGTGCAGGCAACAAATCCTTCACTCCATACCCCTGGTCCCGGCATCGCTGAAGAGGGAAGGACAGCGCTGCCGCTCCAAGGAGCCCCCAGGACAGCGGCAGGGAAGCCGGGAAGCTTCCGCGTGCTGAACAGGCTGCACGGGCGCCAGCGTCACGGCCCCCGCCCGCAGCGGGAGCTAGCGGATCCCGGAGCAGCTACGGGTCTGCTGGCTCCAGCTCCGGAAAAAATCCCGAGCGAGGCAGGACCCGCTCTTACTGCTGTCTTTGCAAAGCCTCGGGGGGTCTGGGGCACGCCTGCTCGCCCCGCAAAGGGGCCAAGCGCCTGCCTTCTCCCTGCGAGAAATCTCTGTATTGAACAGGCAGGAACAGAGCTTGAAATTCAGAGAACTCATAGGAGAAATGAAAGGCCCCAGCTCAGCAGTGGTCTCACTGCAGGCAAAGCGGAGCAGTTTCAGGAGTTACTGAGCCTGGGCAGAAGGAGAGAAGAACTGACTGCAAAATGTCTAGGGGTTGGTAAATTAGAATATTCATTTGGGGTTGGCGTATGCAGCTTTAAAGGAAGAAGACAGAAATGTGAATCCTTCCTACACAGGTACCTGAGCTACCAGATGAAAGGAAAACACAATCTCCTACGGTCTCTGAGATGAGGCCCAACAGCTCCAGGAGCTCCGGGAATACTCAGGCCGCTCGGTTTCCCAGGCACAAAGTTCCTTGAGTGTGCCAGTTAAACTGACAGGAACTGGTACAAAACACCTGAGGCTTCTCTGCAAGAACATCACACCCTTCATGAAGTACAGGCTTTTTCAGACCAAATATTCTGACATGCACTAAGGAGCACCTCAAACATGAACTCGAATATTTGGAATCTCAAGAGAATAAGTTGAAGTTTGGGTTTAATTTTACACAACAAAGCAACATTTACCTTAATACTACAACTAGAAGGACCATTAGAAGTGTCTCTAGTTGGTTTTGACTGACAAATGCTGTTTGGCAACATAAGATAGAAGAACTAAAATATTCCGAAAATAATTTCGGAAGCCATACCCAGAATTAAGTACTACTTTGGCTATCAGTTTCCCCACAAATCCTTTACCAAGGCAGAAAAAGCTGATGAATAAGCAGTTTTATTCCTGATTGCATCAGGAATCAGCTAACATTTCTGCGCCGGTGACTAGAAAGTAATACCTTAAGTAAATGACACACAGGGCTGAGCTATCCACCTTTTCCATAGAGACCCAGTAAAGCCTAGAAGGGACAAGGAGAAGCAGGATGAAGTTCAGCTTTCCTGAGCTCTAGTTTAATTTTAGCTGCCAACTGCACCACAGATAATTCAAAAGACCGAGTCTTGCATGCAGGGGTGCTCTTTCATCTAGAGAGAGGCTCATGGAGAATACAGAGAGTGGAAAGGGAAAAAAAAAATATGAGTGGATTTGGCACAGAAATGCCCTTCTGCTGCTGTTACTACCTCGTCCTGGGCTGGCTTCTCCGCATGGCCCCGCACAGGGCCCGGAGCAGCCTCGGGCTCTACCAGAGCAGCTGCTTGAAGAGCACGTTCTGCCAAACACACACGAGCCACCAAGGGCAATAAATCACCACCAGGAAAACTTGCTGATTTTGAATTTCCACTTGTCAGCTCCAAAGGTGCTGGAAGAAATCTGGTCCAAGACTATTTTAAGAGAGTACAGGATGTGAACAGAGTGTCAGTCATGAGCCCGTCCAAGGAACAAGCTGGGGGATCCTTGGTATTTGTCCATGCTTTGCCATTAAGAACAAACAACTTATCCGGGCTCCAATTCACTTTTCCAATTTGCATCCCTAAACAGAGGAGAAGATCAGCAGAAAGTGCTACTTTAACTTGTTATTAGAAACAAGAAAGAGGAGAAGCAGAAGCACATCCAATTATACGGCAACAATGTGGATTTGCCTTTTGTGACAAAAAGTATCTGGCAAAACAGTTATGAACAGGGTGCATTATACTAAAGTGGCCCTCGAGCTCCATGCTACTAGTATTGCTCTCACTCTTTGCTTGGGGCCATGCCCTATTTGTCTGCTTTTAAAGCAACACATCAGCTGCAATGCACGAGGTCAAACCTGTTGTAGTACAGCTGTCCAGGGCAGGATTAAATAAAAACTCTGGCTTTGACGACCATACAGATCTTCACCACGGGGTATGTGTCTGAAAATGAAAAGAAAGATTGACTCCAGAAGCGACACAAAAATATGGGCTGAAAATTGGGCTCTTCTCTTACTGTCACCAGCGGATGTAGAGATGCTTAATTATTAGAACGAAAGCGTTGGCATGAAGTTAGGGGGAAAACGCAGCTAAATAGTACATTACCTGGCAATGTTTCAATAACATCTTTCTGCTGATACGCTCTTCAGAAGTGACTTCCACAGAGGATAAAGGACACAGTGACGCAAACTCCCTCGCTGTTTTCCAAGGTCAGCCCAGCCGAGTGCAGCTCTCCTTGGGCCGGGCTCTCCCTGGAAGCGCCGCTCCGGCACCCTCCGGAGCAGAGGGCGGCACGGCAAGCCGAGCACCTTCCAGCGGGGCAGCCCACCATGGCAAGGCCATTCCCGGCCTTTCTTCCTCCCCTCGCCACACGCCGGTTCCCAGGTTAGGGGGTCCTGTTTGCGGCTCCCCGCAGCGGCGCCGCGCAGGAGCCCAAGTCCCCGCTCCTCAGCAGTGTGGACCTTCAGGGGGTTGTTCCCTGTGGGGATAACCAGCCAGCTCTCTTGGGAAAGGGCAGGGACACGTCATCCCCTCCACGGCCACGTGTGATTTAACGGCTCTACCAAAACACATTAGGACCCCTCACAAAAACAGTGGCTTTCAGTTAAACCCCCACGGCGCCCATTCGTGGTGGCACTTACTGAACTCTCTTTTGATGCTGGATTTCCTTCCAGCTTGGGCTGTCAGTGACTCCTTCACTGCAGAAAACGGCCCAGGACCCTGAAAGAGTAAAAGCAACTCAGGAACTCGTCTTTTGTGGCACCCAGGGCCTGCTGAGTAACGGCACTGTTGAAGAGCCAGGCTTTAACAAAGCAACAATAAAGTTAAATTTAACATCTTTGTCCAGCGTTGAAAGCCACAAGTTCTTACCGCCACGCTCAAAAACCACCCAAACCACACAAAAGCCAGGAAGCTTTTTAGCGAGCTAAAAGGGGCAGCTCAGCAGCTAATTCTTCGCAGGGAGCGCAGACATTAAAGACATCGGAGCAGCAGCTCGCAGCAACCTTGTATCGTTTACCCAAACAAGGCTTGAAAGACAAAAAGGGAATGGGCATAAAGCAAGGAATTTCAGCCATAAGGAATTTCTCAGGAGTCTGAACTTGTGTCCAGGTATTCCAGGTATTGTTGAGATGTACATGGAACAGGGACAAATTCAGGTTCAAGGTTGAAGCACCAAGCTGGAATTGTGACCCAAGGATAACTGGGCGAATCCCTTCTGAAAAATGGGGCTCACTGCCACAGCAGCCAGCTCTGACCTTGAAAGGGAAAACGGGAAGCAGTCCTGGGCTTAAAGGGGGTTTTACCTCAGGTTTCCCCCAGCAAGGGAAAAGCACTTCAGCCGCTTGGAGTAGGGAAGAAACACGTGGAAGAAAGTGCCACTAGGCCTTCTCCCTGCTTCTGTGAATTATTTTACTTCCTTCACTTGCTGTTAAATAAAAGAAATAAAAGAAATAAAGTTTCTTTTATTTGAAAATTTTCTTTGAAGCTAAACTAAAGGTTCATTTGACCCCAGTTTATTATTTTGTTTTTAGAAAGTCCCCTTCAGCAAGATATGGAAAGTTTCACTCAGCAGTACCAAAGGAAGTTCTCAGGTTGTGTTTGAACCAGGGAGAAGTTATTTTTACTGCGCTATTCCCGAAATTGCTTCTCACCTCCATGACTATGGAGCAAGGCTGTTGGGCACATCTTACAACAAAGTGATTTCTGCAGTTTTCTAAGGGCATGTGGTACCACAGGAACGTGGCTTCGTCCCCTAAAAATCAAGCATCAGGGAAATCACTGTCACAGGAAAACTCTTGCTTAGATTTGTTACTATTTGTACTGGTAGTTTTGAATCTTAAAAAAACAGAAAGAGGAAAAGTCACATATAGCAGACTATGTCACAACTTAATACCTCTTTACTACACACCACCTGGCTCCAGTAATCCTTTCTCCTGTTTCTCGCTCGGTTTACTCCCAAGTTACGACTCGGTAACACAGACTAATAAAACAAGTGAAGATGGTGTCAAACCCTACAGCCTGAAGGAAAGCAGCATCTCGAGTAAAGTCTACCGACTAGAAATACGTATAAAACTGATTTATTGCTGTTTTCACTCCCAGGGCAAACAGCACTTGATAGATTGAAGTCCGAGCTTTCTTCCTCCTGATCATTTCTTCTGAGCACTGAAGCTGCTGCATGAAAGAAACACATCACGTCAAGACTCAGTCGAGCTCTTCTCAGTAGCATTTTGAAAGGCAGATTTGTGTTCTCTTCAACTAATACTGGATATCCCAGTGGCAGACCCCCTCGCACCCTGATGAGGTTTTATCCACGCTCATTCGAAGGGAGGAGCTGCCAAAGGCAGAGCAGCAGCAGCAGCGCAGGGCCACGCAGCACCCACGGGCTTGGAGACACAGGCACCCCTAGCACCCGCGCTCGAGCCAAAAGACTTCCCTGCCATTGCAAACGCCAGCTCCTTCATAGCCTGGTGCTTCCCATGGAGCACTTCAGAAGCTTCTGCCCCCATTTAAATCCCCCGAGCACATTCAAGGGGTGTGAAATATCCATGGCAAGATGGGCCATTTCTCCAACACTGGCTGCACCTCTTCTCCTCTATGGAAGCCAGACCTCACTGTCAAAGTGTCTCTAAAAACATGCCAGTAAAAAGGACAAAAAAGCCAGGCAGCCTAGAGGCACCTCAGAGGCTTCCCAAGTGCTCGGATCTACATCGTGACCCCTTCCCGTCGCCTGTTCCGGAGGCAAGAGGGACGCCGGGATCATTGTCCGTCCTTCTCCCCTCCTGCTGCCTGCTCCAAGCGGAGCAGCTGCCTCCCAAACAGAAGCGGGGGGCCTCCCAGCGCTCGCATTCCCATCCAGCCCCTTCCTTTTTCTTTGGACAAACCGAATCCTGTTACTGGTATATCCCATAGTACTCACCTCCACTTAGTGAGAAACAGGGCTCTCATTTGCCTTTTCCTATTTCGCATCCTCCACACGGAGCCTCAGCCGGCAGGACAGCGGGGAGGTGGCTCCATTGCTGCCGGGTCGGGCTGGATTTTCTAGAATTGGCAGCGATTCCCTCCTTAGCTGCTCATGATCTACTAACAAGACGCAACTCCCTGCCACTAGAATCGCAAGGGATAAAAATATACTCACAGGCTAAAAAAAGTAAAATTCCACCTCAGAATTATTTTACATCTGGAATAAATTTCAACTTTTTGGAGTTAAGTTTCATTACAATGGGAGTAAGAAATGTGCCCCTGTAGCTTTTGCTTTCCTCGCTGGATTACCAGCCAGCCCCAGAAACCAGGATTTCTCTTTAGACATGCAACACTAAATTAAATTATCATGAACCCCAAGCTCCACGCAACTTTTCTGCAGCAGACAGGCAGCAGCAGCAGCGACGATGCAGCCCTCAGGAGCTTCTGCCAGCGCCTCCGAGCAAACAGCTCCCACGCTCGTCACGCAGGCGCAGCCTTCGCCATTTTGCTCCGCTGCTTTCCCTTGTAGTAGGAAAACTCCGACAGCCCCGGCCACGTAAATCACAAACGAAACCCGAGCCAGGCAGAGGAGCACAGCCCTGTCACCAGTGACTCATCTTTTTCCTTGATACTGTTAAGTCATTTACTCGGAGGCTTTCACAGAATACAGTATTTTACTCTGCGATTTTAGCACTGACTTCAGTAACGCGTTTTGTCTGCCTTGCCCAACAAGGGCACCTCAGGATGTAGCGCCGCGCAGCCGCAGGACGCAGCAGGTGTTGCCAGGCCGCCGCTCACACGGTGGCACCACGCGTCCGTTACACCCCGTACGCGGCAGCACTTTTGAGATCAATAACCAGCTCGTCTTGGGCGCTGCAGGTGACCCCAGCGCCTGCCTGGGAAGCAGAGGACTCCAAGAGCACCCAACTCGCCCTGCCTGTGAAGGAGCAGGAGCTCTGACCAACGAGCTCTCGGCTGCTCGCCTGGGGAATGGGCAAACGAACCTCGAGTCCGCAGGGTCTGGGCTCAGCCATCTCCTCACAGCTGGGAAGGTCGGGCTAACTGCACTTGGCTTGATCCAGAGGCAGCAGCTCAAGCAGGGAGATCCAAGAACTCCCCAACCAGATGCTAGACCACATCAAAAATGCTGACGTGACTTATACCCAGAAGCCCCTCACGTTACTGTTCACCAAGAAGCATTTTTTTAATATTCATAAGTTACAGCTTCTCTATTCACACTAACCTGAACATTATTATTATTTTTACATCCTACAGCTCATATAGTTAATGTGAGGAAGAGAAAACCCATGTCCGTTAATTCACGACGGGGACAAAGTGGCACTTTCAGAACCCGCAGAATCACGAGCCACCCTGGAGCTGCCTTTGAGGGCAGATGGCACACGCCAGCCTGCGTTAGCCACTCGGAGTGTTACACAGAGACACTGTCGGGGTTGCCTGCTACAGCAATTAGCAAGGAAAACTCTTCCCTAGGGAAAACAGACACACCAAGGCTCAGAACAAAAGGATTGCAGCAAGAACAGCAGCCAGCAAGGCAGGGCCTGACACTGCAGAGGCACTGGGCAGGCGAAGTCCACCGTAGAGACCTGCGTGCTCCACATCCACGGCATGGAAGATGGTTAAAACGCTGTTTCTACCATTGATGCTGGAGCTGGTGTGGCTGAGCAGGAGGGGAGCCCAGAGAGCTACACCTGATCCTCCCACCTCCTTGTCTTGCAGGACTCCATCACACCGCTGCCATTTAAACAGACAAAAACGTTGCTATCAAAACAGGACAGATGCATTTCTCTCTTGCAGACACAGCTGCTAAGCTCTGCCCACACTCTGCCTGCTCCCTTCAACCATGATCCCACTGTTTGGATCCCATCTGGAAAATCTCTGTGTTGAACATACCCCACTTTTCACTGCATCTTTTGCAGTCTTCAACAAGCAACATGCAACACTATCCTTGAGGATAATGTGGTCTTCACACACGACTTCACCAAGGCTTTTGACACCGTCCCTCACAACACCCTCCTGGGCAAGCCCCAGAAGTGTGGGATAGATGAGTGGACAGTGAGGTGGATTAGGAACTGGCTGGATGGCAGGGCCCAGAGAGTGGTGATCAGTGGTGCAGAGTCTAGTTGGAGGCCTGTAGCTAGCGGGGTCCCCCAGGGGTCAGTCCTTGGTCCAGTCCTGTTCAATTTGTTCATCAATGACCTGGATGAAGGCACAGAGTGCTCCCTCAGCAAGTTTGCTGATGACACGAAACTGGGAGGAGTAGCCGAGCCAGCCTTTTGCTAAGCAGTGTGCATGAATAATCTATCCTGGGAACACCCAGCAGCTGAAACGTGCAGGAAATAGTAATTGAGAGTAGTGGCTGTTATTTGAATTCCCCCCTAGCTCACGCTTCGGCGTGGGCACTTGCTTCACAATTTCTATTAAAAAGAAAAAGATAAAGCTTTCCAACAGGCCCAGTCTGCACGTTTCGAGGCAAGATTATAGGAGGGATGTGGAGCTGCTGGAGAGAGTCCAGCGCAGGGCCACAAGGATGATCAGGGGCATGGCACACCTGCCCTATGAGGAGAGGCTGAGGGAGCTGGGCCTGTTCAGCCTGGAGAAGAGAAGGCTGAGAGGGGATCTGATCAGTGTCTATAAGTACCTCAAGGGAAGCAGTGAGGAAGATGGTGCTGGTCTCTTTTCAGTGGTGGCCACCGACAGAACTAGAGGAAATCTCCGGAAACTGAAGCATCAAAAGTTCCATGGGAACTTAAGGAAAAATTTCTTAACAGTGAGGGTGACAGAGCACTGGAACAGGCTGCCCAGAGAGGTTGTGGAGTCTCCTTCTCTGGAGATCTTCCAAACCCGCTTGGACGCAGTCCTGTGCCACGTGCTCTAGGTGACCCTGCGTGTGCAGGGGGGTTGGACTAAATGATCTCTAGAGGTCCCTTCCAACCTTAAGCATTCTATAATATTCTCTTATTTCCACCTGACAAGCTGCCTTGTTAGGCTAATTTAGCTCTTTAAAGAAGCTCTCTTCCCATATTTATTTCATACTAATTCAGGTCAATGTTAACAACATTTTCCACTGTACACTTTTTTTTATTCCGCCTTCCTTTGCTCCCATTGCCTTCATCCCTACTGACCCACCAGCAATACATGGGCTTTTACAAGCAGATTGGAAGCTCAACAACTTCCAGTTCTCTGTCAGCAAACAAATAAACCTCAGTAATCTTAACACACAAACTCTCCTGTGACTGATTCAGCTTCAAAAACACACAGTTCATTGGTTTTAGCACATTTTCCCCACACTAAATACTTTACACAGTTCCCCATGACACCAAATGCAGTTTTCCTGAAATATCAGTCTAACAGTTGTAAACAAGATAGTACTTGTGTTGGATTTTCTCTCAACTGCTTGCCTCAGAGATTGCTTCACTTGGGAGACAATACAGCTGGCAATTATTTTATCAAATTTATATAAAATATTTGCATTTTTTTTCTCCCCATAAATGTATATTCTTGTGTACAATGCCATTTCTCTGGTCTGTAATAGCTTCTTTGTTCATTTTGACTTCTGTTTTTCTGTTGCACTGCTCGGTGAGAGGTGAAAGGCATCTCAGGATTTTGCTGGCTCTTTGCTGTAATTGCTAATACATCGTACCAGGCTGAAGTACACCCATTTGCTGTGCTGCAACAGCGCCCTTGAAGATGAGGGGCACTGACAATAGAGATATGGAGAGGGAGAAAATTACCTTGAAAAAGCAAACACAAAGATGGAGCTGGAGGAAGGGTTACGCCAACAGGAGAGGGTCCACATATACGAGAGTTTAATCAAAAGAAAGACGACAGAAAACAGGCCTCAGTGCTCGTACGGGCTGCTGCAACACGACAGACTGGATCGAGGATCTCACACCAGCGAGTAGCTGAACTTCCCAAAACGGAGCCGTTTCCCAAGGCAGTTTGCTACACACCTGCATGGCCAAAAGGCAAAGCAGAACAAACAGCAGGGGTGTCCCAAGGGCAAAAAGCAAATTCTCCTTTTTTCTATGACAAACATCATCTCTGTTTGCGACTCTATTCTCCAAACCAGCGAGGCCTTGCCATGGCATCACGTAACTCACTAAGATTTTATTTTCTACCTTTCAAATACGCCTGAGATGCCTTTGCTTCTCACTCCTGCATCCACTGCGTTTCCAGCCCTCCCTGCCTAACAGAGGGCTCTGAGGGCACCCAGGCCGGGCGCCTCCACGCGCCTCCCTTCAGAGCCCCGGGTCCGGCCGCTCCGATCCCCCTCCTCGCTGAGCTCCTCTGGGCCTCGCGCGCCGCCTCCAGCTCCGCATTCGCAGCGGCAACAACCCCGTGGGGTGCGAGGAGCATCTGCTGCCTCTGACACTTCCCACAGACAGGGCCCTGACCTGGATTCCCTTCCCTGTTACCAGGACAAGGTAACAGCTCCCACAGCTAATTTACACTGAATTTGTACATCTGCTTTGTAGATAGCTACGAGTTCAGGAGAGTGTCAGAAGGAACTCAGTGTTTAATGAAATGGCACACTGTTTTAGAAATATTTATAATGATTTTTGTTTTGAAAGCTAATTATTATGTGGAAAGTGTATTCACCCAAGGACATAATGCTATTTCCTTCATAACAGGATTGAAAAAAAAAAACAACATGCTGGTACAAGTTATTCATTTTTATGGACTATATTTTTATATACCTACAAGCTGCAGTTCATTAATGCTAAAATTGCATCTGTTCTGCAAGCAGCCTGGAAGTAAAAGAGCACTGGTGTAGTCCATTTCCTCATACATCAAAGCATTCATGCTAACAGGTAACCTGGAACAGCGTATGCCACAATACAAAAAGCAATTTATTTTGAGAGAAGCATACAAACAGCCTTACTGACACAACCACTGTTTCTGTTAATACACATGTTACGGTGAGACTTGGTTTAATACCTTTCCTTAAGCATCCTATTGCGCATATAGAGCCTCTTTCAGCTGCATCTGGGGCATTTTAAGATTTTTCTCCCGTGCCCTGCAGCCTCCTGCAGACAAAGGAGTACACGATCATGTCTGTAAGATGAAATACAAAGACTTTTACACTGATTGGTATCCATGTTAATGAAGTTTACACAGGCTGTAATTCAGGACACAATTTGTCCTACAATTTAAGTCACATCTCTTCAATTAGAGGCTTTTCCTGGTTTGTTATTTACTTGAAATAGCGATAAAAGAAGAATAAAAGATAAAAGACAACTCTGAGGCTATGGCTGCCATTTCAGTGTATGGTGCAAAAACCATGAGTCTCCCTTGAAAAGTGCCTGCATAATAACAGTATCAAGAAGCCAGCAGGGAAAGGGAAGGGAAGTGAAAGAAAGATAGAAGGAAGGATGAGTAGTGTCCAGCTTTGATAGTGAAGAGCAGTACAGCGGCAAATAGAAACGGGGTAAATTCACCAGAAAAGTGGGTAAAATCTGATATGCATTTAAGAGGAAAGAAAAATATATTAGTCTTTCCAAACCAAATTAAATGACAGTGGGAACTGTCAAGAATAAGAAGCAGAGGAGGACAACAGAAAAAGTGGACAAAACACAGAAACTGAACCCCTCTTATCCGCATCTCCGACCTGCAGGGTTTTCCCCCCAACCTGTGTAATCCTGGTGCTTACTAGCCTCCCTCCCTTCTGCCTTGCGTTCTGGTTTTTACCAAATTCTTTGACTCCAGGGTGGATTCCAGAAATCATTATAGGGGGAAACACACAAAAAACAACCTGCTCTCCCCTCCCACCTGCTGTGTTACCTGCTGCAGAATGCTGTGTGTTTGTTTTTTTTCCCCATCAGACCGGAAACCTATTATCGTCTCACCCATTATCGTCTTCATTATGAGCTTTAACTCTGCCACACGGAAACTGGCCGTGCACTCCAATGACAACGTATTTTCTGGGCTGCTTCCTCCAGCTGGTCTCTGAGGTAACTCAGCTGTGCAGCCAACGCAGAAGCGGCCGCGCGCTCCTCGCAGGCGGCAACGCGGCTTCCTCTCAGCACCGCGGCCCAGGGAAAGGATAAAGAGCAGGTGCAGATTCAGCGAGGAAAACCAGAAATTCCACGCTTGAAATGAAGTCATCAGCATACACTGCAACCTGCCTGACCACCCTGGAGACACCTGCCTGAGGTGCCCAGCCCAACGCAGAGCGTCTCCCCTGCGCACAGGGGAGCACGAGGCGCAGTTGCTCTCCCTGGTCTCACCACTAACGGCTACATGTGTGAGGAAGGAGAGACAGTTGTGCCCTGGACAGTTTTCCATTTGCTCTTTCAGGGCAGCTTCTTAGCATTTAGCGCCTGCCACTTGTGCAGAAACCCTATGAGAAAGAAGGTGGGGAGCCTCTGCTCTGTCCTTTAGGGACCGGTCATGTTTTAGCCGTGGTTTGGTGATGGAGTCATTGATGCCATCACGTACATGGATCTGTGTGCACGTAAGATTCACTAGACTGGAAACAGAGACTTCATTTAGGGCAGGCTTTGGGATTCCAGAATATTTAAATAAGACAAATGTGATACCTTTCCAATTACTGCCCACAGCCAGTTCTATCTGTCCGTAAGCAAAAGTGTGACAAATGGGAAAGCCAGACCTGAAAACAGCTCTCCTAATAGCGAAGAGCGATGGCATCATTTAGAAGGGAAATTTTCTCATGAAGAAACCACCCGACAGCTGACAAAGCTTATTGAAACATAAATAAAACTAACAAACTGCAATTAATTTTCTGCAACTCCCAATATACCTGAAAAGGCCTATGTTAGCCTAGGAAGGGTACTCCTAGCTGGGCCAAGGTATCTCTCGAGTCCCTTATTCAAAACACAGCTATATTTCCACTGCCTCTGCGTTTCCTTTTGCTAGCTATAGATCTTCCTAGCACTTGCTTCTGCACTGACAGGTACAGATTATTAAAATAGATTACATTTTTCATTCACTTTATCTATGTAGCTTTGTGACATCCAAACAAAGCTCATCCTAAAGCACCAGCTTCCCAAGGAACTGAAACCAGAGCCTGAATGACCCAATCTGAAATGAATTCAAGGGAAAAACAAATAATTAATCTCGCATGTTAGAAGTTTTTTTTTTTTTTTTTTTTTTTTTAAACAAGCAACAAGTCAGCATGTCGGGAACAATAACCAAAATATTTTCATAGGCCAGGACAACATGTCAGTCCATTTTCTTTTGGAGGAAAAGAAAACTCAGAGCATTTGAAACCCACCTAGATGAAAGTAAAAGGGCGGGCTAATAGCACTGAAAGAAATACAGAGAGATCATATTCAAATAAATGGAAATATCATGAAAAGCCTTTAAAATTGTGATGCAAATTTGTGATTTTAAAATTGTAATTTTCATAGCAAATGTCCCAAGGACTCAACCTTTAGATGCCATGAAACTGATAATACAAAGCTGACCAACTCATCCTTTTTCTTCCTCATACAAACTAATATAACAGAGTCCTGAGCCTCCAGGTCACATCAGTTTCCTTGAAAAGATGATGGGTCCTAAAAACAACAAAGCTTTGATTAAATTGGTCATCTAAAAAGAGAGATTTTAGAATAGAGAGGGATCTAATGCAGCTCTTAATAAGGGCCATGAACAACTGAGATACTTCTGATACCTTCTTTTGTTGGTTTTATAGATTTCAGGCAGCTGGATCTGGATGCATAACTCATATACAACTGATTTAGCCTGATGATCAAACGAGGTGGGTCTCCTTAACTTCAGCTAGCAGGCTGGTTATAAATTAACAAAACACTATTGTTTATTAACAATAGGTATCAGGTTAGCAATGCTGATAAATTAGCAAGGCAAATTTCTATGAGATCCACTGGCTGAGCAACCTCTTGGCACACGGTGCCAGAAGCGGAACATTCAGTAGAAACCAGCAGCAGCTGCTACAACAAGTAGCGGCAGCTACAACAGTGCAACAAAAAGCCCCAGCAAAACTGGACAATGAGAAAGGTGAAGATCACTACGGAATATTCAGCCTACTGCACTGTCTTTGAGAGCCACCAATATCATGGGAAATATATACATATTCTCTCTAGAAGCAAAGCACTGTGTTGAATATTGTGTTAGGCTGATACTGGGGCCTTCTGAAAGGAACCTGAACAGGTACTTTTCTGTACTTTCTTTTACAGGTTGCATGGCAGTAGGATGAGGCAGTGTGAACTATGCAGTGAGAAACCTGGCCTCTCAATGCAAGGTGCACTTCCACTATCTTTGCATCACATCCAAAGTGCAGATAACACAAATTAGATCCAAATAATTCAACCAACCATGAGGTGGTTGTCTAGGAAATTTAATTCTCTTAACTTTTTACTGCTGACCACTTCATGCTGCCCCTCTGGTCTAAGCTGCAGCTGAGGTTTCATTAAGCTGGCCAAATCATATTTTCCAGTGGATTTCTCTGGCTTAGCCTTGCTGACGAGCTTACAGAAGCCACTGCACTTGAAGCAGAAAGTGGCAGAAGAGCTGCCACACTAAGCGCAACAGCATTTCTCATACACGCATGCTTATTTGGGGCCTTTGAAATGCTATGCAAGAGACTGAATTCAGGACATCCATCATCTCCAAGACTATTTGTGAATAATCACACATGTGCTAAACAGCAGCCAGCAGAGCGAAAAAACAGCTATTTAACAATTTACTCTTACTAAAAAGAGAATGAAATGATGAAGTGCATAAGTCATCAGGATCAAGAAGGAGACACTTTTATTACAGATTTTTCTTGCTACTTGAAGTGAAGTAGTCAAGGATTGACTAAGACTCTGCATTTGTAGCCAATCCCACTTTTGGGTCACTACAAAGAAAAGTGCGTTGTGGCCTCATCTGCCAAACTTCTGGACAGGCATTTTGGCCTCCAGGAGACTGAATCAGCTTTTGGATACAAAAAGGTCACAGCTCTTTCAGCCAACTGTCTACTGGCATAAGGTGAAAGCACTGCACTGGACTTGCTCTGTAACCACTGTAGCACTACCACAGCCTCCATCTTTCAATTATCTTAAATAACTGGAACACCCTAGCTTTGTTTGCCCTTATTTTGCATCAGGAGGTGTCAGGCCTTTTTTAGGATCCCAACAGTGATCTCTCAAGAAAGGTAACTTCTATTAAGATCACAGAAAAGGTGAAGGCAAACTATGAAAATACATGTCCGTTCCAATGCTGGCAACTGATTCGACAGCCCATCAGCTGGACCTCTGGCCAGGCTGCTGCACAGATCCCATTCGTGGTGAGATTGGTGAGCTTCACTCGGATTAGGGTCTTGAGTTCCTTAAGGAGCATTTCTGTCAAATCACGTGAAGTGAAACCTGTTGCTTCACTTCTGGAAGAAGACACGGACATATTGGTGGCACCATGGCTGATGCCATGCGGGTGCTGCCATCAGGCTTTCCTTGCAGTCAGCCAAGCTCACCCTGCTCAGCCCTGAAGTCTGGTCTCATTTGTACCACCCAGCACCTACCAAGGTCCACGGGATGTGTGCAGTGCACAGCACCCTCTGCACCAGGCTGTGACGTGGGGAACTAACTCCTCAGGGTGCAAGAGCTGCCTGGTTGACCACCCTGTAGTTAAAAACACTGGAGGGGGCCAAAAACACCACAGCACTGGAGACGCCCCCGAGGCCTTCCACACCGTTTCAGGTTCTGACCCCAGCTAAAAGGGCAGCAATGCAAATCCCCCGGCCCACAACCCTGCACACCACACAACAAATCCACACAGGCCGACACGGAGCGGCCTCCCCTGGTGCTGCTGGGGTTTGGTTATATGCTCCTGTTGGCAATAGACTTTACCAATAGACCCATGATATTCTTCTTAAGGACCTGAACCTTCAAAGCTGCTTACCATTATTAATGGTAATTATTTAATAATTATACTGATTATTTAATAAGAGTACAAATGAAGTGTTTATAAACGAGCATTTCTAGCTCTTTTAAGACTGCTCATTACAATGGAAGAAATGCAATTGTGCAAAGCTCATCTGCTGGTAGTCTCAGACAGCCAATTCTTGTTTCAAGTTAGCTTACAGCAGCTGCTATTTTTGCAGTCTTATTACTGAAGAATTACTCTGCAGAACAAACATCTCCCAGATATTTTGCAACTTTTTTAATATGAGAGAATTCATCTGTGTGTTCATCCATTATAAGATTACAAGCAAAATTAAAATTTTTGCAGGTTGCTACCCATCTCAGCTAAACATTTGACTAGTATATTTAACACATATGCTTATTTTGGAATTTTACAATTCATATATGCAAGGTAAATTATGTTCAAAACATGAAAATGGGCCTGTCGGAAGGTTCAGGACATAACGATCTCCTGCAGCCCTTAAGGTATTGGTCATTTATCCAAGGGACAGGGCACACTCCATACAGATAAGCAGCCCTCTGGCAGACTGAGCAGGTTTTCTGAGTAGAGCCGCCTCAGGCTTTGACCAAATAACCCTATATATCTCTATCCAATACTGCTACTACTCTGTAACTTCTGGAAGATGAAAGACTAAACTTGCCCACTTTTCTCTCGGCCATAGGCTGATGGCACCTCTTCCACTTCGAATGGGACCCCATCCACTGAAGTCGACTGCAGGGTAACCAGGCACTTTTCAATCAGTTCTGAGTGAAGTCCAGAGTCTGTTCAGTGTGAACAGAGAGGAAAAGGAAGACTCCTCCTGCCTCTTTGATGTTGCTATATTCAAACCCAAACCAACCACCAACCTGAGATATGCAGACTCAGTAGTTTGTCAAAATAAGATGACAGTCACTCAGCCCACTAAGAAACAGCTCTGTAAGAATATGAGATGCCAAATGGATACGTAGCACTGATTTTTGGAGGAATAAAATGTGGATGGCCACTGCTTGCTCAAATCATTGGTGCCCTTCTGTGAAGTTGCCCTCACCTTTTCCAGCTGGAACCCTTTGAGGGGTGCATGCTACAGCCTGCCTCCCATTTTGTGAGCAAAGTCCAAGCACCCTCTGTCAAATGAGGGATTTGCATCCCACATGATAGCACTGGTGACCAGACTGATGATGCGATGAGAGGTAAAGTTGCTGCTGATGCCTATCTTTCCATTGAGAGAAGCTTGCTCTTAATATTTCCTTGACAAGGAGGAATTAGATGGCTCTGAGACAAGAGAACGGACACCAAAAAAAGTCTAGGTAACAGCCTAGGATTGATTCCTATCCAAGGATTATGAAACTACAAATAAAATGCTGGTCAGATGTAGTTAATGATGTATAGAAGTGGCATCTTAGCTCAGCATACACAATACCACTGACCATGAGCACACATCCTAACAAGGCCTAGAGCTCCCGCTGCTGACACAGTAGCAATGCAGCTTCTTCAAGGGCTTGTTTTGGCTGCTAGCATGTGTTTTAGTCTGTTAGGACATCTTTACACTGCTGTTGGTGATCTTGATTGCACTAAATCCACATATGCTACTACACTGTGATTTGCAGATTAGCTCTCCCCAGCATGCCGTTTTAGAACTCAAGTCCCTAATATGTTCCAGATGCCCCTTTTCTCTTAAATAGGCTTTGTTTGGTTTTCATTGGTAACCCAGAGTAAAAGTAGTTCATAACCTTTTACTGCTAGGCAGGCACACAACATTCGAGCAAAATATAAGTATAAAAAATGCTAAGAAATTATGCAAAGACTCTTGAGACCAAACAGACAGCCCCTTCGAGATCAGAGAGAAAAAACACACAAGGCAATCAAGCTTCCAGTAGTGCCAGCTGTGATCGCTTGTGACTGCTCCTGCTGTAAGCCGAAACCACATCTCTCAAAATAAGCAGTTTACTTTCATTTGCCTTTTTTGTCTGCGACTTTAAATTGCGTTTCAGGTCCTCAGAGAAAATAAGGTCTCACTTCATGGAATAACTCCAAATCAGGATTTGGTCTGGGAAGAAGTGCCTCACCAGGTAGAGATGCGGTAATGAGTTATGGTTATACTTTCACCAAGTACAAACCAAATCCTGAAGTTTTTACTAGCCCTTACCGAAGCCAAAATAAAGGGGTTATTTTGGACCCCCTTTGAAAGGGGTTTTTCATTTGGTTTTAAGAGTAAGGATGACTAAAAGCTGGCTAAACATGTCCTAATCTGACCTTGTGTTACACATTAGTTGGTTATATTTATGTATAGCCCAAAGGATCCAGTCAGAGAAAATTCCAGTTCATTAAGCTCAAAGCAAATATTTAATATTAAATTTACCTTTCTAAATCTTATCTGCTTTGACTGTCAGTTTCTTAAGATAGGTACAGAGCAAAGATGTATAATTATCTCCATTTTACAGATGAAGCAGCAAGGTGTGGAGAGACTAAACGACTTGCCCTGAGCAACACAGGGTGCCTCTGACTACAATAAGACCCAAGTAAGATTTTTTTCAAATCCCTAGTATGAAACTTTAATTAAAAATATCAAATCCATATTATTTTTAGCTGAAGTTCCTAAGGAAATGAGACTCATGCAATCATGCCTTACATCTCTCTCAGACCTTATTTGCCAGCTTCAACTAAAATAGCACTTTCTACAAGTTCTACAGAAAGGAGAAGCTGAAGGACATCAGCAGGGAAAGACAAACCCTTCCCTGGACTGTACCCGCTTTTCCTGCGGCTCTCAATCAGTCCCTGTTATGCACAGCCCCCGTTAGCCACAGTCTAGGCTCTCTTGCCAGCAGGGAATCTTGCACCCAAGACAGGGACAACTAAGGGGACAGTAACAGATCTGCAGGAAACCAAGTTCCACTTGTTTCGCTGCACACGTAGGACTTGATTTTTAAATACTTCTGTACACTGCCTGTATTTGAATTAAAAAGCAGCAGATTTAGGCTACATTTTAGGAATACTTTAGGAGCAATGAGTATTGTAATTAGTTTGCTGCAAACCCCATGAGGCATCAGCACTGAATGGAAGAGCAGGTTTGAAAACACTCCAGGAATGAAGCAGGTTGGCTGTCAGAGTAATGGGGTATATCAGGCATTTTTTTTTCCGCATTTCTTCTAAGCCTATTGGGTATGAGGAGGAAATAACATTTCTTGTCCAATATTAAGTGTCACATGTACAGGTTGGTTGCTGAAAAAAAAGACTAAATAAATCAGTTTGGATGGAGATGTTTTTTCCCAAATTGCCACTGAATTGTTTTTATTTGAGACTGTGCCTGTGACTTCCCAGACAGGTAACAGACCCTAAACCTGCCAAGGCAGCAGATACTTCTAACACTCCTTCCATTTAATGCACCCCTTGTTTCTGGATCCCCTTCCAAAGGAAAATGTTTTCTGTTTATCTTGTCCTATTGATTAGGTTATCACTTTAATTCTAACCATAGCTTTTCTCCTTGTACTTAAAGATTTCTAAGTCTGTATCTTTACCTTGAAATATTTTTTTCTCTCAGCCTGCTTATTATTCTCAACAATATGACTCAGGCAGAATTTGATCCTACAGGATTTACTTTAATCCTGCATAATTTACATCTTTGGCTGTGCGTTATCCATATTGCACTTAGTCTGTCATCACTCCAATATTAAAAGAGCATTATACCAGTTCCCCAAAAACTAAGACTATTAATTACTTTCTGATGAAGATCTTCAATAATCATCTGAAGTATTTTCTGTCAGTAAAAACTGACGATGACATAACAGAAACCCAAACAAGCAAATTTAGCAGAGCTTAATACAAAAAGCAGAAATACTGTCACATATAACAGACTAATTATAAATTAACAAAACTGATCAAATGCTGAGTTCTAAGTGAATATTAGATTTAAGGTGCGTGTGTATGTGTATATATATATAAAAGTCTGAAAATCTAGGAATTCATTTGCAATTTAATTATTTCTAGAATTACCACATTGCCAGTGTTAAAGACTTAAATTGCTGTCTCCTTTGCAAGAAATGCAAGCAGTGGAGATCTGTGCCTTTCGTGCACCTTGTAACTTGTTTCTTTTCTACTCTTTGGGAACAAAGTGCTCACTTCATATCTTCGAATACGTTGGCCAGGTCTATTTTTTCTGCCATCAGAAACTTCAAGAGGAACATGATCAACCTGGGATTGAAACTTCAGAAGCTAAAACAAAGTCCAAATTTTTTTTTGTGGGTTTTTTTTGGGGGGTACATCATTCTATCTTAAAAACACACACACAGTAGAAACATACAACACAAGTCAGGGCAAGTCTTCATCCTTGGGGCACTAAATGCCCTAAGGAAACATTTGCAGAATGATTTCCAGCCCACTCACTCCAGCAAGTGTTCTCGCAGGGTGTCTCCAGTTGCTTAATGGAGTGTATCGGGTTTAGGGAAGATGTCTTTCTCGATTTGTCATCTCCTTTTTTTATGGTATAAAAGCTTTCAGAGATAAATAATCATCATTTGCTATACATTGAGGAGGAAAACACTCAGAGATAAAGATCTTTAAGTGAAAGAAAACAGAGTGAAAAGCTACTCAGTGGAATGACATGAACAAAATGAAGATGATTGCAATGATTGCCTCAGAAAAAGAGTGTAATCCCTTTCCTGAAAGTTTGTATTTAAATTATACTAAAGGCAAAAGGGTGTAATGAGTCTAGTAACAAGAGTTCAGTAACAATAATGCAAGTTCCAGACTCCTGGTTACTACAACCAAACTTCTTATTTACACATCCTGGACGTTTGAGAGGCACAAGAAAGGCTGTGTGCTACAAAGCAAAGCACCCAAAGAGTAAAGGACATCTCAATCTACCTGTTTTTATTGAACCATAATAGCTCTACAGCAAAAAAATGGATGAGCAAGGTACAACTGCCCTGTTTGAGGAAAACCTCATCTCTTACTGAACATAGAGAAAGTTGAATATCCAATGTGAAAAAACAAACGTAATTAAGAAAAAATATCTGTTTCCAGGTTGGTTATGCTTACCCCTGAATTAAAGTACTTCCTTAAGGTTTTATATAATTTTGTCTTTAGGTTTTTTTTTCAGATAAAGGAGCTACTGTTCATACTTCAAGAGCTCTGAAACAAAGATATATTTCAGAGCTATAAAAGAAGCGCTCTACCAGATCACATTATACCATAGGTTGAATTACAAATATTATAGTCTTATTTATTAAAACAGTTTACTAGAAATCAGTCTGGAAAACATATGTGCACATAAGTAATTTTACTCATGTGAATAACATGCGCATTTTTATGCTCACAGGTTTACTAGGTGCAGCATTTTCTATAAACTGTTCAGAATGAATAAAATTTCATGGGAACTATTCATAATACTCAAGGGACAAATGTTTAGATTACTTTTGATATTCAGGTTTTCCACTTTCCAGGGAGAAGGGAGAGGCAGCTCATTGCAGTCCTACAACCAGGCTTTAAGGAGAGAGGTGCAATAAGAAAGCAGAAATGTTGGAGGATAAGACTGGTGCAAAGCTGAAGAGAACTGCTGTGAGCGAGCTCAAGGGCAAAGCTGGGCAAGGAAACACAAGCCTTAATTCATGGTATATTCAAAACTGGAGACAGTCAAAGCCTGTCTGCACCTGACCCTGTGCCACATGCTCTAGGTGCCCTCCCTGTGCAGGGGTTGGACTAGATGATCTCCAGAGGTCCCTCCCAGCCTCAGCCACCCTGTCATTCTGTTACATGAAGCCCTGGAGCCAACAGGGCAGGGATGCACCGCAGGCACCGTCTGCTGCAAGTGCTTGTGACCTCCTAACACCTCTGCAGCCTTTTGCCCTGCTCCAAATACACTCCGTACATTAAGACATCTCTAACTTGTCCCACTTCGGAGACAGGGAAACCAAATACTCCAATTCAGCATAAGACACAGAACTCACTGTTGCCCTATTAATGGTTAACAGGGAATAGAGTCTGGTTTTATCATTAAAAGCACCAAGAAGCAATGATTTGTAGACTCAAGACTGAAAAGCCTTTCCGAAACAGTGTAAATGAGAAACTTTACTCTTCTTTGCTTTACTGATGCTATCTGAATTCAGGAAGATGATGGCCTGTATTTGCTAGGACAAACTTAAGCAGCTAAGCTGATGATACCTTTCTTGCAAGCTTACCTATTATCAAAACCTGTTAATACTTAATTTATTTAAACCTATGAGAGGCAGTATTAAGTCTTCTTAGTGGGTTTCCATCAATACTAATTATACATATTTCCATATTTCTTAGAGTCAAATGCCAAGGAACCCATAGTTACAGCACAGAATTGTTACCACTCTTAGCCAAATTTTATTCCACTTCTAATTATTTATCAATTTCAAGACTGTCACCAGCCTAGAATTAGCAAAGTTACCACTATAATCACATACACTTCCAAGTGAACCAGATTTTTACTTTCCCTCTCAGCTCTTCCCAGATCATTCTCAACTGGCTTCTCAAGACCTATTATTAAGACTGGTGTCTTCTTAGTTCCTTCCATTCATTTTAACCAGGCTCACATTCCCTCTCTTTTCCATTTTTCTGGGCTTGTATTTGTTTTTCTGCTTGGTGAGAAAGTATCTGACTGGATCTTGATACATGAAAGTCTTAAAGCCAATTC